>JAVLUX010000006.1:52037500-52582500 GCA_032164185.1 Moxostoma hubbsi
CGGGTTTTTGTCTGACATTTCATTCTTTGAATGGAAGTTTCAGGCGGCGCTCATTAAGGGCTCAGGAGCAACCAAGGTTCAATTGACTTTGAAAGAGTGCGTTAGAAATAGAGGGCTTATGTACCAACACTTGACCCTAACTGTCCATTTTGCGGAACGAAATCATTGGAGTTTTTGGTGGAAATCTGAGAGCTATAAAATGTGTATAAAGTCATACCTTAGACGTACTAAATAATGACAGAGAACAGTTTATTTGGGGATAGGTACCAATTTGGCACTCTAACGGGGCTTAAGATTGGTATCAACAAAATGTGACAAATGATTTCAAATACAACAATGGCTTGGTAAATAGGAAGGACAAGAAGAATTTGTTTAAAGGTTTTTGCACATAATGAGACAACTGAAATAATTGCGATTCATTTCTTGATTTGGGGGAAGGGGCAAATAATGTTAAACATTGATGTCATTAATTGGACATTATTGTAATTAATGGACATTAGTGGTTCAATTCTGAATTGCTGTAATCTTCTTATAAATATACACTAGCAGTAAAAAATGGCACACACTTACTCCTCTACTACACTTCTCTACTTTTTTATTTTCAAAATTTTAGAATAATAGTAAAGTCATCAAAACTGTAAAATAACACATAGATGTATGCAAGAAAAAACATTCTAAAAATTGCATTATATATACACTGGCAGCCAAAGGTTTGGAATAATGTACAGATTTTAGTCAGGACATTACTGATGTAAAAAAATTTTTTTATCAAATCTAGACAGCAGCATCACTCCAACACCTTATCCTTGAGTAATCTTGCTAAATTGCAAATTTGACACTAGAAAATTACTTACATTATATCAAACACTGCTGAAAGATATTTGGTTTGTTAAATGAAGATTAATATTGTCTTTGTGTTTGTTTTTGACTTGCCACAGTATGCAATACACTGGCATGTCTTAAGGTCAATAAATGGCAAAAAAAGAAACAACTTTCTCTAGAAACTCATCAGTTAATCATTGTTTTGAGGAACGAAGGCTATACAATGCTTGAAAGATTTCATCCAAAGGTGTACACCACAGTATTCAAAGACAAATTTTCTCAGCTGACAGCTTCATTGAATTCTACCTGCTAAACACCAGTTTCATCTACAACAGTAGAGTGAAGACTCAGGGGTGCAGGACTTATGGGAAGAATTGCCACTGTTGAAACAGAAAATCAAAGAGAAAAGGTTAGAGTGAGTAAAGAAACACAGACATTGGACAGCAGATAATTGGAAAAGAGTGTTATGGATCTTAACTCATTGAGCTTTTGTGGGATCAGTTAGACTGTAAGGTGCGTGAGAAGTGCTCGACAAGACAGTCACAACTATGGCAAGTACTACAGGAAGTAGCCTGAGTATCTGGACAAACTGACCGCTAGAATGCCAAATATAAAATATAGCATTACAAAAATAATGTATCATAGTGTCCAAAAATGTCTCCATATGCCCAGAAGCCTCTCTAAACAAATAAAACATAAACATTTTACACAATAACTAATTCAAACAAAACAATGATTAAAGGCATGCATGGCATGCAAATATGATTTTAGTCATGAGATTTCACAGAACGAGTGCTTTAATGAGCCTGCATCATTGAGTCTGTGTCATGTATTTGGCGCCATCTCCTGGTGGCCATATGAAACATTGTGCTTCATGTGGATTATCTAATGATCTATGCATCCGATTAAATTGTGTGTGGGCTCGTTTGAAAGATAATTATGATACTGTTATGAAACATATTTTATAATAATAACATAAATGAAAGTCAAGTAATTGTAGTGAGTGATCTACATTATTCGTGCTATTGTTGTACATTTTGCAGTTGATATTTAATACTTGTGCTTCAATTATTTAACTGTGCCGTGCAAAGACTGCTAATGACTTTACTTTTGTCCTTTTTGGATTTTATTATTCGCTTAAAATATATACAGAGATTTAAAAGCTACTGAGGAGAAATAACAACTTAAATTCTGTTATGTTCCTCACTTAAACTATCATATTGCTTGAGAAAACGTGTAATATTGTCACTGTTGTTTTGTTGTTACTTTTATAATATGCCACAATATCGACATTTTGGAGAACGTATCTTTTTGCTTTCACAGAAGAAAGAATGTCATACTGCACTTGAAATGACATGATTTCCAGGTAAACTATTCCTCCGACACGTTAAATGGCAGCCATAAATAAAGACAAAGGGTACTGTGTCGAACAGAGGCAGTGAAATGAAGAGAAAGCATTCGAGTCTCCACGTTTTGTCAGCTGACATCTTCTTTTGTAATTAATATGACTTTCCCTTTCTTCTGGAAAGTGTCTCTAACAGTAAAAACGGCTTTGGAGAGATTTATAGAGGTGTTTTGTTCCTCCTGTTTTTCTTTCCCTACACCTTTCATTTATTCCCTTTCAGACTGCAGACACTTCTCACCATCGTAATAAACGTAATAAACAAAATGAGCTTGGGAAATGGTGGCACTTGTGATGATATTTCATGTTGGCGCTCTGGGGGACACCCACCAACACCACCATGCTGTTTGGGAATGAGATGTTTCTCTGTCATCGTTAATGACAAGAATGTTTTAAGTGTTTTCTAATAATAGGAATTGTATTTATATATTTGTGTTCTTCATAGTGATAGCGAGTCACAGTACTACAGTGCTTTTTCTTCAGGTGAGAAACCTTATATTTCAGTTTAGCTCAATCGACAACATTTGTGGCATAATGATGATTACCACAAAAATGTATTTAAACATGTTATGCTCTTACAGTGGAAGTGAATGGGGCCAATTGTTTTGGAGGGTTTACAGGCAGAAATCGTATATTTTATAAAAGCACTTACATTCATTCTTCAGTTAACCCTCCCTTGGTATTCGGTCATTTTTTACCGAAAAATCTTTTCCTCTTTTAATAAAAATGGTATCTGAGCAGTACAAGACTTGGTGACTTTTCCTCCATTTGCCATGTAAACATAAGAAAAGAAAGAAAATGGCCTTGAGTCTATAAGTTTATGTGGTCGTGTACAAACAAACAACAACAAAAAAAAAATTAAACCTTTTTGTATTCACGGTCAAATCTGACCAACCATTGAAAATTAATGGGAAAGACCATAAACACTGTTTTTTTTTTTTTATTTATCTGTCAAATACAATCAATAAATCTGCCACAATACAGTAAGAAAGAAAAAAACAACAGATAGAAATTACAGGGTGAGACTCTAAAACATCCTCAGTACAAAACATACACACACAAACAAACTTTTGAGACAATAACACAGAGCCATTTTTTTAACATTTGTCAAAAAAAAAAAAGAATTATATATATAACAATAACACACTCACAATGCAGAACACACACACAGAAGAGGGGAAACAGAACCAGGGCATCAATACGTGGAGCTGTACAGGAATCTTTTTGGTCATTGTTGGCATCTGTTGTTTTCTACCTGATGTCAGCAATCTGACTCTCTCTCTCTCTCTCTCTCTCTCTCTCTCTCTATCTATCTATCTATCTATCTATCTATCTATCTATCTATATATATATATATATATATATATATATATATATATCTTACACACACGTGTTTACAAAATATCCATCCATCCATCCATCCATCTTCAACCGCTTATCCGAAGTTGGGTCGCGGGGGCAGCAGCTCCAGCAGGGGGCCCCAAACTTCCCTATCCCGAGCCACATTAACCAGCTCTGACTGGGGGGACCCCGAGGCGTTCCCAGGTCAGTGTGGAGATGTAATCTCTCCACCTAGTCCTGGGTCTTCCCCGAGGCCTCCTCCCAGCTGGACGTGCTTGAAACACCTCCCTAGGGAGGCGCCCAGGGGGCATCCTTACCAGATGCCCAAACCACCTCAACTGACTCCTTTCCACGCAAAGGAGCAGCGGCTCTACTCCGAGCTCCTCGCGGATGACTGAGCTCCTCACCCTATCTCTAAGGGAGAAGCCCGCCACCCTTCTGAGGAACCCCATTTCGGCCGCTTGTACTCGCGACCTAGTTCTTTCGGTCATGACCCAACCTTCATGACCATAGGTGAGGGTAGGAACAAAAATTGACCGGTAGATCGAGAGCTTTGCCTTCCGGCTCAGCTCTCTTTTCATGACAACGGTGCGATAGAGCGAATGCAATACCGCCCCCGATGCCCCGATTCTCCGGCCAACCTCCCGCTCCATTGTCCCCTCACTCGTGAACAAGACCCCGAGGTACTTGAACTCCTTCACTTGGGGCAATACCTCCTTCCCCACCCGGAGTACGCACTCCGTCGGTTTCCTGCTGAGAACCATGGCCTCAGATTTAGAGGTGCTAATCCTCGTCCCAGCTGCTTCACACTCGACTGCCAAGCGGTCCAGTGAGAGCTGAAGGTCACGGACCGATGATGACATGAAGACCACATCATCTGCAAAAAGTAGAGATGAGATCCCCAGCTCACCGAACCGCATACCTTCCCCACCCCGACTACGTCTCGATATCCTGTCCATGAATACCACAAACAGGATTGGTGACAAAGCGCAGCCTTGGCGGAGACCAACCCCCACATAGAACGAGCTCGACTTTGTGCCGAGGACCCGGACACAGCTCTCGCTTCGGACGTACAGGGATTGGATCACCCTAAGAAGGGACCCCCCCACCCCATACTCCCGAAGCACCTCCCACAGTCTCTCCCGGGGGACCCGGTCATATGCCTTCTCCAGATCCACAAAACACATGTAGACCGGATGGGCATACTCCCAGGCCCCCTCCAGAATCCTTGCGAGAGTAAAGATCTGGTCCGTCGTTCCATGGCCAGGACGGAACCCGCATTGTTCCTCTTCAATCTGAGGTTCGACAATCGGCCGCACCCTCCTCTCCAGCACCTTGGAGTAAACTTTACCAGGGAGGCTGAGAAGTGTGATACCCCTGTAGTTGGCACACACTCTCTGGTCCCCCTTTTTGAAGAGAGGAACCACCACCCCGTTCCGCCACTCCTTAGGCACTGTCCCAGATTTCCACGCGATGTTGAAGAGGCGTGTCATCCATGACACCCCCTCCACATCCAAAGCTTTCAGCATTTCTGGTCGGATCTCATCAATCCCCGGGGCTTTGCCACTGCGGAGTTGTTTGACTACCTCAGTGACCTCCCCCAGGGAAATAGAATCTGATCCCCCATCAGCCTCCGGCTCTGCCTCTAGCATAGGGATAGAGTAGGGATTTAGGAGTTCTTCAAAGTGTTCCTTCCACCGCCCAATAACCTCCTCGGTTGAGGTCAACAGCGTCCCATCTTTGCTGTATACAGCTTGGATGGTTCCCCGTTTTCCCCTCCTAAGGTGGCGGACGGTTTTCCAGAAGTACTTTGGTGCAGACCGAAAGTCCTTCTCCATGGCTTCTACGAACTTTTCCCACACCCACTGCTTTGCCTCCCTCACGGCTGAGGCCGTAGCCCTTCGGGCCTGTCGGTACCTTGCAACTGCCTCCGGAGACCTCCGGGACAACAAATCCTGGAAGGCCTCTTTCTTCAGTCGGACAGCTTCCCTGACCACCAGTGTCCACCACGGTGTTCGAGGGTTACCACCCCTTGAGGCACCTAAAACCTTGAGGCCGCAGCTCTCCACCGCGGCTTCGGCAACGGAAGCTTTGAACATTTCCCACTGCGGTTCAATGTCCCCAACCTCCGCAGGGATGCCTGAAAAACTCAGCCGGAGGTGTGAGTTGAAGATCTCGCGGACAGGGACCTCCTCCAAACATTCCCAGTTCACCCGCACTACTCGCTTGGGCTTCCCAGGTCTGTCCAGAGTCTTTCCCCACCCCCTGATCCAACTCACCACCAGATGGTGATCAGTTGACAGCTCTGCCCCTCTCTTCACCCGAGTGTCCAAAACATATGGCCTCAGATCTGATGACACGATTACAAAATCGATCATCGATCTTCGGCCTAGGGTGCTCTGGTACCACGTACACTTATGAGCATCCTTATGTTCGAACATGGTGTTTGTTATAGATAATCCATGACTAGCACAGAAGTCCAATAACAAACATCCACTCGTGTTCAGATCGGGGAGGCCGTTCCTCCCAATCACGCCTTTCCAGGTGTCCCTGTCATCTCCCACGTGCGCGTTGAAGTCACCCAACATCACTATGGAGTCCCCTACTGGGGCCCTATTCAGGACTCCATTCAGGGTCTCCAAGAAGGCAGAATACTCTGTACTGCTGTTCGGTGCATATGCACAGACAACAGTCAGAGTTTTCCCCCCCCACAACCCGTAGGCGAAGGGAGGCGACCCTCTTGTCCACCGGGGTAAACTCCAACATAGCGGCACTCAGGCGGGGACTTGTGAGTATCCCCACACCCGCCCGTCGCCTCACACCATGGGAAACTCCAGAGAAGAATAGAGTCCATCCCCTATCCAGGAGTACGGATCCAGAGCCACAACTGTGTGTCGAAGTAAGCCCCACCAGATCCAACTGGTAACACTCCACCTCTCTCACCAGTTACGGCTCCTTCCCCCCCAGTGAGGTGATATTCCACGTCCCTAGAACTAGCCTTTGCTGCCCGGGTCTGGTCCGTCGAGACCCACGGCCTTCACTGCCACCCATATGGCAGCGCACCTGACTCCTGCGGTTTCTCCAATGGGTGGTGGGCCCAAGGGATGTAGAGGGGGGTGTCACGTTGCTTCTTCGGGCTGTGCCCGACCGGGCTCCATGACAAGCCCGGCCACCAGGCGCTCGCCAATGAGCCCTCCATCTGGGCCTGGCTCCAGACGGGGGCCCCGGGCTTCCTCCGGGCAGGGTAACTCCTCCTCTTGCCGTTTTTTCCATGGAATCTTTGTGAACCATTCTTAGTCTGGCCCCTCACTTGAGACCACTTTGCCTTGGGAGACCCTACCAGGAGCACCTGGCTCCAGACAACACAGCCCTCAGGATCATAAGGGCACACAAACCTCTCCACCGCGATAAGGTGCTGGTTCCCGGAGAGGTTTACAAAATATATTTTTTTTAAATAGAAAGTTTGAAATTGCAAAATGTTAACTTTGAACTTTGATTCCCTATCAGTCACTCACTCGACGTTGTGTCAATGAGTTGACACTAGGGGTCGCTCCTGCGGAGCCCAGACATCTCTGATCTTGAGAAAAGGCCAATGGGAATTGGCATGTGGAATTTGAATACCACTCCCCCGGACATACGGGTATAAAAGGAGTGATGCTGCAAATACACATCAGATATCTTCTTCAGAGCCGAGAGAGCAGTCACAGAGCTGAATTCCTCTGCCATCTCATTCATCTCTCCAAGCTGTTGGATCTACGGTGCATACCAGCGGTTCTCCCCCTCACACACTACGTTGTGCTGAGCAACACACCCCTGGGCACTTCAGCAGCAGATTACGGAGTGAATAACTTCGTTCATATATATATTTATATCCGTTCATATATATATATATATATATATATATATATATATATATATATATATATATATATATATAACACAAATAAAAGAGTATATTTCTCTAAAAGAGTGGTGCAAACGAAAGCGTCTTTTTCAAGATGTCTTTCCGTTTGTGTGTATTTCCTGGTTGTGGTCTATGTCTCTTCCCGTCTGATGGCCACGATCGCTGCCTCTCATGTCTGGGTGCTACCCATGTGGAGTCGGCGTTCGTGGATTGTTCATGTCCTCACTGCGAGGGCATGACCATGGCTACATTGCGGTCGCGGCTTTCCCACATAAGAGCACAAGCCACCCCAGTGTTTCCCAGACTCAGTCCTACTACCTACAGATATGAGGCGGGCTAGGTTAGCACTGGGGGCGATATGGGGACATCAGTGGGAGCCTCTCTGCCGGGTAATCTCCCACGGAACTCCCACTTACCGTCACGCTCGTATGCTCCAACCGAGCGCTGGGGTGAGGTTCTCTGCCGGGTAATCTCCCACGGAACTCCCACTTACCGTCACGCTCGTATGCTCCAACCGAGCGCTGGGGTGAGGTTCGCACTGGGGGCGATATGGGGACATCAGTGGGAGGTTAGCACTGGGGGCGATATGGGGACATCAGTGGGAGCCTCTCTGCCGGGTAATCTCCCACGGAACTCCCACTTACCGTCACGCTCGTATGCTCCAACCGAGCGCTGGGGTGAGGTTCTGGTTCGTTTCACGGCAGACCCGCGATCTCTTTTGGTGCGCCGGACGACGATGAAAAGATTTCGATCGCGTCAACTGAGCGCGGGTTTGTCATATCTGACACTGAGGACTTGGCTGGACTCCCACCCTCGAGTGCGGCGGCTCAGTCGCAGGCTGACGCGGAGCAGACAGCGATGCTTGCCCGGACATCCATAAGTATCGGAAACCTCCACCCCCCCGAACCCTCGCGGCTCGACGATTGGTTCCTGGGGCCAGGGTGCCGCTCACGGCCACGCTCTCGGGCAGGCGATGTCCACCCTGGTGGTCCAGGAATGCCACCTCTGGCTCAACCTGGTCGAGTCGCGTGGGGCTGATATGGTGCGTTTCCTTGATGCCCCCATCTCCCAGGTTGGGCTATTTGGCGATAGCGTTGGAGACTTCGCCTGGCAGTTCTCAACGGCGAGGAAGCAGATGGAGGCCATGCAGCACATCCTGCCCAGGCGGAGCTACAGACCCCGCACTCTGTCTGCTCGTCGCCCAGCGCATCTCTTTTCTTGGTATGGAGTTGGACTCAGTCTCAATGATGGCGCGCCTCACCAACGAGCATGCGCATTCAGTGCTGAGCTGTCTGCATGCGTTCAGACAGAACACGTTGGTCCCACTGAAATCTTTTCAGAGGTTCCTGGGGCTATGGCATCCTCAGCTAAAGGTCACGCCGCTTGGGTTGATGCATATGAGAGCACTTCAGCACTGGCTACAGACCCCAGTCGAGAGACAAGCATGGCGCCACAGCACACACCACGTCCTTGTCACACAGGCTTGTCACTTTTTCAGCCCCTGGTCAGACCTAGTGTTCCTACGGGCACGTCGTGGTCATGAAAGATGCCTCCCAACGGGGCTGGGGCGCTGTATGCAATGGGCACTCACTGTGTTGGCACATTAACTGCCTTGAGTTGCTGGCTGTACTACTTACCCTGAGGAGGCTAAAGCCGTGGATCTGGGGCAAGCATGTGTTGCTCTGGACAGACAACACAGCTATGGTAGCATAGTCACAGTACTACGTTCTCTCCGTATGTCACAACTTGCCCGCTGTCTCCTCCTTTGGAGTCAGCATCGGCTCAAGTCGTTGGGAGCCACTCATATCCCAGGCCACCTCAACAGCACAGCGGACGCACTGTCGCAGCAGGTTACAGCCAGGGGAGAGTGGAGGCTCCATCCTCAGGTGGTCCAGCTGGTCTGGAGTTGATCTGGCCAAGCACAGGTAGACCTGTTCGCTTCCTCAGAATCCTCCCATTGCCCACTGTGGTACTCTCTGACTGAGGCTCCCCTCGGCACAGATGCCTTGGCACACAGCAGGCCCCTGGGGCTACGCAAGTATGCGTAGAACGTGGAAGACTTAAGTGGCTTACCACCCAACGAGCCCCAAGGTCGCGCCTCGTGCCCTCGTGGGACCTCTCCATGGTCCTTCGGGGCCTTCGGGGAGTTCCCTTTGAGCCCCTTGAGTCAGCAGAGCTAAAGGTGCTATCTCTGAAGACCGCTCTCCTGACGGCGCTTACCTCCATCAAGAGGGTAGGGAACCTGCAGGTGTTCTCTGTCAGCGAACCGTGCCTAGAGTTCGGTCCGGCTTATTCTCACGTCATCCTGAGACCCCGACCGGGCTACGTGCCTAAGGTTCCCACGACCCCTTTCAGGGATCAGGTGGTGAACATGCAAGCACTGCCCCAGGAGGAGGCAGACCCAGCCTTGGCGTTGCGGTGTCCGGTGCGTGCTTTTCGCATCTACTTGGATCGCACGCAGAGCTTTAGAAGCTCCGAGCAGCTCTTTGTCTGCTTTGGTGGACAGCGGAAGGGAAGCGTTGTCTCCAAACAAAGGATCGCCCACTGGGTTGTCGATGCCATTACTATGACATACCATGCCCAGCACGTGCCAACCCTGCTGGCCTACTAGCCCATTCTACCAGAGGCCTCTTGGGCATTGTCCCACAGCACCTCTCTAGCAGACATATGTAGAGCCGCAGGCTGGGCAACACCTAACACCTTTACAAGGTTCTGTAACCTCAGGGTTGAGCCAGTTTCGTCCTGTGTGTTATCAGGTGACACAAACAGGTAAGTTCGGGTCAGCTGGCCGGGTGTATCGCTTGTGCATAGCACCTTTCCCCTCCCTTGAGGCGAAGACGTGTGCTCTTTCCCCAGTCGCGTTCACAAGAAGTGTGAACCCTGGTCGTTATTCCTCGCTAGCCTAGTGGCCGTCGAGTCTTCAGAGCGGCTCGGTGCCGCCCCAGTACGGGCGTCACCAGGCACCCGTACTGAGGTAGTGCTCCACATGTGCTGGTTGTCCCCCTAGGCAACCCGTGTGATGTATAATGCCAAAACCACATTGGTTCTCATGTGTGTGTGTTCTCTTTAAAAAATAATGTTACTGTGGTGGCATATTTGCTAAATAATATTATGCACGCGGCTAAAAATGTCCACATTGTGGCACTACAAATGAGTTACATTTTCTCCCAATCAAAAGGTTAATGCTTTATCGAATGTTAAATCAACAAAACCTAACTTCCTACCTTAAACCTAAACCTAACTGATTGTATCATAAAAAGCAAATGTGAGATGAAAAACACAACCACGTCATTTTGTGGTGCATCTATGACACTTTTGGTTCACGTGTCGACTCGCGTGCTCTTCGGGTCTCGTACCTTTTGCATTGCAAGTACAACGCTCAATCAGTTGAGCTATCGTGCAATTTGATCATACTTCAGGGTGAGTAACAAATTAAAGTATTTTCATACATTTTTGTGTTAACGATCCCTTAAAACTTCAAAGATAGCAGCTAGACGAACTCCAAAAGGTTACTCAGGTCTCAACGTGATCATATAAAATTTATTAAGAATTCCAATAAGGTGAATATTTTGGGTAACACGAGGACACTAATTTGAAGTGGCTGCCTTAATATAATGAAAAACGCAGTTGTGTTTCTGCTCGATAACTGCCAGTGGCCTTTGAGAGAGACGTTTTATTTATTTATCTATTTATTTCTGGCCAACTTTCATGCTTCTGGCAAACAGAAGCAATTTATTACAAAGCTGACTTTTATTGTACTTCAATTGAGAGCCTTGGGGAATTCTGGAACGTTTTGTCTGTGACTGCCAGCCTACAAAGATACATTTTGTTGTTTTGTATTTTCTTTCTCATTCCTTTGCGCTGAAAACTCTCCCTTTTCAACTCTGAATGGACAGTCAACAGGTTCAAACAACTTCAATCTGTGTGAATACATTTTAGAATAACACAGTCCCCACTTTGATATTGTGTTTTGCATTGTATTCACTTCAAATGTGAAGAGATGTATTTTGTAGAACTAAATCAAGACTCTTTCAAGGCTGAGAGATAGAACAGAGATGTCAAATGAGGTAATTGAATCAGGTTAGTATAGTGCTTTTTAAAGTTCCCTTTTGTTTGTTAACAATAAAGATGATATGAGCACACTGCAAAAAAATAATTTTCTTAATCTGTGTTTTGTTTTGATTTCTGGTATAATTATATAAACACACTTAACACAAAATACATTTACACAAGAGGCAAATTTTGAATACGCTTTGTTTTCAGAGAACATATGTTGAATTAAGTTTCACTTCTTACTCCATTGGCATTTTTTTCTTGTAAGCAGAAACCTTAATAAATGTACTGATTTCTGCTTTAAAATAAAAATGACAATGGGTTAGAAGATCAAACATAATTCAAGATATTTTCTCTGAAAACAAATCTTACACAAGCCTTATTATTATTATTATTATTATTATTATTATTTTTAAATGGTTTGTGCTGGAAAAGTATATAGAAATTAAAATGCATCATTTATTTTAAATTATTCTTATTTATTTATTAAATTTATTAAGAAGATTATTAATATAACTGTTTTGAAACTATCTATTTTAACAATTGTTAACACTGAGTTGTCTCCCATTATCAAAATAATTATAAAATTCAATAACTGATTATCATTGCATACTTTTAATACCTAAAACATTTCTATGTAAACTAAAGCATAAGTGTTATGATTTAATTCACTTTACATGAATTTAAATTCATAATCATTAACCTAAAAACTATTTATGCTTTAAAAAAAAATGCAAATGGGGTAACAAAAATACGCTAAATAATAAAACAAAAAATCTGAATATATATATATATATATATATATATATATATATATATATATATATATATATATATATATATATATATATATATATTTAATGTATCTTAACACAGTTGTTTCTCAAGTAAATGTATCTATTTTTACTGAAAAAGAATATAAAAAATATTAATACAAATATGTTTGCCTTAATTTGTGCTGGAAAATGATGAAGATTATTATTTTATGTATGTATTATTATTTTAGTTTCACTATTTGTAAATTAGTAAATTACTTGTTATTTATAAGAATATTATTTATAGAACTGTTTGAGGATATACAGTGTTGTCTCCCATTATTAAATGAATTATAAAAATTGCATAAATATACTTTTTTATGCCTGAATTTCAATTCAAACCAAAGCGTAATTATTACCATTTTGAATTAACTTCACATGAATTAACATTTATAAAAAAAAAAAATAAAAAAAACAAAAAAAAAACAAGAAACATATATTTTAAATGATTGTTTTAATTGTGCCCAACATGGCATTTCGGCTCTGACATTTGTATTTATATTATTTTGGAAATTAGTACCCATTAGCAAAGATGGCAAAATTCAAAAAATGTAGTGGGAATAGATTTCTCCAGGTATAACAGACCACCTTCTCTCAGACTATATATTTTAAATAGCAAGCGTATTCAAGGTCTCTGGGGCGAAACATTTCTAGTTGTAAGTGCCCGAGGCCTTGTGAATTTCAAGCTTTGTCAAATACATGGGATTATACTGGACTGATATTTCGACTGAAACAAATATTCTGTGAGTTCTTCAACAGTCTTGACGACTTCAATTGCAATCATTCTGACTAGTTCCTCTTTCAGTCATGCCCAGTGAAGTGAAAGCACTCCGAGTAGTGGATGCATAGTCTTGCATTACCAGACCTTTGACTGAAAAGCAAAAGGTCTGGTCCATGTTGCAGTTTATTCTGGTGAAAAACTGTCCACTTAAGGGCTGTTGACACCAAACACGTCCTTGCACTGGATAGACAGAGCAGAACGCAGGTGTCTCGAGACATCCTTTTAACAGTTCTTAACAGCTATTTGTTATTTTTAACTTGACACAGAATCATAAAAACATGCCGTTTCGGCACAAGACATGACACAGCAGACAAAGAATAACATAAATAACCATTTGGTTTAAAAATAAATAAATAAATCTGACTTTCAATAGCTTGGTATTATTTAAAATTTCACAACTTTTCACAAAGTCCCGCTGTCCACATATGGGGACATCCATTTTTAGGAAAACTATGCGCTCTAGAATTTTGCTACTAGTTACAAATTAAAAGCGAAATGGAAAATGCACACAGCAGTCATACTCGAGTATCTATTAGAATGAATTAGGTGAATATTAGATTATGAGTAAAACATACCACCCTAACCAGGGCTGGACTGGTAATCTGGCATACTGGGCATTTTCCCATTTGGGCGACGCACTTTGGGGGCGATAAGGGGCGGACTGAGCGGGCCGGTGGGTCAGCCGCAAAAAGGGCCGTGATAAGCTAAAGTGAGCCGCCACGTTATGTATAATGGACCACAAAACTGCGCCGCGATATGCAGAAAAGGACAGTGAACGGCCCCCTTAGATGAGAAAAAACCTGTGTCCTTTGGAGCCATATTTCATTTGGTTGATTTAATTTCAACCCCGATTTGATTTAAGAGTGAATAACAACTTAAATATAGTTCCGTTCATCACACAAAATGATAGCAAACAAACATCTTCAGATGGCTTGAGATGGAGTGCACAAGTCGTATCGACTACTTTTACTGTTGTTTTTCTCTCCTTTTTTGAGCTTTACTGCCCTGAGTCACTACTCACTTTCAGTAAAACATTCCCTTCTGGGTGAACTTTTCTTTAAGTACACTAATTGATGGTCCAATAATGGTTTTTAGACCTACTCTTGCCAAAGTGGTTTTTGCCATTGCACTTGTGCCTTTTAAAATGCACGTGCCAAAGAATTCTGAAAACCACAATTCTTAAAGCTAATCATTCCCACCACCTGTTTCATCTGTTTTGTTGGTGGGTTTGCAGTTCTGTCCTCTTTAAAGGACACTGCTTCAGGAATTGCTCAATCATTCGCAACAACAGCACCTGCTGCGAATCCACCGAACCTTTTCTCATGCTGTCGAGCTAAAGCGCTTGCATGGTCAATTCTGATAGCTTCTTCCGAGTCAGTTGCTTTTCTCTTGTTAGATGCTCTCTAACCTTTTCATTATATGACACCGAATGCAGTCTGGCAAGGGTTCCTAGAAATTCTTAGCTCTGCAAAATTAAATGTCTGTTTTTTACTTTAAGGTCAGTCCAAAAAGTTAGACTATCAAACCGTTCAGGATGCTGCTGCATCCGTGAACAAAAGGCCTGCCTTTCAATGCTTCTGTTCACTGGGCACCAAATTCTGTAAGCACCTCCATAAGGTTGCCCATGTCAACTTCTTTTCAACTTAAAAAATGTTCGCATAAGCTTAAATGAATTGTTGTGAGATCCATCTGTAAAAAAAAAAAAAAAAACCCAAACCATAGACTGTCATGAATTAACTGCGCATAAGTTTTTTTTATGGAATTTTGGAAGCAACATTTATGACAAAGTGAATTAAATGAACACAGTCTTCTGATATATTAAAGAGCAACCTCTAAGTAATAAAAAAACAAACAATGCCATCCCAGATGTGTATGACTTTCTTCTGCTGGGCACATGCAATGGAGGTCCATACAATGCAGGTCAATAGGGTCCAAAACTGTCAAGATCAACAAGCATAAAAATATATATAAAAATTAAATAGACATTAAGTTTTCATTTGGCTCAAAATTTGTATCCAAAACCCTTTTTCGGACAGCGGCCATATTGAATTCATGGAATTTGGGGGGTCCTGATATACCCAATCATAAATGTAAGTATTCCTATGGGTTTCCCATGGTCAAAAAAGGTAAAATAGACATCAAGTTTGTATTTGTATCTCATCTGGCTCAAAAGCTATAGCCGAATCCCTTTCAGGCGGCTACCATATTGGATTTGGCCACCATCTTGGTCTCAGGGACCATTGGCTCGGGCGCCCTGGCTAAATCATTTCATTATGCCCTCAGCTCTATCTGTGCCAAATTTGGTGCTTGTAAATGAATTTGCGCGAACAATGGGGTGTAAGGCCCCATACTACAGCCCAAATTGCTTTTTTGGACAGCGGCCATATTGGAATTGGAGGGTCAAGGGGTCCAGATATACTGGGTCATAAATATAAACATTCCTATGTGTTTCTCATGATCATTTAAGCTGAAAAACATATCAAGCTTGTATTTGTAACTCATGTGGTTCAAAAGTTATAGCCGGAACCCTTTTCGGGCAGCGGCCATATTGGATTTGGCCACCATCATGGCCCCGAGGGTCGCTGGCTCCGGCGCCCTAGCTAAATCATTTCGGTATGACCTGAGCTACATCTGTGCCAAATTTGGCGCTTTTAGATGAATTTGCGCGAAATGACCTATTTACGTGCTTAAGGCTCCCAACTATATAAAAGCAGCATAAAAGTAATCTATATGACTCCAGTTGTTAAATCCATGTCTTTAGAAGCGATATGAAAGGTGTAGGTGAAAAACATCAATATTTAAGTTATTTAAGACATGCGCGAACAGACGAGATAGGGTTCACACAAAACGTGTTATTCTGCACGTCTATTTTTTTTCCCATTGCGTTCCTTTGTAAACACATGCTGGACGAATGTCAATGTTTCTACAGCAACTCATGCAGGACCAGCACATTTTAAACACCATTCCAAGTTACCACAGGGTTTCGATACGGGACGGTTTCAGGTTTTATTTTAAGGCCCGTGCAGACCTCTAATTCTTTATGTGTATCGCCCCTACTAGGCAGTGAGGATAATTTATTGGAAAAAAGGGCACAAAACTAAAATAACTTGAATCTGTTTCTCAAGCACACCTATCATATCCTTTAAGAAGATATGGATTAGGATTTCAGATGGATTACTTTTATTGTGCCTTTATGTGCATTCAAAGCTTCAAAGTTTTGGACCCTGTTGACCATGGTATGACCTACAGAGCTACAGAGATATTCTTACAAAAATCTTCATTTGTCATAAAAGTCATACACATCTGGGATGGCATGAGGGTGAATAAATGATGAGATCATTTTCATTTTTGGGTGAACTATTCCTTTAACAATAATCTGCCACAGAAGACCATTGTTCATGATTGACCTTATTTTACAGGGTACTTCAAAAAAGTTTCACTTTATTGGAAAAGTTATTTCCCCAGCTTGTTATACCAGTCTTGCAGAGTTCTGCTACTTGCTGAGAATCACCCTTAATGAACCTCAACTCTAATCTGAGAGATGCACTGCATTCTCGGCCGGACCATGACCAAGCAATGTGTTCTGCTCTAGCTAATGCTGACGTACACAGATCAGGGATTTCCCTTGTTTATCATTACCCAAAACGTCAGCACTTTACAAAGCTGAAGTAATATTAAAATACTTTCTCCTATCCTTGCAATGACAACTATAAGCCATTGTAGGTTGATTTTGGGGTGAACTGTCCCTTTAACTTGCCATGCCTCGACAGCAGGTTTTACTGTAATTATTTTGCATACCTGCTGTTCTCCTTGTCTTACATTTTGTATGGTCAGTTACATCACTAGCATTAATCTTTTTTACAAGACCGACTGAGAGACTGAAAGGGAAGAAAGTGAAGGTTAAGCTTTTGTTCGGTGCCTTTATTGTGCTGGTGTCAGGCTGTTTGCACATCTCAGTGAATCTACTTTTTAAAAGAACCCTAAAGAGTTTACAGCAGTCATAACACATGCATATACGCACACACATACAAAAACACCAAAGAAGACACACATAAACAGTCATGGACACACGCACACATACACAACACAGTGTGCAGCTATTTTGGATCTCACAATTTAATATAGACTATTTGAAGAAAATGTGAGTAGTGCTTGCCCATGCAAATCTCACCACTATAATGCTAGGGTGTTCTGGGTGGTTGCCAGGGTATTGCTATGCAGTTGCTAAGATGTTCTGAGTGATTGTTAGTGCATTGCTATGAGGTTTAATTATTTTTAAGAAAGTGTTCTGAGTGTAGCATGCTGTTATGTGGTTGCTTGGATCATCAGCGTAGTTGCTAGGTTGTTGTTGTGCAGTTGCTAAGCTGTTCTGAGTGGTTGTTAGTGTGTTAATGAGGTTGGTAGGGTGTTCTGGGTGGTTGACGGGGCATTGCTAGGCGGTCGCTATGCTGTTGCCAAGGCGTTCTGAGTGGTTATTAGCATGTTGCTATGCAGTTGCAGGGTGTTCTCGGAGGTTGCAAGGGCTAGGGTACATGTTGTGAGTTGTTGCTAAGCAGATATGAAAGTGTTCTGAGTGTAGCACTTTGTTATGTGTTTGCATAGGATCATCGGGTTAGTTGATAGGTGGTGGTTATGCAGTTGCTAAGGTATTCTGAGTGATTGTTATTGCATTAATGAGGTTGGTAGGGTTTTTCCGGGTTGGTTGCTAGGGTGTTGCTATGGTGCTCTTGGCTGTTGTTAAGCAATTTTGAAAGTTTTCTTAAGTGTAGCATTCTGTAATATTGTTGCTTTGATCATCGTGGTAATTGCTGGTGGTTGCTATGCAGTTGATAAGGTGTTTTGAGTGGTTGTTAGTGCGTTGAGGTTGCTAAGGTGTTCAAGGTGGAGTGTTGCTAGGTTATTGCTAGGGTGTTGTGGGTTGTTCCTAAGAATTTTTTTAAAGTGTTATAAATAGTTGGTAGCACGCTGTTATGTGGTTGCTTGGATCATCTGGGTAGTTGCTAGGTGGTTGTTATGCAGTTGTTAAGGTGTTCTGAGTGGTTGTTAGTGTGTTAATGTGGTTGGTAGTCTGTTCTGGGTAGTTGCTGGGGCATTGCGTAATCAACGTGGTTGTTTGGCAGTTTTTAACATTCTGAGTGCTTAGAAGCATGCTGCAATGCAGCTCCTGGGATGTTCAAGTTAGTTCCTAGGTGGCTGCTATGCAGTTGCTAAGGTGTACTGAGTAGTTATTAGCATGTTGCTATGCAGTTACTAGAGTGTTATGAGTGGTTGTTAGTGTGTTTGTAAGTGGCTGGTTGGGTGTTTTACATGGTTGATGGGGTGTTGCTTGGTGGTTGCTAATCGGTTTCAATTTAAGTGGTTAGTAGGGTGCTGATATGCGGTTGCTAGGTGGTTGCTATGCTGTTGCCAAGGTGTTCTGAGTGGTTATTAGCATGTTGCTATGCAGTTGCATGATGTTATGGGAGGTTGTAAGGGCTAGGGTGCTGTGGGTTGTTGCTATGCAGTTTAAAAGTGTTTTTTGAGTTGCTGGTAGTGCGCTGCTTTGTGGTTGCAAGGATCTTCTGGTTAGTTGCTAGTTGGTTGCTATGAAATTATGAAGGTGTTCTAATTGGTTATTTATGTGTTGCTATGTAGCTGCTAATGTGTCCTGGTGGCAGGGCATTGCTATGCAGTTCCTAAGGTCCTCTAAGTGGTTGTTGTTGCATTACTGTGTGTTGTCCAGCAGTTGATTGGGTGTTTTGGGTGGTTTCTGGGACATTGCTAGGTGGTTACTATCCAGTTGCTGGGGCATTGCTAGGTGGTTGCTATCCAGTTCCTAAGATGTTCTGAGTGGTTGTAAGTGCATTACTATTTGGTTGCTAGGGTGTTTTGGTTGGTTGCAGGGGCATTGCCTTGCAGTTGCTTGGGTGCTCTAAATCAGGGTTTCCCATCCACTGGGTCACGACCCAAAAGTGGGTCGAGGATCATTGTTTTCTGGGTCGCGAGATAATTTCTGTCATGAGTACAATTTACCAATTAGAAGGATAGAACTGTACATTTCCAATGTTTAGGGCATCAATGACCTCTATTGACGAATCTTGACCATATCTCCAGGTTTGCATAAATGACAATAAGTCAGAGGCTGCATTTCTCTGATGTTAATTATTAGCTAAACAATCACAATAATCCATAAATGCCATGAATCGTTCTTTTTGGACAATGTATCTTTGCATAGTGTTGCATGTGCTAGCAGCGCTACTCAACACGCTGCACACGGGCCGCATGCGGCACTCGAGCCATCTTTTGCGGCCCGCATAATGATTTCATCATAAAAAACTCTATTTATCAATAGCCTTTCTAATGTGTGTGAATTCAGTTGAGGTGTTCCTTTATCAAAGGGTTTCCAGCAGCTCTCTAAATGGCTGAAGCACACCACAGTTCACAGTTAAATAAACTGCAAAAGGATGTAATGAATGAAATAAACAACAAAGAATATCTGAGCACAGCTGATGTTTAATGAGAGCGTCTGTCTGTTCATAGAAAAAGTATGTGCTCACACGCACACGCACATACTAATAGGGTACACTAAACATTAAAGGTGGTAATCAAATCTTTATGACTTTTCACTGGAGTAGTTTTGGAATTAAAAGTGGATGTATCTCTTTTGATTTGGAATGTAGAATCTCAGGTGAGTTTGATATTGAACACTCATGAAGATAAGTTGACAGTAGGGCTGCACAATTATAGAAAAAAAATCAGAATTGTCGATTATTGCCCTTGATATTGTAATCGTGATAATTAATGTCAATTAAAATATTAAATTACTGTGACGTCACAAAGTTTTTTTATTGCAATTAATGTGGGAAAATTGTCTCTTTCAAAAATGAAAACCTAACCATGAGAAAATTCTACAGTTACATCCCTAATTTAGGCTTTTATATAGGCTTGTATGATATGCTAGGGATTTGGGTGGTTGCTAGGGTGCCCTGGGTAGTTGCTAGGTGGTTGCTATGCTGTTGCCAAGGAGTTCTGATTGGTTATTAGTGTTTTGCTTGGCAGTTGCTAAGGTGCTCTGAGTGGTTATTAGTGCATTACTAAGAGGTCAGTAGTGCTAGGTGGTTGCTAACCAGTTCCTTAGGTGTTCTGAGTGGTTGTTAGTATATTGCTATATGGTTGCTAGGGTTTTTTTGGGTGGTTGTATGTGCTTTGTCTTGCAGTTGCTTGCGTGTCATAAATGGTTTTAAGTGCATTACTGTGAGATTGTTTGGGTGTTCAGGGTGGTTGCTGGGGAATTGTTTGGTGATTGTTAGGTTGTCCTGGGTAGTTGCTATGCTGTTTCTAAAATATAATATAACCCACTGCTTTGCAGTTTCTAGCATCGTCTGGGTACTGCACTTGCCAAGGTGTGTTGCTAATTGGTTGGTAGGGTGATTTGGGTGGTTGCTGGGGAATTGCTAGGTGGTTGCTTAAGTGTTCAGAGTGGTTATCAGTGTGTTGTTAGGGCATTGTTAGGTGGTTGCTATCCAGTTCTTAAGGTGTTCTGAATGATTGTTAGTGTATTGTTATTTGGTTTGGGTTGTTGCAGGAGCATTGCCATGCATCTACTTGGGTGTTCTAAATGGTTACTGGTGCATTACTCTGAGGTAGGTTGGGTGTTCTGGGGGTTGCTGAGGCATTGCTAGGTGATTTCTAGGGTATCCTGGGTAGTTGTTATGTTGTTTCAATATGTGTTTGATAACCCACTTCTATGTAGTTTCTAGCATCTTCTTGGTAATTGTTAGTTGATGGCTCTGCTGTTGCCAAGGTGTTATGATTGGTTATTATTGTGTTGCTTGGCAGTTGCTAAGGTGTACTGATTGGTTATTAGCATGTTGCTATGCAGTGTGCTTTGCATGGTTGCTGGGGTATTGCTAGGTTGTTGCTATACAGTTCATAAGGTGTTCTGAGTGGTTGTTAGTGTATTGGCCTTGCCTTGCAGTTGCTCATGTGCTCTTTGAATATACCGATCAGCCACAATATTAAAACCACCTGCCTAATACTGTGTATATCCCTCTCATGCTGCCAAAACAGTGCCAACCTGCATCGCAGATGTTTGTACAGAGCGCTTATTTGAGTTACCATAGACTTTGTCAGTTCAAACAAATCTGGCCATTCTCTGTTGCCCTCTCTCATCAAAAAGGTGCTTCCATCCGCATAACTGTCCCTCACTTGATGTTTCTTTTTGTTTTTAGCACCATTCTGAGTAAATTCTAGAGACTGTTGTATGTGAAAATCCCAAGAGATCAACAGTTAAAACCAAACTAGCCCATCTGGCACCAACGATCTTGCCATTGTCAAATCATTGAGATCCCATTTTCCCATTCTGATGGTTGGTGTGAAAATTATCTGACGCTCCTGACCTGTATCTGCATGATTTTATGCAATACACTGCTACCTCATGATTGACTGATCAGATAATCACATGGATGATTGTTGGTGCCAGAAGGCTGGTTTGAGTATTTCTGTAACTGCTGATCTCCTGGGGTTTTCATGCACAACCATCTCTAGAATTTACTCTGAATGGTGCCAGAAACAGTGAAAATGCTGTGAGAGGTCAACAGAGAATGGCCAGACTGGTTCAAACTGACAAAGTCTACAGTAACTCAGATAACCGCTCTGTACAATTGTGTTGAGAAGAATAGCATCTCTGAATGCGATTCTGAGATGCTGGTTGGCGCTGTTTTGGCGGCACGAGGGGGACCTAAACAATATTAGGCATGTTGTGGCCGATGAAGCACTTTTCTAACAACATCTTGGGAATTTAAATCTATATCTTAGTCGGAAATAAACTGTCTTTACTTTATGGTTTACCTCTGAGTGTTTTTGTTATTGGTCTTAAATATAGGCTAGATTTTCATTATGCTAAATAGTTTTAGTTTGTTTTGAATTTTGTGGTGAAATGTACGTTTTTGGCAGATTTAACGTGAATCCCCATTTTACCCATGTCCTCTGTTTGTCCTTGTGTTAAACAGAAATGCAAGTTATTCACATGATTGTTAATGCTCCTATATGATGATGCACCTCTAGTATCTTAACTGATGTATATTACAGTCATTCACAGCATAGCAGTGTTGCTATTTAAGGATGTACTAGATCTTTTGTAAGGTGCCCCCCTTTTCTTTCTTTCTTGAAAACTCGACTGCCACTCAGCCATGAGCTTGATTTAACATTACGAACCTTAGTAGCTTCACTGACCCGCACAAGGTCACCTACTCTCACACTCTCTCGTTCATCTTACTGGCACTTTCTCTCTGGTGTAGAAGCGCTCATGCAATCATACACTCTTGCTTTGTTTCCATGGCAGCCAGAGAGATCATTTCTTCCACTTTTTCTCCCTTGCATTACCATTTACCGGTGTCTGTCATGAAAACCTGTTCCGTTAAAATGCCATTCTGAAGCCCAAGCCTTGAAATTACTCATGCACAGAGGTCACACTAAATAATCATTGTCTGTCACTTTGACAGACTGGGTTGCAAATTTTCCATCATGCTCTTATTTACCCCTTGTTGTTTTTATCTTCCAATGTTCCAGTGTTTCTGAGCCAATGTCACTGTGCTGTCTAGATGGTCTGCATGGACAAATAGAGGAATGCTTTTGACACCACAAGAAATGCGGTTTTGTGAACGTCTGCACAATTTTTGCTATGTTTTTTCTATTTAAACATGCCCTAGATGGGCATCTTTGACTATTGCGCCATGTCTTGCCATGTCAGGTAAAAAAAATTACGTCAACTTTTAAAGGCGCGTCTCGAAACTCCATTGAGTTATATGCATAGCGTCTAGCCGAGCGAAATGGGGTGGAGAGTGACGCCACACAGCCCAAAAAAAGAATACTTAATATCTCAAACACCAAACCAGCACAGATGTTTTTGCGGCACAAATCAGCACAAACAAACGGAATAGTTTTGGTGATTATTTAATTATATGGGGTGCCAACTTCATGGAGGTACTCTAGGGTTCTTTTTATACCTCACTGAGCATTCTGCGTTGTGCCCTTTGAGTCATCTTTGCTGGACGGCCACTTCTAGGGAGAGAACCTATAGTACTAAATCGTCTCCATTTATATACAATTTTTCTAACTGAGGATATATGAATAACTCAGCTATTTCAGATAACTTTGTAGCCCTTTACAACTTGATGCAAAGCAACAATTCTTGATCGTAGGTCTTCTGAAATCCGAGGCATGGTACACACCAGCAGATGCAAACTCAAAATGTTTGAGTGGTTTTTATAAGTCAGAGTAGCTCTAACCCACACCTCTATGTCATGTTTGCCAACTGCTGACTCTAATCAGCTTTTGTTGACATCATTAGCCTATGGGGTTTACATACTGTTTTCCAACCTACACTGTGAATGTTTGAATGATGTATTTAATATGTACAAGAACGATACACTACGGATATGAGAATTTGGTTGGAAAATATGCTTAATTGTTATAAAACAAATGACACAATGCAATAACAAAATGCAATTGTCCTAAAAATATAATTAATTTGTATTATCATACATTATAATATTTATTTATTCATTGATTCATTGATTCACTGATTCACTGATTCATTTTTATTTATTTAATTTGGGATGAAATATAGCCTGGACATATTTTTATGATATTCACCCTTTTGCCATCCTATATGCTTTGGTTTTACATTTGTATATATGCGCTGTTAATAAAACTGGAGACTAAAGTTTATTGTGGCAGCCAAGAACATGGTTGAGTTTATTTGATGCCTACGCAGGGTTGGATCACGCCTACAACAGCTGGCTAAATTACCAGCTAACTAATCATTTAGCAGATGCTTTCATCCAAAGCAACTTCCTGTACAATTATTACAGGGTCACTCCCCCAGAGTGTCTTGCTCAAGGACACAATGGTGATCAAAGCGCATGGCTCACTTCTTGAACCATTTTTGGAGCTCAACAGCTCCAATCCCCATTCCCTTTCAAAGTATGGACAAAGGAACGTGAGCATTGACTTTTTTGTGTTCCAAGGTTGAAAGAAAATATGATGACGAGTAAATAATGAATAGATGATAATATTTAGTTATTTTTTTAACTAATTTTGCCATTTTTATGCCATGTACCTGTATTCATCATGTCATTTCGTGAGAAATGGCAAGATGTATTTGCAGCACTGTCAAACTGACATTTCATGTAGCATTGTAATTCAGTGCTTTAATTAGAGCAATAATTGATTTAACAATCATGTCTCGACCACCAAGCTGATTTGAGAGCATAACCTGTAAGCAGCTGTTATGTTATGCCAGCGTGAAACAGGTTTTGATACCTGGTGCTGTTTGATACCACTGCTGTTTATAATGCTTGTTTTGAGAGCAAGGATTATTATGAGTCGTTATAATTATTCAATGTTGTGTCTGATTTTCTTGCAGTATTTAGAGATGCAAGACATTCTCGCCTGGGACACCCCCACTTTTATATCCACTGAATGATTCCTCAATAAGTATTTTTCATTATGCGTGGTACACTGCTAAAACCATTTATTAAAAAGTATTTTTGTTTTCCATTAGGAAAATGATATAAGGTATTAAAGGAGACCTATTATCCCCCTTTTTACAAGATGTAATATAAATCTCAGGTGTCCCCAGAACGTGTCTGTGAATTTTCAGCTCAAAATACCCCACGGATCATTTATTATACCATGTTATAAATGCCTCTTTTTGGGTGGAATAAAAAAAAAACGCTGATTTCGTGTGTGTCTCTTTAAATGCAAATGAGCTGCTGCTTCACGCCCCCTTTCCGGAAGAGGGCTGTGACTTTACAGCTCGTGCTTCAGTTACTACAGCAACAACAAATCAGAACCAACATGACTGACAGCGTAAATACCGGAGTTCAGACAGGGCTGGGAAGAGAAATCGGCCCGGGATTTTACATAGTGCCCAAAAGTTGAGCGGGGGTGGGTGGGGGGTATCGCGGTGCCGTTTTGTGGTCCGTTCTGCATAACGCGGTGGCTCATTTTAGCTTATCGCAGCCGATTCGGCCTGTTTCGCAGCCGATTCGGCCTGTTTCGCGAGTGACCCACTGGCCCGTTCGTTTCTCCCCATGGCCAGTCCTCCCCTGATCGCCGCCAAAGTGTGTCGGCCCACCGGGAAAATGCCCGGTATGCCAGATTACCAGTCCAGCTTGTCCACTGCATCTTCAGTGGCTCTGATGCCGGGGCAACATGAAGACTCTTATGAACACTTATGACACTTACGAAGCTGAGACATTATTCTTCTCACTGTATCTGCTCCAGCATGGAAACAAATGGCGCACTGTGTGCAGATCACTCAGGGGAGGAGGGTGGAGTCAACGAAAACCATTCATTTTGACACTGTTTTTAATTCATAGAAATATAAGAAAGAGCAGCGGGTGGACTTTTAACATTATAGGGTGGTCGTGTACACACACTGCTGACTCACATTTATGTACAAACAGCATGTAAAAGTGAATTTTGCATAATATGTCCCCTTTAAATCTTCTTTTCGGAGATATCTAACAACATTAAGTGAGGTTTATGCTAAAAACAAGAACTATTTCTCAGTGGGGTAAGAAAAATAAACTTAATTCAAAGATTCTTAATTCTAACATTTCCGAAAATAAGATTAATATCTTATAATAATTTGCTCCTCCAATAATCGTATCTTGTTTGAATGATGTATCTGGAACTTTCTCATGAAGCAAATATGGCAGAATCCAGGTTGCGTATTTAATTCAGAGTTTCTTGTAAGTTTCCTCTCTCTTGCAAACCAAATTCTCCCATTAAAAACAAATGATTCAGCAATGTTGTGCATCTCCAAACAGCTATCATCAGAAGCATTGTTCATTTAGTGGGTCCTTTATTGCTTGTTGTTAATTAATTTGGCTACCATGATTTGGGCTTGAATTTGCAGATTCTGGAAGTAGTTTGTAAGTTAGACAAGCAGTTGAATCGCATTACATCTCACTTAAAATAGAGGCCACTGTTTAGCCCAGTAAATATGGGATGATTTATTGTTTTAATTAAGAAATTTCGCATACATTTGAATTTGAATAGCTTCTTAATGAGCCATAAAAGGAATATTAGGTTTTTAAAAACATCATTGTTTAATAATGTTGTAAACCATGCATATAACATAGCAGAAATTCTCATAAACAGCAATTAGGTGTGAGCATCTAGAATGTATTTCATTTGTATTTTATATATATATATATATATATATATATATATATTATTTTTTTTTTTATTATTTTTTATTTTTTTCCCTGAAGTTGGGCGGCTCATGCCAACAAAATGCCAGGGTGTTGTGGTTGGTTGCCAGGGTGTTGCTAAATGGTAGGTAGGATATTCAGAATCCACAAATATGCATTTCTTAGGGTGTTCTGTCCTGGGTGTTTGCGAGAGTGTTCTATTTGGTTGCTATAGCATTGCTAGAGTGTTCTACAGAGGATGCTACGGCGTTGCTAGGTCATTGCTAGGCTATTCTGGGTGGGTGTAATAGCATCGCTATGGTGTTTTGGGTAAAAAGTAAAAAGTATTATATTTTCATAAGCTGTACAGTATGTATTGGATTAAACACAATTTGTTCAAAACATTTAATTACAACTTTTAACATGGAATCCAGAAAACAGAAAAGGCATGATTTGTTGCTATAAGACATTATGCAGTTCTTTAAGACAAGTAATTTTCTGTGTAATTTTCTGTGATTCATACCATTAAGAAAACACAGTTTCACAATGAATAAGAAGCCTTATCCCATCATACATTACGTGGCAGTCAACTAGTAATACCAACTGACATTTTAAAAACACGTCCGCGCAGAACTTGAAACGACACTTAATGCTCAAGCAAGCCTAATTTTAACAGCAGCACGACTGTTGTCAAAAAACATAATTTTTCATATGAATCTACCAAGGAGGTATATAATACCTGGAAACATCTATCTAATAATATTTGCGATTTATATGTTGCTTGCAATACATTTTGTTTCGTCGGGTACAAGGTTATGCTGCGTTCCATTCAAGTTGGATGTGGGATATTCCTACTTGAAATCTTTGACCATAAATGCACTCCATTCACATATTCCCAGATTCCATTTTCGGAACTGCAATGCTCCCGTTAGCTTACCAGGGGTTGGACTCTCATTAGAGATGTCTCCTAGCAACCCAACTGATAAACAATGCTGCAGCGCTAATATTTGTGTTTCAGGTGTTCGATTATCAAAAGAGATTATGTGTTTTATAAACCAGTTTCTGCAGGCGTTTGTTAAACAAGCTTTAATATCATGTAAGGTGAAAACAAACTCATTTATCGATATTACTTGATAAAGTGAATGTTTATCACTTACTTTGTATTTCTCCCTGAGTGTCAACATGTTTGTGTGACATCATGCACCTGCATCTCGGCAAAATCAGAGTTGAGGATTTCTGCACAAGCCTAAAAGTTGTAATTGTGACTTCAAGATGCATCCATTGCACTTTTCCTAGTAAGAAGTTGTAAAATCTGACTTGAGCTGAATGGAACGCAGCACTACTTTTCAAAACTTGACACTTGAATGCTCAAGCAGCATAAATTACACTCCTGATGTTGCTATAACAACATTGGTTGTTTTGGGTGGTTGCTATATTGTTTCAAGGTAGTTGCTAGGGAGTTCTGGATGGTTGCGATAGTGTTGCTAGGTTGTTTTGGGTGGTTGCTATATTGTTTCAAGGTAGTTGCTAGGGAGTTCTGGATGGTTGCGATAGTGTTGCTAGGTTGTTTTGGGTGGTTGCTATATTGTTTCAAGGTAGTTGCTAGGGAGTTCTGGATGGTTGCGATAGTGTTGCTAGGTTGTTTTGGGTGGTTGCTATATTGTTTCAAGGTAGTTGCTAGGGAGTTCTGGATGGTTGCGATAGTGTTGCTAGGTTGTTTTGGGTGGTTGCTACAGCATTTCAAGGTAGTTGCTAGAGTGTTGTGGGTGGTTGCTACAGCATTGCCAGATAGTTGCGAAGGTGTTCTGGTTGGTTGCGATATTGTTACTAGGGTGTTTTGGGTCATTGCTGTAGCATTGCTAGGGTCTTTTTGGTGGTTGCTACATTGTTTCAAGGTAGTTACTAGGGAGTTATGGATGGTTGTGATAGCGTTGCTAGGTTATTCTTGGTGGTTGCTACGGCTTTGCTAGGTAGTTGCTTTGGTGATCTGGGTGGCTGTTTACCATCTATGATATTCTATTAAGTCTACATTATTTTTTATTTCCATTTTATCATCCACCAGACAAAAATTCCAAGTCAGATCCTTTAGAAAAATTATACCACACCTCTCCTTAACAAACCACACGATTTTGTTATTCTTGGTCATAGCAAAAATAACGTGTAACTATTTGCACGCTGAATGTAATATTTAGTTCTTTAAAAGGTCCCTAATGAGCAATAATGTTAGTGCAGACATAAGGACAAAATTGAAGCATCTAGACAGTTGACTGTACAGGGTGCCAAGAGGTGAAAAATTAAACTTGCTTGCCTTTTGGTAGGTTGCCAGGGGCCGCCTAGTGCAAGAGCACATTAACACCATGAGTGTTGCTCCTGACACCAGAATTATGCTGTCACAGCCTCAGGCTATCACTGAAACACACAGACATACAGTAGCATGCAATTTATTCACCCATCTGAGAAGGGAACAGATAGAAAACCAAACAGATGCATATTCGTTTACATGCTCACAGCTACATCCTGTGCAGGTCGCAGGTTGACTCCGCTCACTTGTTAATACTATCCCTTGCTGAAAGAGAGTTCTTTTGCCAAGATAGATTTTTGGGTGAATCTCATGAAACCAGCCAAGAATTTTCCAGGATAAATTTATCCAAAAATCCAGAATGAAACCAGAATTTATCCAATTTGGAATACCCAATTCCCAGTGTGCTCTAAGTCCTCGTGGTGATGTAGTGACTCACCTCTATCCAGGATTTGAGACCATCAATCCGTGTATCTTATCACGTGGCTTGTTGAGCATGTTACCGCGGAGACTTAGTGCGTGTGGAGGCCCACGTTATTCTCCATGGCCTCCACACACAACTCACTAAACGCCACACCAAGAGCGAGAAACACATTATAGTGACCACGAGGAGGTTACTCCATGTGACTCTACCCTCCCTAGCAACCTAGGGCCTATTTGGTTGCTTAGGAGACCTGGCTGGAGTCACTCAGCACACCCTGGATTCGAACTTGCGACTCTAGGGGTGGTAGTCAGCATCAATACTCGCTGAGCTACCCATTCCCCCTACTTAAAATGGACATATGTGACGGTGTTGGCATTTACACTCGTTTACATTTACTAGAGAGAAAAAAAAACTGTCTTTCCATCTCACATTTGTTTTTATGACTCTATTGATCAGGTTTAGGGTAGGGGGTAGGTTTTGTTCATTTATTAACGTTTAGGTTAATAAAAGCAAGAAAATTTTACTTTCACCTTGGAACTGAAAAATGTCATCGCAGTCACATAATGTTAATGAGATGAGGCATAAAATAATCAATTTTTGTATTTTCTTTCATTTTGGGGTGAAGTGTAAACTGGATATGTTTTAGTGATGGCTGCATTCAAACAATTACTGATCCCCAGAAGACTGGATGAGTGAACAACATGTTACTAAACCATGGTTGTTGGTTGTGTGAAAACAGTGGTTCAGCTCTATGCCCTCTTACCTCTAGACTACTGGGCCATATCTAAAAGCATTCCCACTGGAGCATTACACCACTGTTTATCAGCTAGCATAAGCACAGTGGAACACAAACTCAGCATGTGGAAGACGTGCTACCACTCCATTTGAGAATGCTCGGAGGAATTCAGGTTCACCCCTGTAAAAACCGTGGCAGTGATTGTTGTGACAGCACTGCTAAATCACATGACCGTTAAACCTGCACCACAACAACCTGACAAAAGTGAACTCAGAAAAGCAAGAGCAGATCGAGAACGTCTTGCAAGTGCAAAGTGCAAAGGGTAAAATCAGGTTGGGCGAAAGACTCTCAGCAACAATTTGTGTTGTGGTTTCACTCTTAATGGAATAGTTTATTCAAAAATGAAATTTTAACTCTAATATTTTTCAAAACCCCAATAATTTTTACACAAAATATTTCGCAGAATTTTCATGATGCTTTTTAATACAATGAAAGTGAATGTGGAGTGTGGCTGTAGAGCCATAAATCACATATAAACACCAGAAAAGTACTCAAAATGACATGTGCACTATGTCCCAAGTCTTCTGAAGCCATTCGCTAGCTATCTGTAAGGCATAGGCTAAAATTTTAATCTGAAATCTCGGGTTTCAGCTGGTTTTAAGTCATTGCTTCTCATGGTCTTTGTGACTGATTGCGTTGCACCAAATTTGAATATAAATTTATAAAATATACATTTGAATATTTAAATATGTGTGTACTTTCAAATGCAATGCACCAGGTTAGACGTCAATGACGATCGATCTGAAGACACGCAAGAACCAGTTATGCTTCACTTCAAGTCAGATTTGGGGTGGCGTATCCATATTTGCCTCACAATATTTGAATGTACCCAAACATGTATGTGTTGGAACGACAGTGTAAGAAAATTATATAATTATTTATGGATTTATGTATTTATTTTGTGAACTATTGCACAGCTATTGTTTTACTTCGGTTCATTAAATCCCAATTATACAGTGTATACAGAGTAATAATGCATTTATGATTTATTTAAAATAATTAGGGATGTCGGTTTAATGTGTTAACATAATGTTTTAAAACATTTCTTAAATTAATTATGTCCCCGGACCATAATAAGGAAGATTACAATTCAAGAACAATTCAAGCTTGAAGTACCACCTGTTTTCTCCAGGGGGCAGTAAGCGAAACCTCAGCTTTCAAGGCAACACGCAGCCTATACAGAGAACAAACCAAAACTTCAGCACAAGATAAGAACGCGTTCTTGCATTCAAAACACAGCTTGATGGAGCGCAAATATGAATTTAGGGATATCAACACAAAACCGTCCGTCTGATGTTGGTATAAATTGACGCATCCTTAAACAAGCCCTCATAATAAATCTTGGACTGATTGACAAATTCAACTGCAAAAATGGATTGCTGTGAACTGTAGGCCAATGATTGGCTAATAATATGCAAATAAACAATAAATTGGATTCTAAAGCCACTTTTAGGACTGTCTGCTCAATGCTTAACTAGGGTGACCATACGTTCCCTTATTCCCGGATATGACCTCTTTTTCGGACCTTAAAAAAGCATCTGGCTTGGATTTCTAAATTTGCGCTTTAGTTGCATTATAATGTGCATCTGGTCTAATACTCCATTGTGTGTGCGTAACCCCTCTTTGTAAGTCACGAATTCTCGCACACCAATTGGTCAATTGATAAGAGGCTTGTAGCAGCTATTGGACAAATTCCTGCCTGTCAATCTCTCCGCGAACGTGTGAAGCAGTTGCCTGACAGTAGCAGCAAATGACAGCTGAGTGGAAACAATGCCCAAACGAAAGTGCAAATTTACAGAAGATTTGCACAAATAATCCCCATGCTTTCGTCCAAGTCAAGATCCGTGGGAAGCAGAATGTATGACATGTAAAGATGGCACTTATGTGTCAGTTGCTAATAAAGGTGTATAACGCAGTTCAGTGGAAAGGAAGAGGCGAGAACCGGCTTGGCAATATAAGTAATATTTTAATGATGAACTTAAACAAAAGACAAAACACACACATGACGGTCATGTCCGTAAACAATCTCTCTCTCCCGAACCATTCTCTGCAGTCGGCCTTTATCCCTCTCGGAGGCTTGATTAACCTGATTAGGGACCAGGTGTGTAAAATCACAACCCAGCCCCGCCCTCCATCCTGCCACAGGTGCAAGTGATTTAGAAGCACACATTAGCTCTATATATCTTAGCTTTATATATATGTATATAATATTATGCTAATAGAGTATCTTTTTCATTGTATTAAAGCTTGCGTTCATAGTAACACTGTTTTGAACCCTATTAACCCTACTATTTGCATCCTCTCTCTGTTCTTATTGACCGGCTGCCTAGAGAAGTCGTACAGGGAGAACAAGGGGTGGTTTCAAATGAGGATGGCCCATACTTGAAGAAGATAATGCTTTTATTTTGTGTTAGAAACCTTTAACAGTCTGTAAAACTAATTCTAAGAGTGAACTGTTGCAACAGTTAGATCAATTCGATTTTTCAAAGATAATGTTAAAAGAAAACTCGTGGGTGGTTGCTAGGTGGTCGATTACTAGTCAACATCTTACTCCCACAACTTAATGTTATTTGTATCTGTAAATATGGCTATAAATTGTACATCTAGGAAATACACATTACATATTAAATCATCTTTATTTGGGAGCTTTTCTACTGAGCCCCATAGAGGACAGGGCGTGATGTGAAATAGTTTTTCATTCCCTTGAAATAAGTCATGCGTGGCATCACAATAGTTTTGTGTTCCCTCAGAATAAATGTACTATGTTTTTACTAAAGTAAACATATTTTAACCTTAGTATTTATAGTAAAGCCATAGTAATAATAAAGTAATTACATTAAAATATTAAAATAATAAATAAAAAATATGGTAATAAAAATCATAATTTTGTGGTTATTATGGTTTTACTAGAAGTATTTTCAGTAAAACCATAATAATTACTACGGTTAATCTATAGTACAACCTTCAAGCTAGTCTGTGGGCTGGGTTAACATAAGTGTATTGTGTATCGATACCATATGTAAACTTTGGGTATTCAGAAAATAAAGTGTGCATTTTTACAAAGTAATCATGCAAATTACATGATGATTGACCATATATAAAAAGCAATCATAAACCAAGATCAAACGCAGGTGGGAATTAACTAAGAATGAATTTCACCTAAGTGCCAGTAGTTAGCATGCACTCTCTAAATTCATTAAAGAAATTATGCAGATCAGGCAACAGCGCAAACACGCCTTTAAACTCTATGCTGAATGCAGTTTGCATGAAATAATGTCAGTTTTGCAGGTCAGTCCAGGTTTTAATGATTTTCTTCATTACTCGATCATTATTTCAACTCAACCTTTATTTATAGAGCACATTTATAATAACCGGAGTTGACCCAAAGTGCTTTACAATACACATTTCAGTCATAATTTAATATGCATAATATACCCTTATGTAAATACTAATAAATACCTGAGCCTAAAATCTATATCCATAATTAAAATTTATTCAAAAGCAAATGAGTAAAAATGTGTTTTTAATGCAGATTTAAAAAGGCAGAGCTTCAGAGCTGTCCTGATATGAAGCTTGTTCCAGAGTTTGGGGCCTACAATATCAAATGCACTATCACCCTTCAATTTGTAGCGACAATGAGGAACTTTCAGCAGAAGTTGGTCAGCTGACCTAAGTGCTCTAGTAGGAGAATAAGGGACAATGTGGTCACAGAGATATTGAGGTGTGAGACCAGATAGAGCTTTATATACATAAAGCAGAATTTTAAAATCTATCCTCCATTTTATGGGGAGCCAGTGTAGGGATGCTAATAATGAAGTAATGTGGTCAAACTTTCTAGACCCTGTAAGGAGCCTAGCGGCCGCATTCTGCACCACCTGTAGACACGACAAAGCAGTTTGAGGCAGTCAAACTGAGTAAAATTGAGTGTCGTCAGCACAGCGATGATAAGACATGCCATATCTCTGAAAAATTGAGGCCAGTGGGTGCGTAAGGGTCCTAGGATTGACCCTTGAGGGACCCCACATAATAGAGGAACCGATGTAGAGGAGAAGTTTTCTAAGTTGATAGAAAATGTTCTTCCTTTCAAATAAGAGGCAAGCCACTGATTTGATTAATTAGTGCTGGCATTGGTGTTGTCATGGTACCGGTACCAGTAAATTTGTACAATTCTCAATACCAGTTTCGGACCACAGCATAAATATGCTAAAATGACAATATGCTATTGAACACACCCATTTAGCCTATATAAAAAGTTACATAAATAATAAATTAAAAGAAATCCATAATTTCTTCAAGTGTTTCTCAACCAAGGATGTATTTCTTAAGTGGTTTTAAGTAGCGCCCTACTGAAATCTGTTTTATTCTTTACCAAATCATGTTTTATGTTTCATACTTTGCTCTGGTCCAGATTGAGTCGGTGCTCGGTTCTACCTGTACTGAAGAAACACTGGTATGTTACATCTTTTTTATTTTAATATAAACTTGGTACCAAATTACTAGTACTTTAAACAACACTAGCTGCCATGATCAATAAAAATGAACTCAAGCATCTCTTTTAAAAACAAAAAAAATCAGTTTCACCGTCTGCTTTACTTTAGAGTTTTGTGAATGTAGCTCAATCTATAATGAGTCTAATTTACATAAATAGGAGACATGTTTTCACAAAATAAAGTGATAATGATAGAGCAATAACAACACAGTCTTATAGCATCTTGAGAATTAAGATACTCTGATTAAAACTCGAAACTTCAGTTCCCATTCATCACAAGTTAACACCGAATCCAGCCCTCTAGCTAACTAATTTAAAATCGTTACCAGTCAAGGGCTCTGATTTATACAGTTCCAAACCAATCTTGGAGTCAAATGAAATTGGGTAATTTCTCAACAGACCGTACCCTCCAGTGGCAGCTAGTAATCATGGTATGATTATCACTGATTCTGTGTTTTGCGTCTGCTTGAGTTTTCAATTGACAGCGAAATTTGTGGACACTGACCGTGATGGGAATGAGATTCTCTGCCCCACAACTATCGAAATACTCACTTCACATGGTAGAAAACATCCCCCGAAAGTATCACTAATGTGGGAGCCACTGTGCAAAGAAAGTCCAGAATAATTGGCTCTGTGGGGTCTTCTTTTATTTCAAGTCAAGGGATTCAAGGGCAAGAGTTGTGGCAAACTTAGAATTGTATATGATTGTATGCAAAGTTTATTTATATTTATTTATTTTTTGTACTAGACACTCATTATTTGTATTTGTAATAGAAAGAGACATGCCAATGGGACGACACGTCATGTTTGCTGCTCCCATGCGCTGATCAAATGATAGCCAGCGTCCATAGCCATGTTTGAATCTTATATTCTCCTTGTTTCTGAGTCTAAGCTTTGATGTTTCTTTCTAATGCCTGGAGCCACATGGATATTGCTGGATGGATTGTCTAAATGTGTCAGCCAATGCTGTTATCACTTGTTTTAGATTTTGAGAATATGGAAAAGTGGTAAAGGCATAGGTTGTGAGATATATTTTCTCACATAAAGAGCATTTATGTAGATGCACAATCTTACACTGGTTATATACAACGTGTTTGATCAAGTAAACATCTTTAACTGATTTTTTTGGGAGGGGGTAAGTCATAAACCAACGTGGGAAATCAATATTTTGCTTTTGAAAGTTTGCATACCCTGAAATGACAACATGATCACACAGGAGGTCGGAACACATGTTGTTTTCGATACATCTGGTACCCTAGAGAAGGACTCACTGACAAGCGCCATCTCCTATCAGTCTAGTGCTCTAGTGTATTTACCTTCCCCTGTGGCACGACCAGAAGCATGTTGCGTCAGTACTGTGAGAGACCTAGGTTTGGATTCCACAATGATACCAGAAAGTAACGTTTGCATAATCAGTGGTAATTGATGTTGCATATTTCTATCTAACATGACATTTTTACTCCACTGGTGGTTAGGTTAGGGGTTTAATTTGGGGGGGCTCAGTTTATAAAATATGCATATCTCTTAACTGTATTATATAGCCTGTAGAGCTGAAAATAATTTGCTTCACATGTCGCTTTGGCGCCCCTCCGTGGACATTACACCCGCCTGCCGGCAGATCCTCCCCGCCTTCTTGGACCTGGGAGGGAGACAAGGGGAGGGAAAAGCAACAACAACAAAAAGAGAGGGAAAGGCCAACACAGAGCGACAGCTGGAAAGAGAATGGAGAGAGAGAAAAATATACACAAACATCATTCTCTGATACACCGTAGCCTGGTCCTGATTCATTCCTCCACCCTCTATCATAGGCAGTCCTCCAGCTCCTGGTGGACAGAACGCCCCGCGGCGTTTTGGTGGATGGTTGGGGTCTACTCCGCCCCAGCAGCGATTCTCCCGCTCCAGGCGGTCGACAGTCTTCCCTTCAACCCCGCCGTGTTTTAGCGGCCGGTAGGGGTCTCCTCCATACTTGGCTTCGGCCCGACCTCTGCAGGCAGTTGGTAAGGAGCCCCTCCTCCCCTCGCGGTTGGCGGTCGTTCCTCCGCTTTCAGGTGTCATCATGGCCCGGCCCGGCCCTCCTCCTTGTCACAAACTTCCTTTTGGCACCACTCTGTGCAAAAAAAAAATGGAATCTGGAGCTTATATGTGCCCATAGGTTCAACAGCACTTTCTGCTTTGACCACCTGGGGCAGTGATTAAAATTTTGGTAAGCACAGACCAATTTCAGCTAAAGAACTTTCAATCTACTGTTGCCGAATTTACAGTGTAATCAGTCGGCATACACTTTAAGCAAAAAATTAACAATCGTCAATAAAGATTTTTGCTTCCATTACCCATATTTTGTGTTGCATGGAAACCTTAACTGCCGTTCTGATGGCTAATTCGACGTGCTTTGTATTTCAATGTGTAATGTTTTCTTGTAATGTAAAAAATACCACAATGAGCAATCCAGACTGAGAACAATGACTGTTTCAAATGTAACTTGGAGTAAAAAATGTGTTCAGGCTCAACTTGTGCACAACTGGAAGCAGTTAATTATATTAACGAAACTAACCTCAGTTCATCGCTTCATGCCATCTACCCTGCTCTTTTTACTTGGACTAGTAAGCAACTACCTAGAACACCTTAGCAACCATATAGTGATAACTTGACAACCTCCCAGAACACCCTAGAATCATGGAGGCGAGTTTTGAACTGGCAAGCACCAAATCTAGTTAATTGATATTTTCATGTTAATGCCAACTCAATCTATTAATTTGTTTTAGTTTATTTCATCTGCATTTGCAATGGCTGTACTTGTTAATGTTCCAAAATACAGGAAATCTGAATACTCACATGGCCATTATCATCTTAGATGTCCAAGAAGTGTTTCTATGTACGATTTCGATTCAAATGTGTTGCAGATGTGCCAATTAGCAGGCAGATCTTTGCATTTGCCCACAGGTCAAACATCAACAGAGTTCAGCAAGCTCCATCCAGTAATATTTGTATTTTATTTATTTATTTGCAGCAGATGTCAACCCAAGTGGAAAATTGACTTTTTATGCCCAAGAAAATTCACATCATTAATGCATTGTACTGCGAATAAAAAAATAAAGAAATAAATACGATTATAAAATAAAATAAAAATAAAGTTGAAAGGCTTGTTCCAGTCAAACAACATTTGACATGCTGTGCTGAGAATCACATCCTTTTAAATACTTTTCGTTATTTTCTCTGCAATCCTAATGCTTCTAATTGTCACTTTTCAACATATCTGCTGTGGTGAGAAGTTGTTGCAGCAACACTCCAGTAAGTGGTGTTTTGCTATTCTAGAAATGAAATCTTGGCTCATATGCTTCTATAAGTAAACTTGCAGTAGTCTTTTAAGTGTCCCCTTAGTAAACATACCAGTGCTTGAGGACATATCACATATATACAAGATGGAGATCATTGCCAAGAACTCATTACCAATGGTTGGTATTGAATCCCCTTTGGAACATGTTTGTCAAGCACTGCCATTTCTAGACAAACACTCATAGAATGAATGCAAGCTAGTCATGTGCATGTAGAAAATAACACATGACTTGATGCATGTTAAGGGTAGATTTAAATAATATACACTGCAAAAAGTCATTTTTTAAACTGTTTTTTTATTTTATTATTATTATTATTTTCCATTATAAATATCAAAACATCCTTCGAACAAGATATATATGTACTTGAAGAAAAAATCTTTTTTTTGAGAGATCTACCAACATTTATTGATACTTACTGGCGGCCAAAAGTTTAGAATAATGTACATACTTTGCTCTTATGGAAGGAAATTGGTACTTTTGTTCACCAAAGTGGCATTCAACTGATCACAATGTACAGTCAGGACATTAGTAATGTGAAACATTACTATTATAATTTGAAAAAAAAAATATTAAACTTAAACTACTTCAAAGAGTTGTTCTAAAAAATTGTGCGAATTATTGGCCTGCATTAAGCAAACAAAACAACTAAGGAAATTGCTGAAATCACTGAAATTGAGTTAAGAACTGTCATACGCATTATTAAGACCTGGAAGGATAGAGGAGAAGCGCCAGCTTCGTGGAAGAAAAGTGGTCGAAACAAAATCTTGAATGATCGTGATCGGAGAGCACTAAAACACTTGGTGAAGTCACATCGTAAAAAAATCGACAGTAGAACTCATGGCTATGTTTAATAGTGAAAGTAAGAGCATTTCCACATGCACAAAGAGATGAGTACTTACAAGATTGGGACTAAACAGCTGTTTGGCCACAAGAAAGCCACTTGTTAGTGAGGATAATCTGAAAATTTGCCATGGAGCATAAATATTGGGCTGTAGAGCAATGGAAAAAGGTAATGTGGCCTGATGAGCCCAGATTTACCCTATTCCAAAGCGATGGGGGTGTCAGGGTAAGAAGGGAAGCTCATGAAGCGATGCACCCATCATGCATAGTGCCCACTGTACAAGCCTCTGGAGGCAGAGTTACGAACTGAGGTTGCTTCATTTGGTCAGGCCTAAGCTCAGCAACATTATGCGGCAATAAAATGAAGTCAACTTGCTGTCTGAATGTACTGAATGACCAGGTTATCCCATCAATGGATTTTTTTCTTCCCTGATGGTACGGGCAAATTCCAGTATGACAATGCCCAATTCATCGACTCAAATTGTGAAAGAATGGTTCAGAGAGCATGAGGAATCATTTTCACACATGAATTGGCCTCCACAGATTCCTAACCTTAACCCCATTGAAAGTCTGGAGAAGACTTTTGGGGCTTTTCCACTGCACGGTACAACTCGACTCATCTCAACTCGACTCTGCTCGTTTTTTGGGGGTATTCCACTGTGTATAGTACCTGGTACCTGATACTTTTTTTTAGTACCACTTTGGTCGAGGTTCCAAGCGAGCCGAGCCAATACTAAATGTGATGTAAAAATCTTGCAGATCACTGATTGGTCAGTGAGAATCCTCACTACCACCGTCACTCGATTTCCGGCACGAGACATCAACACGCTATTTTTAAAGTTAGTAACAGCGATAGCAGTATAATTTGTTCACGCAACTTTCGAATTGTGAAAAAAGAAATGGTTGTGCGCAAAACCACACTGTGGTCAATAAACGAGGTGCCGACGGTCCACTCACACTCAAAATGAAAAAGTATCTCAGGAAGTGTCTCAGCTGTTGTCCGCACACGGCTACCACCGGACCTACTAACAGTGTAGGGAAAAGTACAAAAAAAACGTAAATGTGACTACAGAACCATTAAGGAAAAGTGGAAGTGGTTTGACCAAATGGACGCTATCTAAACCGCCGAGCAATGGGAGGGAGATTGCCCTGGACTGGTGTTGATCCACGATGGAGAATGTTCTGCTTGAATGCTTCACTTTATTTAGTTGACCAGCTACTGGAAGCTTGCTCCTGAAACAACCAGGCCAATTTAACTTACACTTGTGTTAAATCACCATGCAACAACTGCTTTATGCAGCACAATGAGCTAGTAGCTAACAGCTAGCGGTCATGCCATTGTTTTGGTCAGTTTGTGTCGTGTTTAAGATGATGTCACGGTAGTAGAGGCGGAACAACTATGACAATCAGCCTATAATCCCACCCACGTTGAGGTGGCACGAAACTGCAATGGAAATGCAAGCTCAGAAAAGTAAAGCAGGTAGAGTTGAAGCAAGTCGAACCGTAACGTACAGTGGGAAAAGTGCCATTTATGGAGTGGTTCGACTCTCCCGTCATCAATACAAAATCTCAGACAAAATTTAATACAACTCTGGACAGAAATAAATGTTGTTGGATAAAGTCATCGAAGCAATGCTATGACGAAAGCGTGCTGTTATCAAATCTAAAGGTAGTCCAACTAAATATTATAGTATAGGGCCAGGCAGTGTATACAATCACTATTAATAATGACAGAATTTTCTTTTTGGGTGAACTATTCCTTTAACTATGTCATGCGTCCACAACGCCAACCAGTGCATAGAGTTGCTGCCCACGAAAGGCAAAGGCACATAGAAAATTCTTATTGAAATATTCGAATAGTGTAAAAAGAAAACATTTTTAGGTTTCTCTGAAAACAAGACTTACCTTTTTGCTTCTCAAGTAAACGTACCTTGTTTTAAGGATATTATTTACTGGAAAATACTGATTAAGAAAATGATTTTTGCAGCAGATTTCCTCATACTAGGCCTCATCATGTAAATGAAACTTCCTTCTGACTATGAGAAATAATAGATCACACACACATTGTTATGGTGGTTCATGGTCTTCCAATCATGGTTTCTATTCCACCCCCCCAAAAAAAAAAAAAAAAAATCTTGAAAGAGAATCACACTGCTCTGTTCTTTCAAAGAAACTATCAAAAGTGTCTTGTCTTGTTTTGCACACACAGGGATATGATAATGAGTTTTGATTGCTGATATGAAATCAGAGTGTGTGCGGTGACATTTTAGACACACGTATCCTCTTTTGTCTTCGACACAGTTAAGATCCGCAGTCAGGCAGGTGATTTGCTTTTCAAATGCAGCCAGGCCTCATAAAACCACGGCATTTTTGTTACAACGAAGCAGTAACCTGCTAAATAAAAAATAAAAAAATGAGCATGTTATTCCAATGATGGTCTAGGCTGGTTAGTGCTGGTCTCGCTGAAACAGGTTGGCCAGAGAAGTCTTGCTGGTTATGCTGCCTTCATGTGAATTATCCTACTTCCCACTGAAGTGGTAATTACGAGTATGTTGCGTTCAAGTTCTTTGCTGTCGGACAGAACATGAAACATGGATGACGCCAAGTCCATTCATATATTTTTTTGAGGAACTTTTATTTTGACACCAGTTTCACCATAATATGTATACTCAGTTAGCCTCCTGACAATAATGTATTGTTGGTCAAATAGCCTCCAAGCTATTTTAATGGTGTGGGAATATATAAGATGCATTAAATGGTTGCTAATATACATTTAAATGAATATGACCAAAAAGGCAAGCGCTAACATTTAGCTTTATTTAGAAAAATGAATAAAACATGTCGTTCTCTACAGTAGCCATACTCCCCTCTAATGTTGACTACTTCCAACTCTGAAACTCGGGTAACAAATTAATCTCCAAGTTTCCCAATTGTAATTACGACTTGAGGGGTCGTTCATATGCAACTTCCGAGTGAGAAACTCGTATTTACAAATAATTCCGATAGCAAGTGAAGGCAGCATTAAGCTAGTTGAAAAGCATCACATGTTGTGTACCAGGATGCACCACACAAAATGTCATTTTAATTCATTTTTTTAGCACTAGTCACTAGGTCAATCTTTGAAAGTGAGCCGTTTACATGCACACCAAAATGCTGATTACTTTCTAAAATCAGCTTATTTAAAAAAATCTGACAAGGCAAGATATCTGCGTTTACATGACATTTGAAATAATCGTGCTATTCTCTACATTTGACGTCAAACCGTGAAGAGGCATGCACTCAACACGTGCGCACATTGGATGAGACGGTAAGAACATCAGGTAAGGTGTTTACATGGCACGCAAAATCAGCGTAATGGGCTAAATCTACCCATGTCGATTGGGTAATTCATACGCCATTTATGGCCTTTATGCCGATAGTGGAACAGTTTATTGCATTTACATGACCGCACATGTTGTCAGCTTCCTATGCATAATAAGTGTAAGAAAATGCATGTAAACACACTCATTGTTGTTTGAGGTTTCTAACTTCTCTCAAAAGTTAAGGCCTTAACTGATGATTAACTTACAGTATGTGGGTATGTGATTTCTCTGAAAAGAAGACAAAATAGCTTATAAATGTATCTCGATTTAGCATGTTTAGATATTAACCGGAAACAAGACAAAAATACTAAATACTTAACAGGATTGACTACCTGGCAACCGCATTTAGCATCAAAGCATCACCATCTTGAATCCTGCGTTGTGTTCCAATCTGGCTAGATGTCAAGATTTATAGTGTATAAGGACTTTTCATCATTCTCACCCAAAACTGATTGATGAAATTTAATTATCATTTTGGACGGACTATCATTTTAAGGTGCTCCAAACAACCACTCAGTGTAGGTTGGTGTTAGTATCCTTATATATATATATATATATATATATATATATATATTAGGCATCTCAGAATTCTTAGAATCTTACACGGTTTAACTATCTTGGCAAAGTAATGGCTTCTTAACATCTGAGTGAAACCGAGCAGCGTCATCCTTTTATGGTGTGTCTAAACAGTTTGCTATATCACTGTCTGTATTTAGTCTCCGATACAATAGTGTTTTGAAAATCTGACTGGAGCACTCAGAGTTCGCAACGGCCCATTGGTGACTCAATGGCATGTAAAAATAGAAACAGAATAGTAAGCTGTTTGACTTGGCGTGCTCTCTTTCCACGGTGAAATACATTTCATAGTTTGCAGCACATCGTTTCCAATGATACAGGAATGTGTTTCATATCTGGGCTGTACTCCATCAACTCACTTGACAGTCTGCAGAACTACATTTTTAGTATGTAGTACCATTAACAACACTAAAACTCATGTAGACTACTGTGCGTAATGCGAATGGAAAATTATTGCACCACTTTAGCGCACTGTAAGTTAGTCCAAAAACATACGTCATCTTCACATACCACCCACAGTCCAAATTATGCACTGGTATAATACGTAATTAACCCTTAAATGCATGTAAATTTCACCAAACACCCTTTAGTATCTTTAGAGACCCATCATGTATATATCTATCAAAATCATATCTGCAAAATGGCCAGAGAGTGTCAAATTTTAAAATGATAAATTATGTAATATTTAATAATATAAATCATATTTAATTGAATAAAAGACACACTCAAACACATACAGGACAGCTGCCCGTAATTCTCTCCCTCTCGAACTGTCGTCACCGGCCGTCTTTTTCCCTCACGTGCCCCATCAGGCTGATTGGGGATCAGGGGAGTGCATCATTCCAGCCCGGCCCTACCTCCCCTCCATTCTACAGACAACAATTTGGTTGTTTTGGATTCAACTCTATCAGCATCTGCATTTAAATAATTATATGTTGCTACTCCCGTTGACTTTTACAAAGGAACATCCGGCATACGTATTATGAAATCTGACTCTGGCTCTGTTAAGCATTCCCAAGATAAAGCATAATCACATTAGGTGATGCTAAAGATTAAAAGTCAAACACATTCTCGAATTAGAGACGACAAAAGTTTGAAACATTCTTTGCTGTCCTTTCTGTCAGCACCTCGGGGAGATGCTGATGTATGCAATAATATGTTTACCTTGAGCCGGCTGTCCCCCTGTTTAATATTCAACAAATCTAATTTGCAAAGCATACAAGATAGCACCTGTTCTAGTCGGGTTAGCAGCCTGTTGTCACAAATTATAAGCTTTAGGGAAATGTATGAAGTGAAACCTTGACAAAATAGTAAAGCAAGAGCTTAATGCCTTGAAACACTTTAAGAACTTTAAGAAAGACTTTTAAGCATACGATGATGCACAGAATATCTGCCTATATAGTACTATTTAAACAAGTATTACACTACTAATCCACTGCATTAAAGTTAAGCCACACACCCTAATTAGTCTTTTATCCAGTGTGTAAGGCGAATAAAACATGAATCGTGTTCAGGAGTTCTTTGGAAGTTTTAAAACTCTGAAGTTGTTCCCTGTGGTTCACTTTGCATTAAGATTAGCTTTACTAGCGTATCAAAACTTTCTTGGAAGGTTCTTAGACTGTGTTAATCTCACATGTGTAACACCTCAGGAAGATAGTTACTTGGGTTTTAACTTTTCTTGGGTTTTAACTTTTGTTACGTGAACAATTTGTCCTTATGTGTCAGGTAAGGACATTTATTGACCGATTTTTCTGACAACATGACAACGTAATCAATGTATAAATGGGTGAAACCAGATATTCAGTGAGGAAAATCTTTGATGGAAGATTAGAAAGATTGTATTATTTTCTTTGAGGTTCACATATAAAGTTGTTTTACATTACCCTTTTCCACCCTATCTCTGGCCCTTCAATATACGCCAAGACTTCAATATACACTCCCTCTGTTATAATTGACTAACATATTTGCAGAGCAAATTAATTATAATAATAATAATAAATTCAGCGATTGATTTTAAGGATGTTCTGTAGGCCAGAAAAATGGTGCCAGCATCCATTGTATAACATGGACTGTAAAGCAACACCAGTCGAGAGACACTTCTTTTAATACAGGCATCACTGCCTATAGCAGTTTGAAAGTTGTTGCATTTTAAAATTAAAGAAAAAAAAAATGGAGAAAATGGAGGAAGCATTACGAACGCATTATGCAAGCTTCCCACTTATTATTTCTCCAGAGGGCTTCCCAAATCAAACCATAGTGAGATGTTTACAAGGCCGAGACACCTACTGCCGTTGTGCTTGATTACACTGATTGTGTCTAATTGACAGATTTATGTGGCCTGAGTGTCTCTCGCTCAGCCTGTCCTCTCATGGTGAGGTCAATTTGTTTATTAGCCGTCTCTCAGCATGCCAGCCAGGGAAATCAACTGGTGTGGGCTTCACCGCAGAATTCTGTTTGCAGAAAATTAAACCTTGGCTCCAGGTAACCGGAGATGTTTAGACTGACACAAACAGGGTAACTATTCTTCAAAGGGTTTCTCAATTAAAGGTGGGAATTATTTCAGAAGGGATACAGAGCAAAATGATATTCATGATTCATGGTCTATTTTTATCTGCTCAGTATTCGTGTTAATTATGTAAGATGTTTGTGTAGAATTTCGTCTGTTTTTTAATGAAGAAATGTGCAAAATCTGTCAAGAAGATGTCCGTGTCATATTTTACCACAAACCCATAACAATTAATTTTCATTATATAAATAATTAACGATGTATTATTTAAATTGTAACGTTTTTATACTTCAGTATTAATGGTACGCCCTTTGTGCAGATTTCATAAAAATCATAATGTTATAGTATTTTACTGAAATACAGTAAAATGTACTGCAGTGTAGTAAAATGAATCTTGAGCAGGGACGTGCACAGGCATTTTGGGGGGCAGGGGCTGAAGTGGAAAAAATGTCCACTTCTCATATAAATTTATTTAAAAATAAATGTTTTAAGCAAAACGTTAAATATATTAGCACAACTGACTTCCTTACCAATTTATTTTTAATTCCCTCATACTCGTGCAATTGTTTAATACGCAACAGATTTCTACAAAATATTCAGTTCACTCAGAGATCATGGTCTTCTTTAGTATTCACAAGGTTTATCACAAGAGCAGGCAACAGCAAAGGAAACTGTGCCACAGTTTCAAGCATATATTTAGAATAAATGACTGCACCAAGGAGAGGAACATAGTTTCACTAATAACTTGTTTATTTTGCACAAGGCAATAAATCGTTTTAATTCTGGCGTTATGGGAATACACCATATGCTTTATGGGTGATATGCTTTAGTTATTTTGTTTATCCTAATCACCTGCAGTGCCTTGTCAAATGTATGCAAATTTGCGCATTTTAATTAGTTAACGCAGAATTTACATATCAATGTGGCGATTGTGATGACGTTATTAGACACAAATTTGACTCTATCACATGTAGTGTATCTATTAAGTACAGTCCATTAGCCTGTATTGCCATGATATATTGCCTTAGCTAAACTGTAGCTAACTTATTACATTAGCTAGTAGCTCATGAGTCGTGCATGTTAGCAGTACACAAGTTAACGATATTTGGCTTTTGGCTAATTAGCTATAAAGTCCAGGTACTGGTAGCTTAGTCTTTTGTTCGTCACCACTCACCTCCACACAAGACAAGAAGACAGCTGGGACAGGAGCTGGGAGGGGCTGCTGTGTGTCTGCTGTGCCGATGTGTGCTGCACTGCTGCGCGGAGACGCGGAGGGAGAGAGAGAGAGAGGGAGAGAGAGAGAAAAGGAGAGATGGAGTGCTCCTGACCTGATATTTTGATTTTTTTTTATTCAGTAAATATATTTGTTTGACAGGGAAGCTGTGCACAAACAGGAATATATATATTCTTTTATAAAAAATAAAAAAACTCCCCAGATAAAAGGGCATTTTCTCTCGAGGAAGAAAAAGGGCAGGTGCTCAAGCCCCCTCTGAAAAGCCATCTATGTGTGCATGTGCCTGATGTTGAGAATGGTAATTCGAGAAAAATTAGAATTACAAAGGAGAAAACAAAGGCAAACTCGAAATATGCGGACGCATTACGGTAATGAGAATTTGACCAGATAATTGTGGTTAATTTTCACAAAAATAAAGTTACATTGCAAAGCCCACAAATACATAAATAAAAGACATCCTGGTCATATTTCACCCCAAAATCAAAATAAAGAATTAGCATTTTCATAACTGGAATGTGAATTAAATAATCATATATTATATTATTTATATCTTTATGCATCAGTATTTATTGTACTGCTTTTGATTTATGCAGATTTCAATAAAAAAATATTGTTTAGTTTCTGTAATACAGTAAAAAGTACTGTTTTACAGTCATTTTGAAAATACTAATTGAAAATAATGACAAAAAATATTTTCATAATGCAAATATAATAACAATAAAATAGTTATTATTTAATTTGTGAAGTCTTCATTCAATATTTATTGTTCTGCCTTGTTATGCTGAATATGTTTTTTATTATTTATATTTTTTTTTTACTGTATTACAGTTAATAAAGTACTGCACTATGGTAATAGAAATATTGATCATGTTCCATGATAATAATCAAAATGAAAATGAAAAAGAAAAACCTCAAAAGTAAAACAACCAGACGTAATTGGGTAATGAGAATTTGGGGAGGGAAATGTGTTTAATTTTCATAAAAATATTTTTACAATGCAAAAAAAAAAAAAAAACGTGCATCCGGCAAATATTTCATATTTAAAAAAAAAAATACATCATCACAGTAATAATATTGTGATAATTCTCATTGAGAATAATGAGAATTGCAAAAAAAAGTGTCAAATGTACAGATGCATTCTGGTAAAGAGAATTTGGGTAGGAAAGTGTGGTTTATTTTCATTGAAGTAATTTTACAATGAAAAAAATCGTAATAGTAATAAAACCAGGCTTAATTATTGTGAAATACATTTGCTTATTTGTGTCTAATTTGTCTGATTTTGGGGTTAAATATAAAGTTTTTGTGAGATTCAACTTTTTATTTTTGGCCAATTTGGTTACTCTACATCTACAGTAAACCTTTGGTCAAAATGCCTTTGGATTATCCTCAACACACAAGATTGATGATTAAGTAAAGAAAAGTTGTATTACGTCTTTATGATGTACTGCTAGGGCATTACTAAATGGTTTCTAGATGGATGCCCACTGCCCCAAGTCAAACGAAACCACCACCAAATCTATGAGATCCTGATCCCTAAGTGTGTGTAGGGACCTTTTCAATGCACGTTAATGAGATTTTTTCCACTCATTTTTTTGCCCGCCAAGGAGACGTTTAAATTCTGAAATAAAAATGTTTTAGAATAAAAAAACATGATTTAAACAGATATAATGTATAAGAATTTCCATTATCAGCTTTTTCACTCAAAATTAAACTTTACTGTTTATCTCCTGTTAAAGAAAATTAGAATTTCCACCACTGACATATGGAGCTGGAGCTCTTTCCAGATAAAATTACAGTATAATGGGAGCTTTTTCTACAAACTGCAATAGGTCTGGTTCCCTGTTTGTCTGTTTATATAGCCAACAATACCTTCTAATTCAAATTAATTATTTTACCCAATATGTGTGTGCACGCTAAACATTTTAGCGTAAAGTATCACACCGTTAGCTTAGCAAAATGCTAATGTCAAACTCTTTGCGAATCAATTGTGAGTCAAGTCTCCTGCACGCTTAATGAGAAGAACCGCATTGTGTTGTTGCCTATGAAGGGAGTTCCCATCCAGTCACTGTTGATCTTCCATTTCAGTTAAGATGCTGCCTTAGAAGTCAGCTATGACGGTGAAATAGTGCCTAAATGATTTGCATGCACAGGCTGAGATTTGTGCAAGATTAAAAATAAATTGCATGTGTTTTGTAAAGGTGTAAATCAAGTTTCAAGCATAAGAAACTAATATTAGCAATTTTTAATGATTTGCATAAGTGTAATTCAATAGAAATTTGTGACAAAAGTGTGAACGCAACAAAAGGGAAGACGGAACAGTGTATATCGGATTCCGGATAAGTAATTTAGACGTTTGCGATAGTTTACAGATACAGACTGATTCTATGTGGCCAGGGCTGGACTGGCCGACGCATTTTGGGGCCGATCAGGGGCGGACTAGCCAACGGGAGAAACAAGACGGTGGGTCAGCCGCAAAACGTGCCGAATTGGCCGCGATAAGCAAAAATGAGCCGCCGCGTTATGCAGAACGGACCACAAAATGGCGCCGCAATATGCAGAAAAGGACAGCGAACCAGTATTTGGGCCAGTTGTCATGTAAAATCCCAGACTGATTTCTCTTCCCAGTCCAGCTCTGTATGTGGTCAATTCATTTTGCTGTTCACCACACAATTTCTTTGCTTGCATATCGCTGATTGCATGTTTTTGGCCATGTTTAGGTGCAAAAACATTGCCAAAAGTGTAAGCGTGAAAAAATGAAGGTAGAATAATACACACCACATTTACCCACATTAATGTATTGCTAATAATTTTTTTCCTATGCCTGAAACTTGATTTACACCTTTACAAAACCTTCTGTGCACATGCAAAAAAAAATGTGTATAAAAATTGCTTGCAATTTGATTTATGCTTTCACAAATCTCCCCCGGTGCATGCAAATCATTTAGGCACTATTTTACCCTCATAGCAGCTGCCTATGTTGGAAGCTCACTAGGCATTGGAAAACAGTCTTCGCCATTGGGCTTGCTGTCAGAATGTTATAACTAACACATTTTTAATTACTTAAAATGTTGGAAATAGGTGTTGGGAATTCCTTCTAGGTATTCTTGAATTACGTTTCAAGGGAACAAGATTCCCAGTTCAACTTAACAGGAACTTAATTTTTAAAGCCTGTATTGGTTCACATGTTAAATTTAATCCTTGAATCTCTGTAGGCTAGGCAGTGTATGGATAGGCAAGGAATGGTTGGATCACAAATGTGCAGATTTTCAAAGAAACTCCAAAGCTATTCTGTGTGGAACACAAATGTATTGGAATTGGAAACACTGGTTGACACCCTGAGGACAGAATTTAGTGAAATAACTGTATCCCTTTGGGAAAAGTCTTGACAAACATAAAATCCTAGATGCAAAAGTGAAACCCAGCGAAAAAGTATAGTAAGTAATTTAGCACATGGCAATATGCTTGAACCTCACATGGGTTTAATTAACAGTTGAAGCTCGGTTAGAGCCTCTGGCCCTTAAAAGTTGAATGCTGAATCTAGAGTAAGTTTCCTAATTAAGACACGTCTGTGTTCCACTGAACCAAGCCCAATGAACTGATGTGAACCCTCATGTATAATGTGCAATAACTTTACCAATCTTTTCCCCGGACACTGCAATGGACCAGAGTAGGATGTCATGGCGTGGGCTTCTGGTTCACAAATATTATTCAAAATGTTCAAATATACCATCTACTCATCTACTCTTCCAACAGTAAAATCATGCAGCTTTGAAATATGTATACATGAATTTTTTTTGTATTAAGCCACAAGGTCAGCATGGGACGTTTTGATCTTTTATTGTTTACACGTCTTCTTTTCATCAGAATTCAAAGGACAGCATTCTGCAAAATTAAACCTTAGTGCTTAGCGGCTGTTCCGAGGTGAAATGTCCATGGGTGGCACTAAATGTCTTCCAAACAGATTCGAAGGTTTTTAAAGGATTAATCAAAGTTCAATACAAGTTGAGCTCAGGTGACAGCATATGTGTCATAATATTGATTAATAAAAAAAAAAAAAAAAAATTGACTTGCCCTGCCTTTACCCTCCTGACATCCCTCGTCCACATGCATGGACATTACATTTTGGCTTCGCTATATAGTCTATGCATAACTGAACTCAATTTAAATTGACAGAACTCAGTTCAGTGTCATACAGTATCATAAAAAGCAAACGTGAGATGAAAAACACTATTACTGAGCAGCCACGTATGTAATTAATTCAAAGGGTTTAAACATTCAGTTTGTTTGGGTTGCTGAATAAGTGTGACCATCATGTGTGTGAGCATAACGTTCTGTGTGCATCAAATCTCCTCATATCCAGTAAACTAGAAGCACAGACAGACTGAAATTCTCCACACAAAAGCTGATGGAATTAAGTTCACTGGTGCACATAAGAATTCGTACTGCATGCTTGAGGAGTTCCATGAAATATCACGGAGGTCCCGGTGGGAGCGTGTGTTTGGGTTGACACAAGGAGGCCAATCTGTTCTTCACTATAGAGAGAGTTAGAGAGCTTCATGTCTGACTATCACTTTCTTTAGGGATGTATTGATTCAAGAATGACTGGAGGCATAATGGTAAATTATTTATACTTCTCCTGGGAATTCTATTGGAGCAGAAAGCTTCCCACAGGCTTCATATGATGGACCTCATAATATTTTAATAGTATAATAATTTAATAATATAGATCTATACTCTCTCTCACTCTCTCTCTCTCTCTCTCTCTCTCTCTCTCTATATATATATATATATATATATATATATATATATATATATATATATATAAATAACATCAGCTTGCAGTACATATCTAATAGTGAAGAGATATTTGAATTTATGGTTTATCTAAACCGTATGTCATTCCAAACTAGTATTCCGTTATTGCTTCAGCTGAAGTTGATTAAGGTGTTTTTTTTTCAACCTTATAGTCTCGTAAAACACAATACTGTAGTTACATTTTTGCTTATTTCTGTTTACGTGGCTCGTTCAGCGGGTGTCTGGTAAAATGAACACTAGAGGTGCTACAACAACAATGACTTTTTTTAATTACAGTTAAAAACTGCATTTTCTCAGTTAATAAACACTTAATAAATACTTAATAAATCCTTAATAAATAATAATAATACTTTTCCTCACACGATGCTATCATACGGCATCGAAACATTTTTACTCCAGTGCATGACTTGTAATGTGATACAGTTTAATGTGTGCATTAAATAACAAATTACATTTTAAGCTTTTTCGGTTGCAAATAAATCGCGTTTGAGATGTAAAGGACTGGGGTACGAGTCCTGAAGAGCACATGAGTCAACGCAAGCACCACAAATTCACTTGGTTGTGTTTTTCATCTCACATTTGCTTTTTTTTTTTACACTAGGTTTAATATTTAGTGTAGGGAGGTAGATTTTGTTTATTTAAATCTCAATAGAGCATTAAGAAAATGTAACTTGCTTTTATTGCCACAAAGTAGACATTTCACCTTGAAACTGCCGCGATACATTTACATTTATGCATTTGGCAGATGCTTTTATCCAAAGCGACTTACAGTGCACTTATTACAGGGACAATCCCCCCGGAGCAACCTGGAGTTAAGTGCCTTACTCAAGGGCACAATGGTGGTGGCCTTGGGGTTCGAACCAGCAACCTTCTGATTAGCAGCCCTGTGCTCTAGCCACTACGCCGCGATGCGTATTCGAAATCACGTAATAACACTTTGCAAAACATTCATCACCAGTTAGATAGCAAGAATTGTTACCATGTCCAGACCTCAGAAAGTTTTACAATCCTATACCAATTTGATAAACATTATGAATCACTTTAGGGACCTGTACCTCACCCATAACATATCTGTGTGCTCTTGGACTTTAATCTTACACTTGATGCACCATTAGTCAGAATTCTGCCAGACGCTGCACTAAACTACTTTCCCCAACATATTCTAGGGAGTGAGGGCAAAAAAATTAATACAAGGCTTTGAAAGATTTGGCAGGTATGTTATGCATGCAAAAATAATGAATTATGCACAAGGGGAGCAAAGAGAGGTAAAACACAAACCCCCAAATTTGTTAAATTAAATAAATGTTAGAAAAAAACTATAAATTGATAACATTCTGGCACAGTTCCACGGAGCAAGAAATATTACAGTTATTTACATTAATAAACAATGTCAACTTAATTGATTATGTGGCATTTTATTCGCTCTGCTGTGCTTGCCCTGAACCAATGAAAGTCATTTAGCGAGTTCATGATCATACATAATTCATAACGCACGGGAGCCTGATTTATTAACACAATAGATTACAACCATCTTCCTTCTAATGATTTACACTTGATGAAGGCTGAATAAAATAAATACATTTTCCATTTGCAAGATAGTTTTCATAAACATAGAATTAAAAAACTGTTTTTGAGTACCAGAACAAGGGACCTAATTTAAATGTTAGTAATGACATGGGGGAAAAGCATAGTGTTGGTCTATTTACCCATTTTCTGTGCCATATATGTCATTATTAGGGATGCAGCGATGTATCGGCTGCCAATATTTATCAGTCAGTTATTGATCAAATGAAAACCATCTGCATATCGGTAATAGGCATTAAAAAGCCAATATATAGAAAAAAAAATGGCTTATTTATAATTAAATAGTAACACACTTTGTAAAAACTCAAATGCACAATACAGAAATAATAATAGATACAATAAGTAGAAGGGTTGGCACTCCTAAAGCACTCGACACTCCTTTTTAGTCTGTCTCGAGTTAATGTGGGGGGAGGTGGGACGCCATTAATGGACATGACAGTTGTGAAAGCTGCACTTACCTATAGGCAACATGAGGGAACCCATCCAAAACGCTTTGAAACCAGCAGACTTTGACTTCTGAGATATCGGTAAGATATCCATCAATGCTGCATGATTGACTGAATTAATCACATTATAGTATTTTTTGGTTAAAATCCGTATTTTCATCAGTCAAAATGTTCATATGCATTAACTTCATATACCTCACGTGCATCCCTAGTTATGTGGATATGTTCTCTGTAATAAATATGGCTGGAAAATATGATGTACTTAATAAAATACACAAGGACATTTGCATTATTGGCAAAGCTATTGAAAATAAACAGACCTATAGAAAATAAATCTTATAGTTAGTAATAACTCTTTACTCAAATGATTTATTTGCATTATCAGGTGGCCTACACATAAATTATGTTAATTTGGAATTTTTGGTATATGATAATGGTACTCTGTATTTCTTTATTTGTATATATTTTTTGAAGGATCTGGGTAATTTAAATATTTCTGTAATTCTGTATACTATATTAACGTACAATGTCTATTAAGTGTGGCAAAGTGTTTTCTCATTTTTAGGTGAACTATTCCTTTAAATGTTTCAACGTACAATGTCTATTTATATAATCTTAAAGCATAAGGTGTATAATGTTGTCTAGGGTCATTCAGCACACGTTGAAGTTTCCCAACACTCGCAGGATACTGAATTCTTCAAAGTCGGAAGGTCTCGACTCACTCAGCATGGAAGCATTCATCCGAATGATCTTCATTTTGCATGCCTATCATCTTTGAACGAGCAACTTGAACATTAATTGCCCACATCAACATTGATTAAGTTCCACAGCATCGCCCTTAGCGCTTGACTTCATATTAAAGCTCAGCAAGTTAAGAGGAAGTATACCATCCAAAACTCAATTCACATCCATATATACCATAGTAATGCTCATAAATTCGTACTGTACAAGAATGCCAGTCATTGACCAAAAGCTTGGCCAGAAATTGTTTGTTCCATTTTATTATGAGTATAGTTTGTGTTTAAACCCAGTTGACAACTGTTATGCGATCCTAGTTTGTGGGCAATGGAGGAGTCAGGAGACAATGAAGCAGGTTCAAGGTCAGTCTTTTATTTTCATTTTCACACACACTCGACGGTAACCCTTGATAGAAAATGAAAACTTTCCTAAATAAATGAAAACAATACAAATAATAAAACTCTCTCGGAGCGTGGTTGTTGTGCCTTCAGGTCTCTCTCTCTCTCTCTCTCTCTCTCTCTCTCTCTCTCTCTCTCTCTCTCTCTCACTGATGCTCTGGCATCCCCTTTTGGTTTCCCTTCGCATCACTATAACGGGAGACAGGTGTTAGGGATAATTGTGAACCAGGTGATGAGACTTACCGCTAACCACACATAACCACGCCCCCCATGCCACAACAAATAATCATGACATTCGTATTGATTTATAATACTCCACGAAGCCAAAAGGCAGTATCTACGGCAACACTGAAAACTATAAAAAAAAAAAAAAAATGTAAATGGATTCAAGATTTTTTGGGTTGTCCAGCCGTTATATAATAATATTCTAGATCTCTGAAAACACAAATGAACTTGCCACTCTCAAGTCGTCACTCGTCAACAGATGCCTACTTCAGAGTGGGTTGCATCAAATTTTCCATTGTCAAATTTTAAGACCGAACCCAAAATCGCTTACCAACATGTTGCTAAGCTCTGACGCAAAATGGGGTGTGTTCATTTCAACAAAGTAGTATGACAACACGTAATAATCAATACGAGATGAACAATCCAACTTATACGATATGGCAAAAATTGTACAACTTGGCTGATACAAAGAGGCATGACTTTATTCCCATATAGATCAATCAACAAATAGAATTTCAAATTGATTATATGTCTTCAGACTGTGAATGCAAATCCATTGCAGAGGATTGCAAGTGGCTGTAGAATGGCAAGTTTTGAAGACCCAATTCTGTCTTATTCCATTTATTCCAAAAATTAACCACATTTCTGGCCTTGAGTTCAAACAAATATTACCTTAAATAAGCGAGAAGTGTGAGTCTTGATCTTTAATACATTAAAGACACAATGAATTCTGAGAAAGGTGGAGAAAAATGCCATCTACCGTACGTCTAGAGGTGACATAAAAGGAGTGATGAGAGATTACCACTGACGATTCAAGGATTTTTTTCAAAGAGGGGGACCACAGTGGGACCAAAATGTGCAGAGAAAGGCCAAATTAATATTTAATTTTAGTATGATTCCATGTTCTTGAACTGTGGATTTAAGACCTTACAGTATGAATTTTTCAAGCAAATTTATTAAGAGTTGAGGTGACAAACTCTTCAGCCTAATATCAGAGATTTACTATGAATAAAATTGTTACATTTTAACATTAACAGTTTAAAACTGTTAAAAATACTTACACTAAATATTAAGAGGATATACTCTTTATGTTAAATAAGCTCTGTGTAGTTTAAATACTCAGCTTTAAACCAACAGCTAAAACCAGACTGATCTGTTTGATGGTTTTAGAGGGATTCTGGCACTTTTCAGCTGGTCATTCTGGTCTGTTTGCTTCCTTTTTTTAGGGGTTTGGGCTCTTTTAGCCGGTTGAGCTGGTCTGTTTTCTGGTTTTATATGGGTTATGGGCACTTCAGCTGGTCGGGGTTTTCCCTTTGCTGGTTTTAGCTGGTTGGTCTAAGATCGTTTTTAAAAGATGATTTTTGATAATATGATGGTGGTATGATACTCATCTTAAAAACCTTGCTTCCTTGAACCAATTGCCCTTGACGTCCAAACTTAAGTTTAAAAACAATTGTGATTCACCTGGATCGATAGTTCAACAGTCCCAAGTGCTCTTTGCACCTTTCAGGGTTGTCTCTCACCCAACATACATCATGTCACCTGGTGAGCAATTATCATGCTTGATGGGTAATAATTGCTTGAGCATTTCATACCATTTCCCTTTAATGATATGCACCTGTGCAGCCTTCCAAGTGGCACTAATTGACATGACATTTTTTCAGGTGTTATTAAATTCATTTACTTTAAGTACAGCTATCAGCTATTAGAGGGGTTTTGGTACTTTTCAGATGGACAAGTTGGTCTGTTTGCTGGTTTCAGAGAGGTGTGGGCACTTTTCAGCTGGTCAGACTGGTCTGTTTGCAGGTTTTAGGTGGAGACTGGACACTTCAGCTGGTCAGGCTGGTCTGTTTGATAGTTTTAGAGGTGTTTGGGCACTTTGCAATTGGTCGACTGCAAAGGGTTGATTTTAAGTGGGTTTTGGTTACTTTTCAGTCGGTTTGCTTGTTTAAGAGGTGTCCGGCACTTAATCTAGCCAGGCTGGTCTGTTTGATAGTTTTAGAGGTGTTTGGGCACTTTGCAGTTGGTCGGGCTGGCCTGTTTGATTTTAGAGGGGTATGAAAACTTTTCAGCTGGTCTGGTTGCTGGAGGTGTTTGGGAACCTCAGCTGTTCAGGTTGGTCTGTTTGAAGGTTTCAGTGGGATTTTGGGCACTATTCTGTATGTTTGCTGGTTTAAGAGGGGTTCAGGCACATCTCAGATGGCCTGGTTGATCTGTTTGCTGGTTTAGAGGGGGTTGGGTGCTTTCCAGCTGTTCAGGCTGGTGTGGTTATTGGTTTTAGAGGGGTTAGGGGACTTTTTGGCTTGTCTGGCTAGTCCATTTGCTGGTTTTAGAGGGGTTTGGGCACTTTTCAGCTGCTCAGGCTGGAAGACTATTTTAAATCACCTAAGAGTATCCAAACAACTAAGGCAGGTTTTGACTGCAGGGTGCTTAAGTGTTCCTAATGTTTCCTTACTGCACCAATTCAAAATCTCTAAACCAAAATATGATTAATGCAGTGAAACTTGCCTCATCAAGCCTCTGATTAAAATCATGCACAATTAAATGTTCAGTTTTACCTTTAATTTAAAAACTTTTAGCTCTTAATTACAAAATGTATAGCTACCAGTGTTGCTTCTCTTTGTATGTATGAGGAGATTAGTTCTCGTTGCGTAAATCAGCTTTATATTACGCTTGATAACTCTTGCAGAAAAGACCGAATGTGAACAGCTGCTGACAGCTTTGGTGTTCGTTGTACCATTTTGAGGATTTGAAGAAAATGGACATGGCTTTCATTCAATACTTGACCTAAGAAATCCAGAGCTTTCTCTGGGTCTTAAGCCCCAATGCCTGAGCTAACCCTGGGCATGTTATCCAGAAAAAGTCAATCTCTTTTCACTGGGACCTCTTTAACTCTAAACAGCTCAAGCTAACTCAGCATAAAGTGACATATTGCCTATTTTTCCACCTCAGAGGGCCCGAATTGCCCTATTTTCGATTGTGCTGTAATAGTTCTATTTGGCGCGTAAGGCGGGATGTGTGCCCCACTTTACCCACTTGCAATCAGAAGTCACTGGTTGAAATACGCTTGAAATATGAAATACATATAATTTGCACCCCAAAAACCTGCTTTCAAATTTTGGAGGACAGCTATATATATGAATCATTTATGGAATATCTTTTGAATAAAATAATTTTAGATAACTCCACAACACCGGGATTTGTTGTCCCTGCTTCTTTTTCACTTGCGAATAAGTGAGTGGGAATTTGAGAGAGAGAGAGTCTGCCAGTATCTGTTGTTCCATGTTAGTATCACAGGTGAGAGTGATGCATATTAATGGCAAACCATGTGAAACGAATGAATATCAAAAATATGCTGATCGGAATATCTGGGCAGAATCCTTTTCATGCATAATTCAGCAACGGGCGTGTTGGAAAAACACATTTATGTAAATCCAAAGTGAGATAATATGGCAAAAGCAAATGTTAATTCACCTTCTGACAATATATCTGTGAAAATGATGAGTCGCCTACCGTTTCAGGGTGAGATGTTATGGAGGCACAAAAAGAAATTAATCAGAAAAGTAAGCATGCAAGTGAAGGCTGTCTGGAAGATTCGCTGTGATTTCAGATGGTGTACGAGGTCAAGGCAACGTAGGAGGTAAAGTATAAGGGAACATTTGTTTGCTGCTGTCTCAAATCCATTTGATTCTGCTTGATGATTGTTGAAAATGGATATAGAGTGCTATGTAGAAGGCCTGAGACCTTAAAAGACAGCATAGGGTAGATTTGACTAGTACATGAACCCACAGATGAAGGGATCCTAAAGAAGACAATGACACAACACTGTAAATTGTGTTGCATAATCAAATTGGTCGAGTTTGAGTGATATATTTGCATATATATATTTAAAAAGAAAAGCATTATAAATAATAGTGTGAATGAATACTTTTTTCAAGTACTTTAGCTGTAATTTTTAGTCACAGTTTCAAAGTAGCTTCCAGAACATTGGTCATTAAGTTCGGGTATTTGGAATTATGATGGTGGTATGATACTCATAAACATCTTTGCTTTCTTGATCAAAATTGTCTTTAATGTCCAAACTCAAGTAAAAAATGTTTTGATTCGCCTGGGTGGATGGATGATTCAACAGCCCCAGTAGCTCTTCGCACCTTCCTTGGTTGTCTCTCACCCAACATACAACATGTCACCTGGTGAGCAATTATCATGCTTGATGGGTAATAAATGCTTGAGCATTTCACACCATTTCCCTATAATGATATGCACCTGTGCAGCCTTTCAAGTTGCACTGATTGACATGATGTTAATTCAGGTGTTATTAAAGTCATTTGTTTACATTATCAACTTTATGTAAGTACAGCTATCAAAAATAATTAAGGTTAATTATGAATATTTGGAAAATTAAAACATAATACAAGGATATCTGTCATTCTTGGATTTTTACAATGTTTTGCTGGGAAAGCTACTTTGAAGCCATAGCTTACCAAGTTACAAGCTTAAAGTAGTTTAAAGTACAAGTTTACAAGTTTAAAATAGTTCAGCTACAGTCAAGCAACCCTTAAAGAGTAATTAGATACATTACATGCTATGATCCAAAAGTAGGTAGCTACATTGAAGCTATTTAAGTGGACAAAGTCTTTATTAACACATAACTGTTTAGATTATATTTGTTTATAATCAGCAGTAATTATCCAGTCAAGATACTAAATACAGTCAATAAAAAATATATAAATAATTTATATACAGTAACTGAGGTAAAAACTTATAATGATCAACAAAATTGAACTAAAAATTGTTTTTACCTTAAATGCATAAAATGCAGCACACGGACTGATGCTCAGGGATTCAAATGAATCATTAATTCATTCATTTGAACTGGTTCATTTACATGAATTGATTCGCTGAAATGGATTTACTATAATTATTTGCCTTCCGAATGTTTTATTCTGCTTCACTGCTACTCAATGTAAACTTAAAAAATTATAATAATAACAATTATAATAATAATAATAACAACATCAATTAATAAATAATAATAATAATAATAATAATAATAAATACGTAGCATTTAATTAATGTATGTATTTATTTACACTGCCAAAAAAGAAAATAAGAATTAAAATAAGACTAAAATAAGAATATAAATAAAAAAATAATGTAAACTTTTTAACAGTCATAAAAAAGAAAAGAATTAAAAGCAAATATGAATATATTTGAAAGAAAATATATTTTGAATTAATTACATTTTCCCTACTCCATTGGCACATTGTTTTGGTTTTCTTTCTGTATACTGCATATGTTGAAAAATGTAGCAGGTCATCAAGATATTCTATACATGCAGAGGATTTGCATACTATGTCATTGTGGTGCGATGGGGGCTATGTGAAGGTTGCGCAGTGACGAGAGGGTTTGGTCCAGGTTAAAATTTGTGGGGTTCGGTGTCTGCACACATTCCTCTCCTTGTCCGGGGCACAAGGGGTGGCTTCCCTTGACCGGCTCGGCTTCCCTGGGGCCATGTTGAATGAGGGGAATGGCAGCCTGACATCCTGGTCCATCGCCCCCGATTTGTGCCTCAACCCCCAGCGTCACTTCTAATTTGCACCGGGGTTCTGTAGAGCGGGTCTGGTGACGCATTTACAGTAACTTGCACCGCTCACCCTTTCCGCTCCATTCCTGGACCTGCGATTACTCCAGCGTGCATGCACTGCAGTTAGAGGCTGGTATTCTGAGAAGAGGCACGTTTTGCATTTTAAAGGCAGCAGTGATGAGTCTCTATACACATCAGGTGTGCCTCATCATTCACTGCCAATCGAGGCATTGAATTGCATGTCTCCTCTCTACTGCCCACTCCCGTTGTGAGCCTGGCTGAAGGTCAAAGGGGCAACAATACTCCAACTGTCATTCAGCCACAGTGAGTACTTGCCTCAGGTCAAACAGATGAGTTTTGGCCAATGGGATTTCTCTAAGATTCAGCATCCATCAATAATCTTAGGTGTCCAATGGGACTAAAAATCATGTATGCTTTCAATCTGCTGGCTAAATCTGGGCTGACACCAAAATGATCGTAAATTAGTGAATGTGTATAATTGAGCGAGCTCTTTACCCTGTGTCATGAGGGGAATAATGATTCATCATTCTATGAACCCTGGACTCAATTAGTACCACTAGTCTGGTAGAATGGATGATTCTCTGCTCTCATCATAATTTTATAAGTGGAGGGCCAAGAGACCTTGTATCTTTGTATTATGTATAGCAGTAAACGTAGTGAGCAAATGAGCTCAATGTAGTCTAAAATAATGTATGATCGGGTAGAGATAGAGAATAGCTGAGCCGTAATACAATGAAGAGGGAATATAAGAATATATGACCATATAAAACAACATGTAATAATCATAAGGAAGGTTGCTTCCACTTCCGATACAGTCAGCCCATGCATCGTATCATGTGGCTTGCTGGGCACGTTACCGTGGAGACTTAGTGTGTGTGGAGGCTCACGCTATTCCCCACGATCCACTATATGCTACCACAATGAGGGTAACCCATGTGACCCTACCCTCCATAGCAACCGGGCCAGGAGGCCTAAGCACAGGTGGTATTCAGCGTCATTGCTCGTTGAGCTACCCAGGCCCCAACGACACAAATTAAAACAAACAGCAAAATGTAACTGTTACTTGCCACTGTCATGGCTGGTTAGGATGAAAACACATATTTACATTGACAAGACCTTTAGTTGTGTTGCATCTGATTAGGACTCAACAAACAATTTGTCTGTCCACACTGAACACGAAACTGTTACATGACAAATAGAAACCAAGCAATCGACAAAATACAAAACACTGACAAAATAGTGTTGCTTGTGGCGGTCGTGGCTGATTAGGACAAAAACTCAGATTAATGTGAACAAGATAGCTTTTATCACATTCCATCGGGTTAGGACACAGCGTTATTCTGATGACAATCATTTTATATGACAATCAATTTGTCTTGTCTAAATAATGCTCCAAAATTGATCATGATGCACCATCTTGTTAGGACACGTCGTTATTCTAGCTATATGCAATTTATCTGTCAAACTGAACACAAACCTGCTGCGTGATGCGTGACGATCATGGCCAGACAGAACATATTACAGTTTTAATGTACAGCTATGAAAAGATTGATTTAGGATCAATGAGATTTCATTGTTGGCAGGGCTACATCTCACAACGTAAAATAAATAAAAGCCAAGCAATTCAGTCGCTCACTCTCTTTATTATTTTTTCTCCAAACAACTATTGTTGCAAAAGGCTGTTTTATGTATGCATCTGCAACATTTAGAACAGTAAACATACACAGTTTTAACAAGGCATGGCGGCCAGAAGAAGAAGAAAAAAACATTGTTTTGCCATTTCTCTAGCACTTTTTATCAAAGCACTGCTGGTGAAGATCAATCCAGAATCAAGAGTAACAGTCACAAAAAGTCCTCTTTGCTGCCTGAACTTCTTCAGAACGTTCCAAACGTTTGAAAATCCCTATGGATGTTTTCACACTTGAGTCTTCTTTAAATTTGTGCATGCTTGTATGTTATTTTTCAGCTGAGCAGGCTTTTTCAAGTGCAGGATACTCGCCTCAGGTGAGTCAAGTCCCGTCTTTCACCTGACCATTTTGACGTGTAAATTGTTCTCATTAAGAAATGTATGCTTTTGAGTAAGTAGCCTAGAAAATTACTGTTTTAGGCTAGGTATGCCATTTTTTTAAATCTGCTTAATAGGGATGAAGGCTATTTTCAATGAGGTGCTGACTGCTTAACGGGTTATACGACAGTTAGTTAATTATTTTCAACAATTTACTGACTGTTTTAATATATTAAGTAACTTTTGCGTGGTGAATTCCATTTAGATCAGGCTGGGATGCTCTATTGCTCCTGCACTATTCATTCAATTGTTTTCAATAAATATGCCTGTTAAATATTTGCTAACATCGATTCAGTGAATGCATTTTCCAGTTTCCTCAGTGCTACTGTGGCAGGGCAGAGGGCGGGGCCGGGTCATGATTCCGCACACCTGACTCCTAATCAATCTAATTAGCCCTTGAGAGGAATAAAGGTCGACCGAAGACAGCAGTGAGACAGAGAGAGATTTACGGACAGCTGTCAAACACCTGTGTGTATGTTTGTCTTTTTGGTTAAGTTTTATATTAAACTATTATTTATATTGTCAAGCCGTTTCTTGCTTCCTCCTTTCCATTAATCCCTTTAAACTGGTGCCGAAATCTGGGAAGGAGGAGGGATGTGCCGTAGTTGAGTCCTCGCCACTACCATCCACCCCAACAGAGCAGCTGCGGCCATCTGCCAGGGGACGGAGGAGCCCGGCTGCCTGAGAACGGATGAACGCCCACCGACTACGAAGGGAGAAGGGGCTCCTAGCCGACTCCTAGTGGCTGGCGGGTGGAGACCCCTACCAGCCACTAAAAGTGGCGGGGTCGTGACGACCACCAACCGTGAGTGAGGAGGGGCTCCCAGCCGACTGCCTGGAGCAGTAGAACTGCTGCCAGGGGTGGGGGAGACCCCTTCTGTTTCCTGAGAAACACACCAGGCCCCTAATCAGGCTAATTAAACTTCGAGAGGGATAAAGGCTGCCCGAAGATGGCAGTGCGACAGAGAGAGAGATTTACAGACAGCTGTCTGACACCTGTGTGTGTTTGTCTTTTTGTTTGAGTTTTATATTAAACTATTATTTAAATTGTCAAGCCGGTTCTCGCCTCCTTTCCATTAATCCCTTTACAGCTACATAAACACCACAAAACGTATTAATGTAGCCCCAACGCAAATGCATTAAGTAAACTTCCATTTTACAAATTAAATAGAAAGAAGACAATAAAATATAGTTGTGACAAAAAGTTGTAGAATTGTGTTGTTTTTTTCATTTGAATTAAGTAAATTGAACAAGCAACACTGCAGAAATAGTAACAGTAGTGTGTTAGCATGCTATTCTGAACATAGCCAGTTTCTTTATTCAGACCCCTCGATCATGTTTCTGACATTCTCGTCTCCGAGTCCCTTGCATCCAAGTTGCATTATGAGTTTTCTCCAACAACAGATCCAGGGACTCTAAATTTCATTGAACTACTCCTCAATCATTAGTGTCATAATTAGGTATTGACTTCTGTAGGAGGCGAAAAGCTGACGGTATGTGAGAAGACAGCTTGCCAAACATTTGCTTAGTGCATTCCCATCTGATGAGGCTAATGAATTTATCATGAGTTACAGATATAGTGCAGTCTACTAGCCCCAAACCAAGGCTGCAAGGCATTGGTGAACATTGGAGATTTGAGGCCAGTTGGTTTATCCATTGTATAATAGCTAAAGACGGGTTTTTGATGGAAGGAACAGGTATAGATCGATGTAACTTGGCTTCTGTGGTGGTAGTGGACAGATTTCAAATGCATCTCTACATAATAATGGAAGTATAGAAATATGGTGATATACAGCTCTAGAAAAAAATTAAGAGACCAATGCAAAATGATCAGTTTCTCTGGATTTACTATTTATAGGCATGTGTTTGAGTAAAATGAATTTGTATTTTTTTTTTTTTGTATTCTATAAAGTGCTGACAACATTGTTTTAACTTAGGAAGAGTTCAGAAATCAACATTTGGTGGAATAATCCTGATTTTCAACCACAGCTTTCATGCGTCTTAGCATGCTCTCTACCAGTCTTTCACATTTCTGTTGGGTGACTTTATGCCACTCCTGGTGCAAAAATTCAAGCAGCTCGGATTTATTTGATGGCTTGTGGCCATCCATCTTCTGCTTGATAACATTCCAGGTTTTCAATGGGGTTCAGGTCTGGAGATTGGGCTGGCCATGACAGGGTCTTGATCCGGTGGTCCTTCATCCACACATTGATTGATCTGACTGTGTGACATGGAGCATTGCCCTGCAGGAAAAAACAATCCTCAGAGATGGGGAACATTGTCAGAGCACAAGGAAGCAAGTTTTCTTCCAGGATAACCTTCTACGTGGCTTGATTAAACATTAGACGACCAGGTGGAGGATTGTGATGATCTGGGGGTGCTTCAGCAAGGCTGGGATCAGCCAGATACGTCTTTGTGGGAATCGCATGAATCAAGAAATCTTGCTTCCTTCTTCTCTGACAATGTTCCCCAAATTGGTTTATTTATTTATTTATTTTGTGACGGTAAAAATTATGCTTGAAAAATCTTGTCAGGCATGAAAAATTATGACAAATTATTGCTGTTAAATGACAATAGAACTCAAATAAATAAATGTTTGTATATAAATACATTTTATTTATAATATATAAATAAGTACATAAATAAGTGTAAAGCGGGTTGAGGGAAAGGAGGAGGTGAGAACCGGCTTGGCAATATAAATAATAGTTTAACGATAAACTGAACGGAAAACACTAACACAGAGCAGCTGCATGTCATTCTCCTTCTCTCTCGAACCGTCGTCACCGGCCGCCTTTATCCCTCACGCGATTGGAGACCGGGCGTGCGTTGTTCCAGCCCGGCCCCACCGTCCTCTGCTCTACAATAAGTATATACAAATAACAGTTTACTATTATTTTGACAGGGTAGATATGTTATGCTTGAAAAATATTGTCAGGCATGAAAAATGACAACAATTGTCATTTATCAAAAATTATAAATGTAAAATGACAGTAGACAGTAAATGAAAGTACATAAATTGTTTTTTATTGATCTTTTCTCAGAATGCCCTTTGTATGCCTTCAGCAGAGCCGAGAGCTAAAACTCTTGCTTTTGACTCGAGGTTTAAAGCAAACACATACTTCTCCATGAAACATGTTAAGTTCTGATTGATCGAAGGGTTTTATTAAATCGCTCGACCAAGCCATCTGTTTGTGGGTGGTAAATGCTGGTGCGAATTGACTTAACTCCCAATAATCGTAAGCTTGCGTAGTGTCCGTGACATAAAGGTTATGCCCTGATCGGTGAGGATTTCTTTTGGAATCCCCATTCGGGAGATTATTTTGAAGAGTGCCTCCGCAATAATGTAGTTTCATTTGGAAGGTTTCGTCATAACAATGTGTGGTGAGCGCAATACATTTTCTGTGGAAGTATTTATGGTATCACATAGCCAGCTTTTTTGTCATTTGCATGCACAGAAAATTCAGTAAATATAACATAATCATATTACGAATTATGTTCAGATTCGACTGGGTAAACTGGGGCTTTTGCATAATGAAGTAATTAAAATGAGATTTCATTCTTCAGAGCATAACATATTAGAAACCTTTAATCAACTTAAAATGTATAAAACGAAAGAATAAAGGAGCAAAAAACATTCTATGTAATCAATTATTGGATTATTTTATTTATATGTTGGGCAAGGGTTTATCTGAAATACAGCAGATTCTTTCAAATATGAACATTCTTGATTCATCGCCTCTTGTGATAGGAGCTGCTGTGCTTTTGATAAAACACGTTTGCATATAATTTCACACTTGTTTAATTAATTTCTTGGGCTCTTTAGCTGACGTGGCGGCAGCCACTCTGAGCTTTCAAACAACTCGAGCTGTGAACTTGAGCTGCAATGAAAATAAATCTTCATGCTGTGGGAGGTGTAGTATCCGATATTGGCGTTTGGAGAATGCATTTTGGCCCCTATTTAGTAGGAGGGCCTGAATGAGATCCGATGTGTGTGAATATTTTATGTCGGCAGTCTGAATATATTCTTATATTTTGCTAATGGTCTACTGAAAATTTTGCCTAAGGCAGTTAAGTGCATATTGCACAGTTTACACTTGTACATTTTTAATCCTCATTATCATTTTTACTCGCACGCATGTAATTTCAAATCCACATGATCTTCTTTCTTTAGGTACATTTTGAATGTCCTGGTCAAATTGGTGAATGGAGCTTTGAAGAAAAAGAACATAAAAGCACCTTTTCTCTTAAAATTTCAGTGAATAACAACTAGAGGGGTGAAAATGCAACTTTCAAAGAAATTTCGATGCATCGATTATGGAATTTAAGAATCGATTATCATAACTATTTTAATGCCCGATGTGACCGTCTCATATTACACAAACCTTCTCGAAACAGACAAGGAGCAGAGTATGCAAGATTGAAGGGAAAGAAAGTGCAATTTGAAAAGAACGTTTTTGCTGACAAGTTCACCCCGCAAACCTATATAAGATAAAATGGATGGATGGACGAATAGATGGATGCTGCCGTGTTCAGCTTTCTGTGTCATTAATCAAAACTGTTTGTAACTGTGACAGGGTGGAGGGTGGGGCCGGGTCATGATTCTACACACCCGGTCCCTTATCAGGCTAATCAACCCTCCGAGAGGGATAAAGTCCAACTGCGGAAGGTGGAGCAATGAGAGAGCGATCGTTTACGGCAGCTGACCGTCATGAGTGTTTGTGTCTTTTGTTTAAGTTTATAATTAAATCTATTATTTATATTGTCAATCTGGTTCTCTGTAGCTTGGTCCTCGGCCACTCCTCCACCACGGATGTCAGCCGCACCTCCCTGGGCGGATCGAAGGCAGTCCAGCCCCTGGCGTTCCGCCCAGCCGCGTTCTCGAGGAACAGAAGTGGTCTCCCATGCCCCTGGCAGTGGTTCTCCCGCTCCAGGCGGTCAGCAGCGAGCCCATCCCACTCGCGGTCAGCGGTCTCAGACCCCGCCGCGTTTCAGTGCCTGGTAGGGGACTCCTCCGCCCCAGGCAGTGGCCCTGACCGCTCCAGGCGGTCGGTTAGGAGCCCATTCTCCCCTCGCGGCTGGTCCATTGGGGTGGATGGTAGTGGCGAGAACTCTACTATGGCGTATTCCTCCTCCTTCCTGTGTTTCGACACCAGTGTAAAGGGTTTCAATGGAGAGGAGGAGGCGAGAACCGTCTTGACGATATAAAAAATAGTTTAATAAAGAACTAAATCAAAAGACACAAACACACACATGACAAAAAGTAAGTTAATTGTTCTTGCCTTCTTTGTTAAATTGCTTTTGTATCTGCAAAAAATTAGTCTATAAAACTAATAGAACTTACAGTAGCACATTTCGCGGCCGAATCACCGGCCCGCTTGGTTCTCCCGATGGCCAGTTCGCCCCTGATCAGCCCCAAAGAGTGCCGGTCCACCGGGAAAATGCCCGGGAAGCCAGATTACCAGTCTCGCCCTGCTCATACCCCAGTCCTTTGCATCACTACCATGCAATTTGAACTCAAAAAAGCATATAAATATAGTTGGTCTTGTAATGCAAATATTAAAATGTATTGCCTTGCAAGTCACGCGCTATAATAAAATGTTTCGATGACATAAGTGATATTCAAGTGAATAAAAGTTATTTTTGTTGTAGCGCCGCTAGTATTTATGTCACCAGGAAACTGTGGCAGTATGTAGAACAAGTCACGTAAAAACCATTTTTGCAAAAATGTAGGTATAGTAACATGTCGCCATCAGACCAGATTGGAAATTTTGCATCATTCTTTGTTAAGCTTGAAAGCTCCAGTCCCCATTTTCCTAGTGTCATTGCAAGGAAAACAGTGATCTCTACATTTGTCAAATTGTATCCTGTTTCATTTTAGAAACTCATATGGGTTTGGAACGACACAATGTTAAACAAATGACTAGTCATTTTTGAGTGAAGTATTCCATGCTTCAAGCTTGGGAATCAAATAAGTTTTAACTTTTTTTGCAAACCTGCATGGTGCCGCTCCATTCCGCCACATTTCGATTCTCACTTCAGCAGAAAAAAGCTAAAATCCACATCTGTATACATCCACCCAGGACAATTGTTTGTTCTGGAAAGATACTGTATATAAATGTACAATACAAGTGTGATCCGAGGGACTATATTTCTGTATCTATTTACAAAGTGAGTGTAGAGCGTCTACTCGCCACAAATCCGTTGTTCCATTCTCAGATACTTCATCTCATTCCCAATGGTGTGCTCATCGCTGGCCCTCATGGGGGACAGTTGGCATCTGCTCTTCCCTGAACACGCTCTCCATCTGTGCCTGCTCCATCCTTGTTTACTGCATTGTTAACTCTTTATTTTCACACCCCTTTCCCTATTTGGTTGTTGTTGGAAAGCTGTGGAAAGTCCTGTCAAGATCAGCCAGGGTTGGAATTTGTGCAGAAATTGTAAATATGAGCTGGGGGAAGTTGTCACAATGGCTATTTTTCAGGAACTATAAGGTTTTGAAGTCAAAAGTCCAACTGCATAAATGCTTGATTTCTCTAGATGTTATGCATGTTGGCTACCATCGTCTAGTACAAAACAAAATTATTATTATTGTTATTACAATTATTATTTTAATTGTGAACTCTAACCTCCAAACTAAAATTACAAAATTATATTATTATTATTTTCAAAATTTCTGTTGCATAAACCCAATGAAACCACACCGAAAAGCATCAACTATATAATTGTAGAATATGGAAGTCTGATGAAATTTAGCAAACTGGTTCATTCAGAAGGTACAATACTTTTTCACCCTGTCTCTGGCCCTCTGTCTGAAATGCTAATTTTAAGGTGTATGGCCCTTTAAGGTTTCAGTATAAACACCCACTGTTCTGATTTACTAACATTGTGCAGCCCTTCCAACACAGCTATATTTGAAATGCAATCCGAAGAAAATGAACCAACTCCACACAAAAGTTCAGGGTTAACACAAAATACACCCAACACATTTCATCTGTATATATTAAACGGTTCAATCAAGTGAACCGTAAAATATTTAACAGTCATGACATATGAAATATCCATGAATAAAATTGTTTACTTATGGATTTGCAGTCCAATAGTGTTTTAACTGCCCCGTCCTTCAATAACAGTTCCTTTGCAAAGCTTGAATCATATTCAATATGCCAAAGCAGAGATGCTGCTCTTCACATCTCACATCTTCCATGTTTGTTTACACACAGGACTGCCTGTGTTTCACCCATCCAGTGGCAGCAGAAAAATGAGATGCATTTTTAAAAGTTGTGCTTGTATGCTCTTAAAACGCAGCGCACATCACCGGTGTTGTGCGGAAAGGCACCAACACGATCAAAGACGTCAATGTTTACAAAGGCTAACAATTAAAAATAGCACAGATGGCTGCAAAAACAGTCCAGGAAGCCTTCCAAATTAAACTATATTATTGCGGAGGCACCCTTCAAAATAATCTCCTGGATGGGGATTCCAAAAGTAATCCTCACCGATCAGGGCATAACCTTTATGTCACGGATGATTATTGGGAGTTAAGTCAATTCGCCCCAGCGTTTACCATCCACAAACAGATGGCTTGGTGGAGCAATTTAATAAAACCCTTAAAAACATGATTCGTAAGTTTGTGCACGAGGATGCAAGAAATTGGTACAAATGGCTCTATCCCCTGTTATTCACAGTATGAGAGGTCCCGCAAGCCTCCACTGGGTTTTCCCATTCGAGCTGTACGGGCAGCGCCCGCGCGGCGTGCTTGATGTCATACGGCATATGCGAAGCTTGGGAGGAGGGACTTTAAACCAGTATGAATGAAATTTAATACGTTCTTGATCTTAGAGCAAAACTCCACACCTTGGGGCAACTAACACAGGAGAATCTTATTCAAGCACAAGAACAACAGAGCTGACTTTTTAACAGGGGAACTCGGCTGCGGGAATTTTTACCAGGAGATATAGTATGCGTATTACTCCCCACGTCGGGCTCCAAATTACTCGGCAAGTGGCATGGGCCCTTTGAGTTCACACGACCAGTGGGGGATCTCGATTGTGAGGTAAAGCAAACCGATAGAGGTGGCGCACGTCAAATATATCACTTTAACCTCTTGAAATCATGGAGGGGGTGATCACTGTGACGTTGACTACGGTAGTTCCGGAGATGGCGAAGCTTGGGCCAGAGTTGAATATAAAACCTAATTCTGTGTGACTTCCTTTACAATTCTTTTGTAGTCACACTTTAAGGCATAATAGACTTTCAAAAATAAACCCACCTGCATAATATTTACTGAAGTAAAAAGCTTGAAAACTAGCCCAAGTCTACCCTATAAAAATTGTTAAGATACCACTTGTTCTTAATAAGAAAGCAGCAAAAATAATTTTACACTGATTTATATTGTATACTTTGTTTAACTTTTTAAATGCAGACTACATCAGGTAGTTAACAAAGTAAATTAATCAACTTCTTGCATTTGGCATTTATTTGAACATACACAAGTCAATAAAATGTACTGAATGGCTAAAAGCTTGAACAACAAAATAAAAAAAATTATTTGTACCAGAATAGGATCCAAGCCTTTCAAAATTCATTGCCTCTTCTTGTTATGAGAAAAAAAATATGTTGTAGGACTGCTGAATCAAACCTCACTGCCAACTCATTGGCACTTTATTTAGATTATGATGTGAAGTTGCAGCGGTAGCAACAAGATTGCAAATTCCGTTTTGGATCTAAATGTCAACATACCTGCAGTAAACTGAAAGTTATTTTTCTTGGTGTTCTGGTGCCCTTTTGTTTACCTCCAAGCATGTCTGTGCCCTGAAATATGGAGCATCTCTTCCGTTCTCTTTATCTCATAATATCTCAGGAGCAGTAAAGCCTTTTTTGGGAGATTGACCACAATTTCACAGTTGTTTTATATATATATCAAATATTAATAATACAAATAAATGTATCATTTACACACCTTCTCATTATTCCAACACTCAAAAAAAAAAAAAAAAATATATATATATATATATATATATATATATATATATGTGTGTGTGTGTGTGTGTGTGTGTGTGTGTATTATTATTTTTTTTTGGGGGGGGGGGGATATGTGTATCTATGCAAGAAGATAACGTGCATTCTCTTTCTTTTTCTTCGCTTCCTGCATCAGAACTGTTCAGTTGACTGACTGTTTAATGGAAAGACTGATCATCAGTCAAACCCGCAGAATGTTTTGTACCTTGTGGATGCGGAGATCACTGGTTATGTTTTTGGATGTGTAACATAAATGGAGCCTATGGGAATTAAAACAAAAACTAAACAAAATCCAAAATAAATCAAAACAGTGTTATATTTTTGCATATTCAAAGTAGTCACTCTTTGCTTAGAATTTGCAGACATGTAATCTTGACATTTTCTTCTTAAGGTTTCACCCTGGGATGCTTTTTAAACAGTATTGAAGGAGTTCCCATCTATGTTGGCACTATATTTGGCTGCTTTTCTTTATTATTTGGTCCAAATCATCCATTTCAAAATCTTTTTTTAATTAAAGTTTAGTTTTGTAATGAAATAAATTCATATGTTGGCACACAAAACTAATTTCAAACATTTAAGCATACACCTTCAGATCAAAAGATTTTTAAGATCATGATAAACATTTCAGTCAAATGTTTCAAAACTCAAGTGTTAAATTTTTTTTTTTTATATAAAAAAGCAATATCACACAAGCAAGAGTGCGATATGGCCCTATATCAGCACTGCTGTGATTCGAGTGCTGTAGGTAATAACAGCAGTGTTGATGTAGGGCCATATAGCATGATTGCGTGTGTGATATTGATTATACAACAGTTCAATGAACCAGTACATTTAAAAAAATATGTAAAAACTGAGTACAGTCATAAAAACCATTTGTGCATGGAACTACATTCTTACACAGCCTATCAGAATCTGCCATTGCCGGTTCAAAACAAATGATGCATCCAAGCCTCCGTTAGTAATTAAAAAATGCCGTAATGCTGTTCGTTTAAAGCCATTTAAAGTTGTTTGCTTAAGTAATGTATTAATAATAATACAAGTGATCAAGAAGAGCTGTTGTATTTAAACAATGACTAACGGATTCACTTTCGTCACCAACTGCTCATATTACGCACAAAAATGATTGCCACCACCTGCTGACTAACATGTAATGTCAAAAAATAAAATAAAAAATACACATAAGAGACACTTATACAGTAACTCTTAACACTTATGCACTGCTCTTACACTATAGTTTAGGACAACGAACACAAGCGGAGTGATACAAACACAGTGAAGCATCCGAGTGCTGATGGTGTCAGACCATCAGTGCTCATGGAACGTCTCTCGTCCAATCAGATTTGAGGAACGGAACTAACTTTTGTGTGTGTGTATATATATATATATATATATATATATATATATATATATATATATATATATTGTTTTGAGTATAGATTTGATGTCCAGTTCCCAGCATGCTCCAATTTATAGGTAAAAATAGCTAATTAATATTTTCAAATCTGCCATTTATTGTGCTGTTTTGCATTAGCGGTGTTGTATTAATTTCCCTTTTGAGGAACAGATTGCTAAAAAAAAAAAAAGTAAAAAAAACCCAGAAATGTTATAATTTACGTTGCCTTAACATAATAAAAATAAAGACAAATATGTAATTGTGGAGGCCAGGTAAACAGACGACATCAATCCTTTATTTACAATGCTTTTCTGCATTCTACACAAATGTTTTCTTTTCAACACAACAATCACACACACGACTGCTGCGTGCATCCCTCTCTCCCCCCTATAGCAGTCAGGATTTCCCTTTTATCCCTCTCTACTCTCACTGCAAACACAAAACAGCCGTTAGAGGTAATTTCCCACAGGTGTCAATCCTTATCGTTCTTTCTCTCCCGGCCTCGCACTTTGCAAATGTTGCTCGGCCACGCCCCCATCACAACAGTGATATAATACAATCATATTATTTTGTAGATTTTACCTTTTTTTGAGCAAGACTAGATTAAATTGATTTGAATTTATTATTTTTGTTAAAATCTAATAAAATGTTTATTTTAAATTAATGTATTTTTAAAACATTAAACGTCAACTAAAAAATGTTATTGACCTGTTTGCTGTTATTTATTATAAAAAATTTTCAATGGAACACAAAAAGATAATTTTATGGCATTTCTTTTCAAGAAATAGAAGTTTATAGTGACCATGTTTATAAAGCTCCAAAAAGAACCTAAAAGAGCCATAAAAGTAGTCCATACATATTGTGCACTCTATTCCAAGTCTTTTGAAGCCATACGATAAAACTTTGTGTGAGGTAATTAAGAGATTATTCACTGATAATCTCAACCGAAGCTCTGAAATCTCATTCCTGTTTGTGTTAAGATTAAAGATTGTGCCAGGTTTGACATTATTGTTGCCAAAACAACTTCGGTTCTGCAGCAGATGGAATGCGCAGAATGGAGAATTAAAAGTTGCTGTCGACGCCATTGGTTCAAATTCGAATATGCAGAATGGAAAATGAGATTTGAGAGCTGCAGCAGATGGAAAGGATTTTCCATGAATAAGCATCTAAATTTCGGTGTTTCTCATACAAAACTATTCTACAGTATGTCCTAAAAGACTTCGAATATATCGCTCAAGCCAAATTGACTAATTTTATGGTGCTCTTTTGTCATCAACTGCTTGAAGATCCTTAAAACATTTTCTTTTTGTGTTGCACTGAAAGAAAAAAATAAATAACAGTAGACATGTCTGAAACAACAAGAGGAAGAGTATTTAATAAAAAACAACAACATTTGAATGATCTATTCCTTTAAAAACATTCAATTTGTCAAGTCCACCTCATACATAAACCATATCCCGTTGTTTGTTTTGGCTCAAAGTTGGTCATTTCTGTGATGAGCAAAATTAACTGCCAACAATCAACGGCTTTGGCACCGACAACCAGCATGGAATGGCTCTCTAGGCATGCATTGTCATCCATATTATTGAACTGTCACTACTCGAGACCCTCTGTGTGTTCTCCGACAATGAGAAGCAAACAGCCTGTAATTTGGCTTTAGACTGATTGTCATTGTCTTTCTGTTTATACAACTGTGATGTGTGTTGTGCCAACATGGCTTTTGACATGTTTATTATGCTAGAAGATAACGTGCATCCTCTTTCTTTTTCTTCGCTTCCTGCATCAGAACTGTTCATTTGACTGACTGTCAGTTTAATGGAAAGACTGATCATCAGTCAAGCCCGCAGAATATTTTGTACCTTGTGGATGCGGAGATCACTGGTTATGTTTTTGGATGTGTCTGCTGTGTGGACTTGTCCAATTTAAACCAGGATTTAGTGGCAGGCAGGTTTCGCATTTTGAATGAGATCCTCTAGGCTTCTAAAGTGGAGTATCTTTGCTCTATAGGAAACACATGTGAGATTGCTATGGTCTTTTTCTCTGCAGAAAAATCTGTGAAGCTGGAGACTTAAGCGAAAGTGATATTAAAGAGATCTCATTTGGGATTTTTCATCCCTACAGGCGCAGAGTTACTTGAACAACTACGTTCCCCTAAAGAGGCAACATTAGCAGAATGCAGTTTTAGCAATTTAACTTAAAAGACGAGGTAAAGGAGTCATAACATTTTTCATTTATTTCCCAGACAGCGTATAGCTTCTTAGAGTAGACTGCGTTCACACTTTCTCAAGCAATCTATCTTCCAGGTTATTTTTAGGCGTGAATACATGCAATATTAAAACAAGGTCCCAGATTCAATTCAATTTGCCAACACGCCGCACGTACATAACAATATAAATTGGATTGCCAGTCCAGAGTCACTGAGAGAGAAAGTAAAACAGGAACGGGAGGGAGGATGCTGGGTGACAGAGGACAACCGACAGAGAAAGAGTACGAGAGATGAGCAGTCAGGCAATAATAATTTATGAGATATGGCGTGAGAGGCAAAACTAAAGAAATGGAGGGAAAGCTGAAAATTGCATGAATTAATCAGAGTTTAGAGGTCAAGCAAGATCATGCCATTGTAAAACCAGGGCTGGTCGCCAAAAATCACATGACCCCAAACTGAACTTTTTTTTTTTAGGATTAAGGATTTTTTTCCTTCAGCAAAAGCGATTAATAGTCCTCAATTTTAAGCAATTTTTTGCTTCCTGCTCACCTTTTAAGAAGACAATAACGTTCTGTTAAATGACTGTCCAATTTATCGAGGTACCTATGCAAAGGAGAGCCAATGAAAGAGCTCTCTGACTTTCAGTCTTACCATTGTTGGGCATTCACTCAATGTTCATGAATTATTTAATGGTGAGTAGTGTCATTTCTTGAAAAAGAAACCAATGTACTGCATCAAGGATTTGCACCTGTAAACTGAATTGCCTTTCAAAGGCATAACACAGTAACTACGTGTTTTTGCAAGCATTAAGTTCTGAATTAAATCAGGTCTCTTAAGCTGCGTTCCGATTCACAGTAGGCGGTGTTCACTTTTCCATACTCAACTTTGCTCAGATCCAGAGAAAATGGAAAAAGCCATATTGAAACCAAGTTGGAAGCCATTTTTCTCAGTTTCAGTGTTGGAGCAGTTATTGTGTTTTGCTTTTCTAGAAAGTGTTGTATTCTGATGTTTCACATATTTTGCATGGGTTTCAAGTCCAGGGTTTAAGTGGTCCGCTCAAAACTTGTCCATGGAGCCCTTTTAGAAGCAATTCCTCCAAATTTTCCTCCACCAAGTAATTAGCGAACTTTAAGCCACAAGTTCATAGTTCGTGCTAGGGATGTCCCTATAGTGATTATTGCTCCGATACCAAAAACCGATACCACCCATCTGATGTACGGGTCATCTGTAAACACTCACCACACAAATTAAAATCATGTTATGTGATTATTAAATCACAAAGGCTGTGATTTAATGCGATAAATATATAGTTTGCGTGTGCTGCACGCTTCAAAGTGAATGAGTGGAGCCATTGTTGTGCTGACACCGGCAACTCATACTTTTTTATAGCTTCTTAACTCATACACAGAAAATACCATTATGAGCATCACATGCTCTGTTAGTAGCAGATGATAGTGAGCAGAGTGCTTATTCACTTTGTAGCGCGCCGCACATACAGACTACATTTTAATTAAATAATCGCTTCTCCAGAGGTGAGAAGCTAACATTAAAAACACACAGAAAAGGAAAGGGCTTCAAAATAAAAGCTTCATCCCAAATAAAAGTATATTTAAATCTAAAACAGTATAAATCTACACTAATATATTACTATATACTGTGCAGTTATGGAATATCCACTATAATACTACTGCTAATAATAATAATATATCAATAGTAATTGTATTATATTTAAGCAATATCTCACATCTGTGATGCTTTGTCATGTAGCTTTTTTTTTTTTTTACAAAAAAAACTTTTTGTTTGATAAAAGTAATACAATATTATGTTGAAAATTAATTGTTATGTTTTCATTTAATTACATTTAATTAATTTATTTATTTAAACACCATATAAATCTAAATTAAACTGTTGATATGTAATTCAGAATTGTTTTTTTTAACCAACAATCACAACACAACACACAATACTGTATGTCAAACTAACAAAACTTTTTCTAAACATTTTTAAATGACTACCTTTAACAGATTACTATAGATTAGAGCCTTGAATCATCCATTTTATCCCACTATTCCTTGCGGATGTGAAGGAACAGCTGTGAAATGTTGTCTTCTACTTTCTCTGTATTTTTCAAAGGTTTTAATTATAGGGTTTTGCTATTCCTTTCAAGACTTGTCCAAGGATCCATGATGTATTAGCAAAGTCTTTCTAGCAAGTCAGTCTCTGGAACACTGTCGTGAGGCTATTTCCATTTGAAAGTGCAGCTCTTACCTACTTGAATGGGGAAACACAGAAATCTCCAAAACGATTGGTCAAAATTACGATCAAGAATTATTTCAAATCTGCAGTAAAATCTGACAACAATGATAACATAAATTGTGCATCTTTACCTCAGATTACGCATAAAAACGCAATTTTCCCAGCTTGTATATTTAACATGCTCATTGTTTGGCAAGCTTGTTGATAGGCAATGTCGGTATCTAAAAGGCGATTGGCTCTTTTACGTGTAAGGAGGGACTTCCTTTCTATATCTGTTGACCGCTGGGCGTTCCAATTTCTCCCATTTATTTAAATAGAAGTGGCCCGTCTCTGCTTAATAGTCTCATGTAGAAGTTATTGCACGTTGCACTGTTACGCTCCCATGGGTGACAATCTGGTCTGTTCGGGATCCAAATCTCATTTCCATCTTTATTTCCCCAATAACTTCCTATCGCTCTTCACTGTGATAAAGAGTCAAAAGCTCCCAATATAAGTCTGTTTAAAGACCCAATAAAATAAAAATTGGAGTTTTGTGGATTTTAGTCATGTCTGTTAGCTTTGAGGACATCTAGAGTACTCCTAAAGTTAACAAAATAAACTTGTTCGCAAGGGCGTAGAAACATTTTTGTCCAAAAAAGGCTTTCTAGTATGAGAATTTCCCCTCACCAATACCACCTGTAATCGACGAGCAATAAAAAGTGGCAAATTGTGGTTTTGCCAGGCTGTGCGTAAAATTCAAGGGTTAATGATTATTGAATATTTAGGACATTATTGATTCATTAATGTCACAAAAAATCATCCTGCAGTCTATGCTGCTAAGAAACATCCGAACAGCTTGACTTTTCCTGCACCAAACTGTTGGTGCGGGATTATCAGGTTGATGAATCTTTGGTCTGAAATGTCTGGGGATTGAGAGTAGAGTGAACAGGATATGAGATGTTTTTTCTTACATACACAGATGAGCCAAAACATTATGACCACTCACAGGTGAAACAAATAACATTGATCATCTCCTAACAAGGCCATATGTCAAGGTCTGGGTAGATTAGATGGTAAGCGAACAATCAGTTCTCATAATCAACGTGTTGAATGCAGGAGAAATGGGCAGGAGTGAAGATCTGAGATATATTTTGACAAGTGCCAAATTGTTGGGGCCAGACGACTGGGTCAGAGCATCTCTGAAATGGCAAGGCTTGTGTGGTTCTCCAGTTCAGGTTTGGTGTGCACCTACCGACAGTGGTCTGAGGAGGGACAAACCACAAAAGAGTGACACGGTGTTGGGCGCTCAAGGCTCATTGATGCGAGAAGGCAACAAAGGTGATCCTGTCTGGTCCGAACCAACACAAGGTCTACTGTTGCACAAGTCACAGAAAATTTTAATGATGGTTACGCGAGGAATGTGTCACAACACACAGTGCATTGCTCCATGCTGTATATGGGTCTGCGTATCTGCAGACCTGTCAGAGTGCCACCGATGACCCCTGCCCACCATCGAAAGCACCTACAATGGGGACATGAGCATCGGTACTGGACCTTGGAGCAGTGGAAGAAGGCCACTGTTTACCTGGGGAATTGATGGCACCAGGATGTACTGTGGGAACACAATAAGCTGGTGGAGGGAGTTTGATGCTCTGGGCAATATTCTGCTGGTAAACCCTGGGTCCAGCCATTCGCGTGGACCTCAATTTGACACTCGCCGCCTACCTAAACATTGTTGCAGACCAGGTACACCCCTTCATGGCAATGGTATTCCCTGATGGAGTGGTCTCTTTCATTAGGATAATGTGCAATGCCACACTGCACACATTGTTCTGGAATGGTTTGTGGAACATGAAGAGTTCAGTTTGTTGACCTGATCTCAAAATTCCCCAGATCTCAATCAAATTGAGCATCTGTGGGATGTGCTGGACCAACAAGTCCAATCCACGGTGGATCAACCTCACAACTTACAGGACTTGAAGGATCTGCTGCTAATGTCTTGGTGCCAGATAGCACAGGACACCTTCAGGGGTCTTGTAGAGTCCATGCCTTGTCAGGTTGATGCTGATTTGGCAACATGCGAAAGACCAACATCATTTACTCACCCTCATATTTTTTTTCAAATCGGAAATCCACTGATTTAAGGTAACACATTTCTAACATGATAGCAAAGCATGTTTTTATTTATACAACATTTATATCCCATATCCAGAATGTGCAGCTTAGAATACATATTGCTTCATTTTGTTTAACAAGTATTCCACTTCACCAATGTACTGAGAAACTCTGACACTTAACTGAACATGACTAAAGTGCCTTTGTTGATTACGCTCAACTTACTAGGGCGGGACAAGTTTTTGTTGCCATATCCAAGGCAGATGTTTAAAATTAAACCAGTGGCAAACTGTCAGGCATCAAAGAATTAGCTATAGCCTAATATATTCCCCTTTCATATTTAACATCATTAGCGGGACTCGCAATAAGATTCGTGAAGCATTCATCCCTCCTCATCTGGCACTGTGCTAGCGAGCTGCGGCAACTAATACACATTTAAATGTATCTGCGTTGATCTGAATCACAATTATACCTTGCTCGTTCATAATAAAACACGGATAAGTGGCTTTGAGAATTCATGTATTTACATTAACTCTATAGTTTCCTGACAATAAAGGATGCCTTTCATTAAAATATGGGAGGTCTTGTGGAGAGCCCACTTAAAAACACATTGCAACTTAAAACCAGAAATGAAAATAAAGTAAAATAAAAATCTTGTACTGATTAAAACATTTAGGAGATTGCATTGAACGCTTTTGGGGAAATGGGAAAAGCAGCAAAAGAGCCAACTGCTGAAAAACCCTGTCTGAACAGTATATCCTCTCTTACACTATCACTTCCTGCAAGCTGTCTTAGTCATCTGTGTTTGGTACTCTCCTCCTAAACGAGATGAATCGAGATGCTTCTATCGATTTGTCCTGTCATACCCTCTGTTAAATGATTGCCCATTTTGTCTAGGCACCTATGCAAAGGAGAACCAGCGAAAGAGCTCTCAGACTGTCACTTTGTATTTTTTTTGGCATTCAATCTGTTCATCAATTATTAAATGGTTTCTTGAAGTAGGAACAAATCTACCAGTCAATGTACAGTGCATTTGGAAAGTATTCAAATCCTAAACTCCAATTCAGTTCAATTTAAAGTTAGTGTGTTTTTGTCATAAAGAAATAGTTTAATAATTTCTACCTGGTCTGATAGAAACATGTTATAATACCAATTTTTGTACGTAATGCATTGTAACGTAACACTAGGAGTGCTACAACAACAATGACTTTTATACACTTTCACACAAATCACGAGTGAAATGGCAGATTATCATTTAAGAAACACTTTTTTCGCTTTTCCTTACACAATGCTATCTTATAATATCAAAACACATTTACTAGCACGTGATTTGTAAAGTGAAACATGTCAAGTTCGCATCACAAGCTTGTTCATGCACAATCAAATTGCACAATAGCTCAAATGATAGAGTGTTAACCTTGCAATGCAAAGGTCTTTTTATGACACTATCGGTTGGGTTTAAGGCTTAGGGTAGAGATGTAGGTATTGTTGAACTCTATTGAGCTCATTTGTTTGGGAGAAAATGTAACTCGCTTTTAGTGCCAAACAGTGGACATTTCACCTCGGAACTTCTGCAGTACATTTAAGCAGTCATGTAATATAATTTAGCAAAAATGTATTCTCAGATCAGATTATCAGATCAGGCTGCATACGGTCCAGTCCCATTCACTGTAATTGCATTAAGAAAAAGACCAATGCATTATTATTTTTATTTTTTTATTTCGAGAAGAAATTACATCATATAGGTTTGCTATGATAAGGCAAGGCAAGGCACGTTTTTTTTATATAGCACATTTCATACACAATGGCAATTCAAAGTGCTTTACATAAAAATTATTAAGAAAATACAAGATACATAAAAAAAAGAAATATTAACAAATGCAAGGTTCTCTGTTAATTGTTTGTGGTGTCTTTTTAATGGAAGATATACCCTAGAAGTTACCTATAAGGTCCAATATCATGGATCATGAAATATAAGACAATTATGGATAATCTACAAAGAGGTGCACGACAATACCCAGGCCAATTCCCATATCCCTATATTCGACTAATGAGACCAAGGTCCGCTGAGTTGAGAGATTCAATACTCTCTAAACCCCATGTGTCGACTTATGGGACAATTCAATTAATGTCCACAGACTCCAGAGATTAATGCCGAGACCGCCTCACTTCTTTCTTCATCTGCAGCTAAAATTTAAAGAACAGGTACCAGGGATGTACTTCACGAGACTCACCAACATTCAGTCAACAGAGAAATTAAAAGAATAGAAGATAAAAACTCACCTCTATATCTTTGAGCCTTGCGATCACCAAAAACTGATAAAGATGATAAAAGAATACATCAACAATATATTTTCAAACCAATTAAGGACTAGAAATAAGAATATACAATGGCAATTCAAAGTGTTTTACATAAAAATTATAAAGATAATATATTATGACAGAATTTTAATTTTTGGTTGAACTATTACTTTAAAATATTTGAATCCCATCTTAATTTGCAGATACTAATGAATAAGTGATTTGCATGTTGATTTCCCCCAAAAGTGTAAATATTGTGGCCCTGTGGCATTTTGAAAACATTGATCTGTCCGTTTGAGAATCCCGACATGTCTTACCTAGCAAGATTGGCTCAACCAATGGTGTCAGTTTGAGGCGGGACTTCCTGTTTTCTGACCTGTAGACAGGGGGAGAGTTCTGGAAACCATTATGGAAAAGTCATTACTTTTGCAATTCCGTTTGGTGCCACTAGTGGTGCAGAAATCATACATTACACTTCTCCTTTTACCAAAATTTAAAAAAACCAAATACCTTGACGTTATTGATTGAAACATTTAAGAGATTGAATTGAATGCTTTTAATGCTAAGGGAAAAGCAACTAAAGATCAAATTGCAAAACTCTCCTTATATACTCTTATCCCAACGGTTCCTCCAAGTAGTCATCATTTTATTTGTTACTTGCCTTCCCAACAAAGAAAATCAGCATGCTGCTCCTATCGATTTTTCCTGTTTTAATAGCATAAAAATGTATTTCACCCTGTGGCAAATGCAAAATGAATTGCTCTCAAGCTGAGCGGTGATTTGACATTTTTTTATTGGACGACTAATGTGGGCTCAGGACATATCCTATATGGGATACAATGTCATAACTCGTATTCTCAGTTTGGAATGATAATAGTGACAGCTGTTTATTCAATGTCCCTGCCAACAGGTCATACCCCTGCCCACCACCAATCTCTCCCTCCAGTGTGGGTGGTTATATCTTTCTGGAATTAAAGCGTAATTGAGAATAATGATTGCTTAATTTTTTTACAGAGGGCATTGTAACCAGTTTCCTGTCAAAAATGATGCAGTACCACCCATGTATATTCATCAGACAGTCACCACCAAGGGATTTGAAACTAACAATCAGTACAGGTGATGGTGTAATTAATCTGGTGTAGTTTAACAGAGGACAGATTATGTTTTGTCCTTCTTAGCGTATCCTCTTGATGAATATGTGCTGTCCAATTTCAAGCATACCGTCAAATACTTATGCAAGATCTCTTAAAATGTCATAATATGCTAAAGGGTGGTAATCAGAAATGTGCTGGTTTTAATCCTGCATGGAGAGAGTCTTGAGCTGTCACCAGGGGGATTATCTGTGTATCATGCCATGGTCACTCTAGACTTCGAGCTTGCAAAATGACCTCAGACACCCCCAACGGACAGGATTTGATGCCATGCTCGAGACTGTTAAAATATGCAATCTACCCACTTTCCCGTAACAATAAAAACACACAGCTTTGAAATATGTATTCTTTATATTGAGTTTTGAGGTCAGTGTGTGATGTTTCAATCTTCTAGTGGTCTCACATCTTCTCATCATAGAAATTCACAGGTATGAGTTCACCATACCTTGCCAAAAGTTTGTGCGCAACTAAATGCGAAATTTCAACGTTTCCGGTGTCCAGAGTGTGGATGCGGTTAGATGTGTGACCGAAGTTTATTGTGCTATTAAGGTTGCCAACTTTCCCATACTAGCCAAGACATTCTGTATTTTGGATGAAATTCAGATGCCTGTTGTCCTGTATTTAAGCAGTGAAACATTCAAGGTAGACACCCCAGGACAGATGGTGAAACGTAGCATCGTGTCACGTATAGAAGCCAAAAAATGCTCAAGGGGGACGTCCCACCCCCTCCCCCCAGTTGGATGGGGAATGTCTTGAGGGAAACTTCTTGGTTGGGCATTGAAACATCCCATATTGAAGAACTCAAAATGCTAAAGCTATTTCATATTCATATGGCAAAAATATGGCAACACTACGTTCAGTGGCATTACCTCAGGGAAATTCCACCTTTTCTGTGCTGTGATAAATAAATTCTAGATTTTTACATTTTGAGAAAATGAAGGACATATAAGTGGTCTTTACCTGTTCAAAAATGTCAGAAACAATGCTAGGGTGTTCTGGGTGGTTACAAGGTGCTTACTCATTGGCTCAAGTTAAAAGAGTCCACTCCAAGTCCCTACGATATTCTGGTCCCCAGATATGGTTTCAGGTCATTTCATTGCCTGCCAGGCAGTAATTGTAAGCTCAATTGCTTATAAAAGTAAAAGCAGATCTTTCCTCAGCATGCTGCACAATTTGAGGTATCGTTCTTTTTAGTAGCACAAATGGAGTGGGACAAATTATGCATATTATTATTATTATTATTATTATTATGTATTATTTAATACTTCAGATTAGGGTTTGTTGTTGTAATGCTTGCCTTAGCAAGCTCATTAGTCTTATGTACAACTCAACCACAAATAACAGCACAGTGAAAACCAGAATAACACAACAAGATGAGAAAGTAAACTGTACTTTACCCAGCTGTGGCTGACAAAATAGAGGCCATTGCTAAACTAAAGCCCACAGAATGTATCTAAAACTTTGCTTTTCACAGAACATTTGTGGTTAAAATTGAGGCTGTTACAAGACATTTTATGAGAAGATGTTTGCGAGAAATAGACAGCCAGAGAACAAAATATTGCTCTATTACATCACAAAAGCTTTGAGCCAAAAGTTCAGCTTTGGAGGGGTCAGTCAAAGTTTGTATGTTTTCTTTTTTAATGATCTGTCACACATTCGCAAAGATTGTCTTCAAATCGCCAACTGCTGCATTTTTACACAGTAAATAACAAGAACCGTAGAGGCTTTGTAAATTCTTGCACTTCTAAAAGGCTTGTTGATGTGGCTATTTTCATAGCTATTCCATTTTCAAGGCACCTGCTAGCTGTAATTGTCATTTGTGGCAAATGATAACTCCAAACCTAGTTCGGCCTTTGGGGAATAATGTACCTTCACACAACTCCTGCAAACCAGCAAAAGAATTCTCTCTTTTATTATTTCTTACACACTACTCACTCTCTCTCTCTCTCTCTCTCTCTCTCTCTCTCTCTCTCTCTCTCTCTCTCTCACGCGCACACACACTATTTATGCCCCCATAGAAAAGGTCTGAAATGCACAGCGAACATTTTCGAACACCTTCAGTTTTTATTGAGCCATTAAAAGTTAGCTCCTCTCCAAACTTGTTAGAGCAAGAAGTTTTCGAATCATTCCGGAAACATACTTGTCACGAAAAGTGGCTTTAAATGCCCCCAGATGAGAGTTTAGAAGTCTGCTGTATAAACCTAAGCCACTGAGTGCACAGTAATGTGACTCAGAATCCATACTAGCAGCGAATGCAAGAAGTGGACAATCCATATTGGCAAGGTAGCATGCTGTTTCAAACTGTGACCAGCCATTGAATTAGTTGGCGACATTTAATGCTTCCTAATAGATTTCCCTGAACTATTCCTTAACTACCGGGAGCAACAGAACTCAGAACAGCTTTCCCATTGACTCAACTAGTCCACAATCCCTTAGAGACCAATATTAAAACTGATCTACAGGCAGTTGTGCATGTTATTATGTGGGTACTCAATTTCCACAGCTTGAATTCCACCACCCATGGGCTTCTTGTGCTTTCACGGGAAAAACTCCAATATTTTTGCCATTCTGGATTATTGAGACCTAGTGGCACAGAATAAAAAAATAGCACTGTTTATATCCATTAGGGCTTTTTAGTCATTACAGATGTGAATGCAAATGGGGTCTTTCGTTTGCAAGCAGCCTGGTGATATCCTATTTAACCTGCAGCAAAAACTAATCCTCCGTCGGATGCAAAACAATCCCAGGCGAGTACTATGAGCTAAAAAACTGCTTTTAGCAGCAGAGATGTGCTGAAAGGTCACCTTAAAGCTCAAGGGTGTCCATTATTCGCTACCAGCATCACCTAACGGAACTGGGAAAATAATCAGTGATTTCAAAAAGGTTCCAAAAATTTTGCCCATCTTCCATTGGTTGTAAAAAACAGATAGTCCCACCCCAAAGTCACACCATTGTTTAAGCCAGTGTTGCCACTCAAACAAACAGAGGGACATTTTGATAGCATCACAGCATCCACTTTGAGGTAAAATCAGCCTACAAATTGTTTACTTATAGTTGCCACTGCATATTAAACTGGGATACAACTGGATTTTAACATCAAAAAGTGAGGATGACAACTTAATGTATGATTTTTGAACACAATGTGATCTATTTAATATGATCCTCAGGTGTATACTATATTAAGTTTTAAATACTATTCTTTAGAAGTGATGTGTGTAATTTTTAAATGTGTGTAAAATTGAAATTCTTTCTTGAATTCTGACTAATAATTTTTTTTTCATAACTTAATATACTTAATATGATTTACCCCCAAAATATAAATTTGACCATCCCGATCAAGCCTGACATAGCAAATTCAGCTAAACCAATAGTGTTCTTTTTGGGTGGGACCGACCAAACTTTTTGGCCGACCAATAGCAGATGGAAGGAGTGTTCAGGAAACCTGTTTGAAAACAGTCATAATAACAACAACAATTTATATTGGCAGTATCTGTCACATATTGCATTCGAAAGTTCATGAACCCTTAAGTCAACACCATTCTGCCGATTAACTAAGAAGCGCCATTCCCCATCAGCCAGTTCTGCATCAATTTAAGCTTGAATACACTTCTCTTAAGTGCAACTGGCCGCCAAGACATGGTTTCTGGTTCCACGGGAACCAGGAAGTAATTGTGATCACTTTAACAATGGTGAGTACAATTCAGAGGTTACATTTTTGGAATAAAATTACATTTTTACTCCACTGACGGTTAGGATTAGTGTTAGGGTTAGGCAGTGGAGTTAATATAATATGCATTCCTGTTGACTGCATTGCATGTTTTACATCTAAACATTCAACTCACTTTTGGCGCCACTCTGTGGACATTTCACTCGGAAACTGGAGCTCACACGTGCCCATACGTTCAACCAAACTTCCAGCTTTGGCCACTGGGGTTAGTGGTTCAAATTTTGGCAAGCACAGATGGATTTCAGCAACAAAACTTTGACCAGCTGTCATCGAATTCATCACAAGATCCATTAAGTCAAGCTTCAAAAACGACAAAAAATGCCATACAATGGCTTTGGTTGAAGAATGACCACAATTTAATTTGTTAATCAATGAAAAAAAATGTCTTAGCTGTTGATAAATAACGACAGAATTTTCATTTTTGGGTGAGCCTAAAATTAAAATTCTGGAGACTTCCTTTATCTCTGTGCAGTAAAATTTTCCTCTGGGATTATGAAGTGTTGGCGACACTGTTGTTGACAGTTTCTCATAAAAACCCACAGAGCACATTGGCAGAACTATTTTTCACCTGTTGCCTGAAACGCACACCTTCCCTTGACTGTGAACATTGCTATAAATAGTAAGGCAGCTCTACAAAATACTGATGCAGCTGCTACACCTCTGAAGTGCTCCGACAGGCTGAGGAATTGTCAGTGCTAGCTCACACAGACAGCTCGCTGGTTTGGAGAGAGACTCAACAAAACACGGACTGCGAGAGATCATCACGCCAGTGTCAGGCCCTGAGTGGCGGATGTGATATGACACGACTCATAGTCAACCGAGTGAGAGACACCGTTAGTGATAAAGGCTATGCTTACTCGAGACTTATTCGTCTTTTGTCGTAGCAGAGGTGATGGCATGTCAGCTGTGCTCCAGAATTCTCCTGGTTATCTTCTACTGCCCAAGCAAGATCTGAGACAACATTTTGTTTGTTTTCATTGTTGTATCAAGATCAATTTGATATAATCCATGGTGTAATGAAATAAGTTTAGCATTTTGACTTAACTGCCAATGTGCTTATTGAGTAATTAGGATTTTGATACAATACGTAGTCCGAACACTTTAGTTAGACTTAAGCTTGTTAAAGTCCACATTGAACAGCATTCACAACCTATTTTAATTGATTTGAAGAGTCCTTGAAAATGAACGAATATGTAGGGTTCAACTGATAGACACTTTGCAACTGTCTCTGCTTCCAAGTGGACTGGAACAGGACCATACGTTATAAGTGCATTGTAAATTAAACCAGCTGCAAACACATTCTGGTTCTGTAAACTAAAACATTTGACAAGCCTTAATCTTTGTGGGTTATTAAAGCTTGTAATTATTATAAAGGACTTTTAAACCCTTTTAACACCCCCAGCTTTCTGTTTGAAATGGGTTATTGCTTGTGTTATTTTAATATAACAGAGGCAAAGTGAAGTATAAAGATTTCTAATTAGGTACAGAAGATGCTCATTAGCATCAGCCTTTGTGTGTCGGTAACTCTTAAGGATTGGAAAAATGATGTTGATGTGCATTCTGAATTATCGTTATTTTTAAGCCCTACACCTTTCACCCTCAGAAGCTCTCACTCTGGAGGATAAACACTTCGAAGGGATCTCTCTGCCACCGTGGTGAGGTTGCGTTGGGACATTTGAACTATGGCAGAAGCTTAGTGGGTGTAATGTTACTTTTTTCATAAACTAATGTAAAAAAAAAATTAAAAAAAAAAACTTTAAAAAAATGTTAAATGACAGTTAATGCAATATGAACTAAGATGAACTCAGAATTTATTTTAGTTTTTTTTTTAAACACAAATATGTGGTTCATTGTATATATATATACTGTGTGTGTGTTGGTTTTAAAATATATTAATATATTAAAATGAATATATTTTGAATATTTTGTAGTTACTTTTTTCTGATGTTTTTCTGTACAATTAACAATCAAATCCACATATTTTAGAAAATCGTTGCCCTTTTCCCATACGATGATTGCTCTGAATACGCAGAGCTGTTATGAGAAAGATTTGTCATAAAATACTGTAAGAACACATGGGATTTTGTCATGTACATGGGAAACAATAGCGACTCTAATACTGTTCCATCACTGGTCTGAATTGTGTATCAGCAGGCGAGCAAGCTTGTTATTTAGGGATTAGACTAAATGCTGCATTGATTTCTGTGAGCAGGAATATGATTTCTCTGTAGTAAAATTCCTCTTTGCTCATTCCTCTTCAGGGTGACTTGAGCTTTTTGATTACTGTGGCAAGGAAATGGTCATAAATGGAAAAATCACTGACAGGTAGCGATTTGGCAGTATGTTTCATCGTAATGTATTTTACTTTGCATATGAAATGTGTTGCTCCCCCAGTGAAATATTGCTTGGCTCTCTTTTCCTTTCCGTCACATGAATGGAGATTTATTCCATTCTAGCATTTCACAATAATCAAGGGACTAGAGCAGATTTCAGGCTCTTTGAATCTCTTAGGGCAATTTGGCCAGAGAATGAATCTGTCAAAGCTGCCTCAGAAATAAAAATTAAAGACTTCAGTAAAGTTTTAAGAGTAAACATTATGCAAATGTATATATTTTTTCAAGCAATTAAAATTAAATCAGTAGCTGTACACATGCATACACATTGTTGATATATTATATATAAATAATATATATAAATATATATCTTTTTGATATACTGTATATTCATAAAATAATGGCTAAACATGTATCAGGAAATTTGATTTCTACTGTATTTGTATACTACATGTTTAAAAATATATTTGTTGCCTGCTCCATCATTTTGAGTCACATTTACCCAAAAACATATTTTGAATAACATATTTGATTTTTTTTTAAAACAATATATATATATATATATATTTAAGCAATATCACACGAGCAAGAGTGCGATATGGCCCTACATCAGCACTGCTGTGATTCGAGTGCTGTAGGTAATAACAGCAGTGCTGATTTAGGGCCATATAGCATGATTGCGAGTGTGATATTGCTTATATACAACAGTTCAATGAACAAGTACATTTTTAAAAATGAGGAATAACTGAGTACAGTCATAAAATTGTGCATGGGACTACTTTATTACACAGCGGATCAGAATCTGCCGTTGCTGGTTAAAAACAAATGATGTGTCCAAGCCTCCGTTATTAATTAAAAAATGTAATTTCAGAAAAAGTATCACTCCTTGTGCTGTTTCTACCAAGTTATTGGATAAACAAGGATGGATTTGTGTGTGTGTGTGTGTGTGTGTGTGTGTGTGTGTGTGTGTGTGTGTGTGTGTGTGTGAGAGTGATTGAGAGAGCGAGAGAGAGAGAGAGAGAGAGAGATGGAGCATGTGTGATCACCTGTTGCCACACCCAAGATGCTGTCAGCTTTCTGAAGATCAGCTTTCTCAGTGGAAAATTCGCCGTCCAAGCGGGGATAATTCTCCCTATTTTGCGGTAGCCAGTACGCAGAAGTCTTTCATATAGAAACTGCAATGTCCTCCGCCATTTTGAACAGTACATTTTCTCCAATGTGGAAACTCCAGTAAGAGGTAAACGCCTAGAGATGTGTAATTAATCTGTCCGTTGTGTCTCTCAGCTGTGATGAGCCGTAATGCTGAAGTTGTTCGTTTAAAGCCGTTTAAAGCTATTTTCTAGCTGCAGTTGTGTAGTAGTAATACAAGCGATCACGGAGATCATATTACACACAAAAATTATCTTTTGCTACCACCTGGTTAATATATGTAATGTAAAAAAATAAAAAATACATGTAAGAGACACTTATACAGTAATTCTTAACACATATGCACTACTCTTACACTTTAGTTTAGAACAGCACGAACACAAGCAGAGTGATACACACAAGCGTTGGAGTGGAACGTCTCTCATCCAATCAGATTCGACAACTGGAACTAACTGTGGTATATATATATATATATATATATATATATATATATATATATATATATACACACACACATGACACACACACACACACACACACACACACACACTACTGGTCAAAAGTTTTGAAACATAATTTCTTAATTATAATTTATTTCTTTCACATTTTAGAATAATAGTAAAGTCGTCATAACTATGGAATAACATAAATGGAATTATGGGAATTATTGTGACTAAACTAAACTAAACTAAACAAAAACTCTGTTATTTTTTAGCATATTCAAAGTAGTCACCCTTTTCCTAGAATTTGCAGATAGGTATTCTTGAGGTATCACCCTGGGATGCTTTTTAAACAGTATTGAAGGAGTTCCCATCTATGTTGGGCATTTATTGGCTTCTTTATTATTTGATCCAAGTCATCAAATTCAAAAACCTTTTTTTAGGTGGCAGAATCATGTTGTGCGGGTGCTTTGCTGCAGGAGGGACTGTTGCACTTCACAAAATAGATGGCATAGTGAGGAAGGAAATTGATGTGGATATTTTGAAGCAACATCTCAAGACATCAGCAGGAAGTTAAAGCTCTGTCGCAAATGTGTCTTCCAAATGGAGAATGACCCCAAGAATACCTCCAAAGTTGGACAAAAAAGTCAAGGTATTGGAGTGGCCATCCCAAAGCCCTTACCTCAATCCGATTTGTGGGCAGAACTCAAAAAGCATGTGCAAGCAAGGAGACCTACAAACCTGACTCAGTTATTAGTGCTGTTATCTTTATTTTCACATGTTGTTGCACATAGATGTGTTTATTTTAGTTTCTTTGTGGTGTCTTTGTGCATGTATTCTTTTCTGTTCCCTCTGAGGCTCCTCCTACTCTTCTTGAGAGGTAGATGATTGTCACCAGCTGGACCTCGTTACCATCGGAAGGCTAACTGCTTAAAAGCGCTGGAGAACATAGAGAAGTTGAAGCTTGACATCCAGAGCAGTGTCTTTCTCCTGACCCAGTGCATGTTGATCTATGCTGTGTTACGCCGTAGGGTGGCTTTGTTGTAACCTTTGTGCATTTGTGGACTTCTGCTTGTCATTAAGTTATTGCTGTTAGTGAAGCTAGAACTTGCACTGTTAATTTTATGTTGAAGTAAGATACGGAAGATGTAGGGAGGTGGGTGCCTCTTTTGTTTACCTTTCCATTGTTTTCTTCTGTTTATGGACCAGTTAGTTAGTGTACATCTCTGTTGTTGTTTTGGCCTTTCCCCCTCCTGAAGTTTATTGCTTCCATTTTGAGTTGTTGTTTTTCATTATATTGTGCATCTTTGTATATAAACATACTACAATTGTAACTTATTCTTCAGAATAATCTCACAAGTGGGGATTCCGAAAGCAATCCTCACTGATTAGGGTCCAACTGTACAAATTATTGGATATTAAATCGATTTGGACCAGTGTTTACCACCCCCAAACAAATGGCTTAGTCGAACAATTTAATCAGACACTAAAGAATATGATTCATACGTTTGTGGATGGAAGACATTAAAAATTGGGACAAGTGGCTCAAGCCCCTATTATTTGCAGTATGAGAGGTCCTGCCAGCCTCCAATAGGTTCTCCCCATTTAAATTATTGTACTGCTGTCGACCGCACAGCGTGCTCAACATCCTATGGGAAAATTGGGAGGAGGGACCTTCATACAGCAAAAATTATATTCAATATGTTCTTGACCTGATAGCAAAACTCCACACACATGGGCAATTAACACAAGAGAATTTGCTACAGGCTCAAGAACGTCAAAGTATGCTTCATAACAGGGATACTTGGCTACAAGAATTTACACTGGGAGATAAAGTTCTTTTATTACTCCCCACATCAAGCTCTAAATTACTTGCCAAGTGGAAAAGGCCATTTGAGGTCACATGGCGAGTCAGGGGAAATTGAATGTGAGGTTAAACGAGCGGATAGAGGCGGAGCAAGTCAGATGTATCACCTCAATCTCCTAAAACCGTGGAGAGAGGAGGCCTCTGTGACTTTGGTGATGGTGGTTCCAGAGAGGGAGGATCTTGGATCGGAGGTGAACTTAAAAGCCACCGATCGAGTCACAATGGTCAATGCAGTGTCTAATTTTGATGCATACCCAATGCCTCAGATTGATGAACTGCTTGAGGCGTGGCTTGCTTTTATTCAACACTGGATTTAATAAAGGATTATTGGCAGATACCCTTAACTCCCATGTCCCATGAAAAGACGGCATTTTCCACACCGTTCAGATTACACCAATTCTGTTTGGTATGTTCGGGAACCCAGCTACATTTCAGTGGCTCATGGACCAAATCTTAAGAGTTCATGCTGCATATCTGGATGATATCATTATTTATAGTAATGATTGACAGTGGCACCTGCAGCATCTGAGAGGGTAACACTTTATTTTGATGGTCCCAAGTACAAGTCACTGAATATAAGTTACTATTTAACTGACTATAACTGACTTATCAACTGGCTTGCTATAGCTAGTAAAACAGTGTTTTAACAAACATCCAGTAGACTATCAATAGCCTGTATAACAGCAGCAAAATAATAGCTTATCGACTGACTTGCTATAGCTAGTAAACAGTGTTTCAACAAATATACAGTAGACTTTCAGTAGACTGTAAATAGATCTTTACTAATGACCTTTTATTGAAATTATTTTCTCAACAATAATTTAAGTAGGTCATTAATGGAGATCTATATACAGGCTACTGAAAGTCTACTGAATGTTTGTTGAAACATTGTTTACTAGCTATAACAAGTCAGTCGATAAGCTGTTTGAATCCATGTGTTTGGAGCTTTTTTCCGTTTGATGACAGCTTTGCTTGTTAGCTTCTGGTTTTGAGTATTGTCTCTGGTTCTTTGTGAACCTGTACATTAATTTTGTATATCGACAAAGTCACTCATTACCCATTCGTTGTTTGTGTTTGACTTTTCATCAGTGTTATTTATATAACTCGCTGCTCATCTAACCAGAGTGGAAAAGTTGACAGGTAACACGTCACGTGTCATACACCTTGCACCATGTAGACTTTTATTTGTATTAGACACCTTAGGTTAGGTGTGAGTGCCAACCCCTGTACTTTTGGTGTTTTTTGAGAGCAGGCAGAATAGTTTAGACATTGGCGTTTCCAACACTGAAGACCTGTTTTATTTTCTTTCTTGCGTTTTGTTTGAACTGACAATTTAGTGAGATTATGGGCTATAAAAACAAGTTAGAATTGTTTTGTTTTGATTCTTTCTATTCTTTGGCTCCACTCATGTCCCTTTTCCCTCGGGTTTCATTATTAGTATGTTCTTTGTATAACATCCTTACTCCTTACTCATTTATCATTGACTTTTCGTTAAGGTGATACACCTAAGAATAAATTACCTTTATCTCGTATGCTTGCCTGGTTACTTTTGTCATTTTCCAACCCAACACACACCTTAAATCTATATACAATTAAAATGTTACCCCCTCATACCCTTAGACAACCATAGGGGTTGTAACATTTATGGGGGCTCATCCGGTATCTGAACCTGGGACCTCTCACACCCCAAGCGAGAATCATACCCTTAGACACTGTTTCTATTTTTGGTTTAATTCTATGGCAAGCGAGCTGATAAGTCACATATAGTCAGTTAAATATATGCTTGGAACCATCAAATTAAAGTGCTACCTCTGAGAGCTGTCCCGAGGCCAATTGCAGTTGGGTGGAAATATGGTATCTGGGATTCCACTTGGCCATGGGCAGGTGCGGCCCCAAATTGATAAAACCGCAGCCAATGCAGCCTGCCGAAACCTAAGACCAAAAAGTTGGTGAGACATTTCCTGGGGCTGGCTGGCTATTATCGTAGTTTTGTACCTAATTATTCGACCGTCACCAGTTTGTTGACTTATCTCACTAAAAAGGGGGCACCATATCTGGTCCAGTGGACAAAGCAGTGTCAGCAGGCGTTCACGCGGATAAAATCTGCACTTTGTGGCTGGCTGCTCTTGCATTCCCCTGACTTCTCTCTCCCTTTTTTGTTGAAGACAGATGCGTCGTATGCCAGATGTATCATCCCAGGTAGTGGAGGGGGAGGAGCACCCCATGCTGAACATTAGTCGGAAGCTCCCGGTGTGAGAGACAAAGTACAGCATGATAGAGAAGAAGTGCCTGACAGTCAAATGGGTGGTCCTCACCCTCCAGTACTAGCTGATTGGGAGGGCCTTTACCCTCTGTTCGGACCACGCCCCGCTCCAATAGCTCCATCACATGAAGGATGCCAACATGTATGTTCAAAGTGGTCCTCAGGCCAGGGGTGCAGATGGCTGTGGTGGATTTCCTCTCTAGAACTGGGGGAGAGGGGCGTAAGTCATAGGCCGGATGGCTCCCCACCTGAGTCGGGCGATGGGGGTATGTGGTGATGTGGGCTTGGTTGAGCGATGTCTGTGGAGAGCGAGGCTGGTAGAGGAAGAACGATAAGGACTGACACCTGTGGGAAATGATCTCTAATAGCTGTTCTGTATTTCAATGAGAGCTGGAGAGGAATAAAAAAGTGTATTCAGACTGCCAGAGGGGGGAGAGAGAGAGAGATGCACGATGCTGACTACATATGATTCTGATTTCTTTGGGCTGAAAAGCCATTTGTTTGTTTGTTATACTGAATGAGTGTTGTAAATAAAAAGACTCACGTTGGATTGTTCACCCAGAGTTAAAGAACCTTGTCACGGCAACATCATTATTTATTGATTCCTGTCAATGATAAAGCAAAATTAAGAATCTGTCTATCCAGCTAGACTCTTGTTCAGTGATTATATGCCAGTAGACTGTAGCAATTCTACCTGAGTTTGCTCTGATTCGTCTAAATTATATTAAATAAATTACTGTGAAAGAACATGGATACATCTTTGCAGAAAATATAATTTAAGTATCCCTGGCACCATTTAACCATAAGGATGCATGAATTAACATTAGTTAGAGTAATTAAAGTACGTACTTGGAAATGTACTTGAACTTTGATGTACCTATGTGGTGCTTTTGGGAGATTTTCTGCTGTGCTTCTATAAGTATCTTCTAACAGCCAATTTCAGCCCAATTTCAAACTTAAAAGGAAAATTTTCTGAAGAAAATGTGATTGTTTTCTTGCCTGCGCAAAATGTGTTCTGAGTGCTTTTAGTGCAATATATGTATAAATATACAGTATGTATACATAATCTCCAGCTGTACAGGCAACGTGTGAGAACGCAGCTAAGCCTTCCACAGATGCAATTTTGCACTCAAAGACACCTAGACAGTTATATATACAGCAATATATATATATATATATATATATATATATATATATATATATATATATATATATATATATATATATATATATATATATTATGATACAGGTTACTCTATTTCACTGTTTTATTCAATACAAAAAGTGTTGTATTGTTGTATAAAAATGTTTAGACCCTTATTCATAACAGCAGTATGAATTCTAATTTGAAAAACATTAATTCTGTCATTTTCTGATTCAGTGGTGTGGGTTTTAAAAATCAGAGCTAATGAAATTTAAATAAATTGCAGCTAATCTCAGAACATGTTGCATATGATGAGTGGGTTGTCATACAGTGTAGTTTTCTCATGTAACTAAACAGCGTTCAATCACTCTAAAGCAAGCATGAACGAGTGTTCGCCCGTCTTTCCCGATGAGAAAGCAGGCAGAAAAAGAGTTATGAATCCACGCTGGATGAGCTGACCTCATCTCCAGGCAATATGCTGTATATTTCTGTGCATCACCCCTGTGGGCTCAACCCTAAGGATGAAATATTATCATGACTCCTCCACCTCTGTGAGCCACTGTATACAAACAACAACTAGATGAATCTCATCAAATCTGTCCGGAATATGTCCAGGTCATCATTAACCACAAAACCAGAAGAAATTAAAAACTACATTTTAATAAAAGAAAATGAAATTTGTTGAGGCTATTTGCATTGTGACATTATTTTCATGAAAATTAAGAATATTTTTGTCAATACTTATTACTGTAAGGTGCAAAATATAAAATAAAAAATGGCATTACAGTAATTAGTAAAATACAATATAGTAATTAAACTATATTTTATTTAAATTGTAAAGTATTTAAGCATGATATATAATTTAAATATAACATAGTGGAGAGTAATATTATATATTATAACAAGCATAGTTATATTATTTGTTGTACTGTCTTTTATTTTTAAGTAAAATTTAAATAAAAATGTTGTAAAAAAAAAAAAATAGATTGTATTATAGCAATTCGAATCCGAGAAAAATAAGTATTTATTTGTATTTTTGGCTGTTTTACGATAATGAAAACTTGGTGGAAAATGTGCTTATGCAATATTAAGATAATATACATATGCATATTTTAAAAGATAGATATATAGAAGCCCACCGCAACAAATCAAGCAAAATCTGTTCATTCAGGGGAACCTCTAATTAAATCCCTCATTAAGTGGATACAGGCAGATGATGCCAGATCTTAATTTTTTACACCTCTCCATTTTCTTATTGTTCTGTGTATCTGGCTCTCAATGCACAATTACTGCCTTACACTTCCACCATTTGTCAGGATGTTGGACCCTGGGGGTCTGTTCTTAATCAAATCATCTTCCTTTCCCTGTGTGTTCACCTCAAGCACAACATTTCTTTTTGGCTAGGGTGATTGGTGACAATAACCTCTAAGGTCTCAATAGCCTCGACCGAAGATTAAACCATGTTTCAGGCTGAGATGTCTTGGCAGTCAGATTGTACCATTTGCCAAATCTACATCCCTGCCTGGTCTTTTAAAGCAAGCTAGTCTCATCAAGTTTTTGAAACATACTAGATTTCCTTCACCTGTTCAAGTTATAATTCACCCGAACATTTTAATTTAGTCTTGTGTTGTTTTCAAACATGTTAAAAACTTATTCTGTGAAAAACAAAATACGTTTTTGATTTTTAAGAATCCCCAAGCGACACATTTCCACATTTTCCTTGTACGCTGTACTTCCCATAACCTTTGTGTGAGGAACGAGCCAAAACTAGAACTTAGGTTTGAAGTGTTGTCTTGACAAAGCCTTAATTAAAATAGTTTTAAAAGTTTGACTTTTCTAGGTTATACAGGCCTTACAGAGACGATTGGAGTTTGAAATCACAAACTCTCATGGAATCGCAAATATATGGGATTTTGGGGATTTTTGATTATCTGTTATGGGAAAACCGTAAGTGCGATTAGTTAGAAAAGACACAGCAACCCAAGTCAGAACAGTCTGAAGGTCTGTGCCAAGTTCGGTGGAAGTTGCTTGAAAGCTCGAAGAGGAGATACAAGTAATAATTGTAGTTTTGGTTGAGGGACTCTGGAAAAACCCTATACCAAGTCTGTAGAAAAACAGTATGTTGGCCAGTGTTGGGTAAATTACTCAAAATGAGTAATCTACTACAAATTACTAATTACTTATATAAAAGTAACAATTTTACTTTACTGATTACTTAATCTAAAAAGTAGTCACATTACTAATTATTTGCCAAAGTTTCTTCTCAAAAATTTTCACCAGAAGGGGAAAACTTTCCAAACCAAAGGTTTCACCACAAAGAGCTGCAAGCTTCTGGCAAAAAAAATACCCCCAAGTTAGCTACAAAATAAGTCGTTTTTGCAAAGAGCCGAAAGGGTTCCTCATTGGAAAAAAGTAGCTAGATAAATCTGTCAGGTTTTGGAAGTTTTGCCACTGTAGGGGGTTGGTAGATTAGGACTCAAGTTAGAACTCTTGTTTCCTCTCATGTAGGGAATGATCAACTTGGATGCTAAAATAAGTTTTCAAATCAAGCTCTGAATCTGTGGCTTCCAGCTGATCGTTCACATCCCTGGTGAGAAGATTGGACCTCAAAGACTACGTCTCCTGACAGAAGTTGTGGACATCTGAGCAAGAGCTTTTCTGGTGAGCTTGGAGATGATATAACAGATCTTAGCATAATCAGCGGGGAACTTGACTGCCGCTTGTAACTCAAATGCCATGGAGCATTTGCAGAGTAAACCAAGACTCTTGTCAAGGTTTCCTTTTTATGAGGGCTTCCATGTGCTTTTAAGAGGCCTCCAAAACATTGTTCACTTGCAAACCATCTACAACAATAACATGAAATATTTGTGATTAACGGTGGCCAGAAAACGTGTGTGAAACCTTTGGAATTTGCTGGTCTTCTGCATTAATTGGTCATAAAATCTGATCTCATCTTCATCAAAGTCACAAGTATAGACAAACACAATGTGTTTAAGATAACAACACACAACAAAAAGTATAATCTGTCATGTCTTTATTGAACAAATATCATTAAACATTCACAGTGATGTGGAAAAAGTAAGTGACCCCTTAGATTTAATGACTGGTCGATCCTCCTTTGGTAGCAATAACCTCAACCAAGCATTTCCAGTAGCAGCAGATTAGACCTACACAACATTCAGAAGGAATTTTGGACCATTCTTCTTTACAGAACTGCTCCAGCTCAGCCATATTCTTAGTATGTGTGGTGTGAATGGCTCTCTTAAGGTCTTGGCTCTGACTGGGCCACTCCAAAAGGTGGATTTTCTTTATTTGAATCCATTCGGTAGTGGATTTACTTTGATGTTTAGGGTCACTGTCCGGCTGCATCATTTAACTTCTACTGAGCTTCAGCTCGCGCACAGCCACCCTGACATTATCCTGTAGGATATCTTGATAAACTTGGGAATTAATTTTGGTATGTAGTTCCGTAGTTATGCCATAGATAATGCTGCATTATTCCCAAACAATTCAACCTTAGTTTGATCAGTCAACACATTTTCTCAGTAGCATTGTGGAGTGTCAAATTGGTCTTTGCAAACTTCAAGCCCACAGCGATGTTATATATATATATATATATATATATATATATATATATATATATATATATATATTTGCCTAAATCCTGACATTAATTAGCATTTGTTGACCACTTTAGCCTAGGGGTTCACTTATTTTTTTCACAGCACTGTGAATGTTTAGTGGGATGTGTTCAAGACATGTAAGATTATAGTTGTTTGTTTGTTGTTAGCTTAAGCACATTGTGTTTGTCTATACTCAAATATACTCTGCTGAATGTTGTTCTCCCATCTAAATTGGAGCGTCTATAGCAATGTATTGCAAATAAGAATACAACTCAAAATGACATCTTTAAGATGAAAGCTAACACATGGAATAGACGTCTTATTGATGTGCTCCATCAGGGGCCAAATTCCCAGTAGAACTGAATATGTTAAATCGTTTTTCTTCTAATTATTCGTTCAAGATAGCAGACACAATTAACTTTTGGTTCATTCCTTGTCAACTCAACCAGAGTTGGTTTTTGATCATGTTTTTGTTGTTTGTATAAGAAAACTAGCTTCACACCATATAATACAACAAGTGGTGATGAAATCAACTGATTTTAGTAATAGACCTGCTTATCTCTATGAAAAAATAGAACAATGATGCTGCCACGTTTCTAGGTTTTTTTCTTTTACTCAATAAATATTGTTCTATCAGGAAGACTTGCAGACTTGAGTGAAATTGAAGATGACATTTATTTGATGACTAAAAAACAGAAAAGTAATGTCTCTATTTGGCGTAGGCCCTGTCTGGCGGTCCGAAGTTTTAGTACTCAGAACTATCATATCCTGCCAAAGATAGGAGGCAGGGGCGAGGAGCCTACCCCCATGCAGGACGGGACTCAACAGGAGGTGGTGGGGTGGTGGAGGTTGCCGTGTTAGCACACTTAAACAGCGATGTGATAGATTGTGAGCAGACTTATAAAGCAATGACTTACCTGCGATTGGCTGTAAATTACCCAGCTAATGGTGCGATGATGTACTGCTGCTAGTCTTCCCGCTAGAACTACGCTGTGCTAACATATCCATGGCATTCGATATTTTGACTTTTAAGATAATTTATGTTTGTCTTTCTTCAGAAAAAGTATTAACAAAATAATAAATCACAGCAAGGGAAGTTACTGCTGCCTCTCTCCCGGACGAGCTTAATACTTTTTATGCTCGTTTCGAGGATAACAACAACACCGCCCTCGCGGAGAGAGCACTCGCGGCCGATACTACAGATGATGGTTCACTCTCCGTCTCTGTTGCGGATGTAACCCGATCCTTTCGACAGGTGAACATTCGCAAAGCCGTGGGTCCAGACGGCATTCCGGGCCGCGTCATCAGAGCATGCGCGAACCAACTGGCTGGTGTTTTTACGGACATTTTCAACCTGTCCCTCTCCCTGTCTGTAGTCCCCACATGCTTCAAAACATCAACCATTGTGCCTGTACCGAAGCAAGCCAAAATCACTTGCTTAAATGACTGGTGTCCTGTTGCCCTCACCCCCATCATCAGCAAATGCTTTGAGAGGTTGATCAGAGATCACATCTGCTCTGTTCTGCCCACCTCTTTGGACCCACTGCAGTTTGTCTACCGCAACAACCGCTCCACTGATGATGCCATTGCATCTACAATACACACTGCTCTCTCCCACCTGGAAAAAAGGAACACGTATGTGAGAATGCTGTTTGTAGACTACAGTTCAGCATTTAACACCATAGTGCCCTCCAAGCTTGAGGTGAAACTCCGGGCTCTGGGCTTAAACAGCTCGCTGTGCAGCTGGATCCTGGACTTCCTGTCAGGCAGACGTCAGGTGGTTAGAATGGGCAGCAACATCTCCTCATCACTTACCCTCAACACTGGAGCCCCGCAGGGCTGTGTTCTCAGCCCACTCCTGTATTCCCTTTACACACATGACTGTGTGGCGACACATAGCTCCAATACCATCATTAAGTTTGCTGACGATACGACGGTTGTAGGTCTGATCACTGACAATGATGAAACAGCCTACAGAGAGGAGGTGCACACTCTGACACGCTGGTGTCAGGAGCACAACCTCTCCCTCAACGTCAGTAAAACCAAGGAGCTTGTGGTGGACTTCAGGAAGAAAGACAGAGAACACAGCCCCATCACCATTAATGGAGCACCGGTGGAGAGAGTCAGCAGCTTCAAGTTCCTCGGTGTCCACATTACTGAGGAACTCACATGGTCCGTCCACACTGAGGCCGTTGTGAAGAAGGCTCACCAGCGCCTCTTCTTCCTGAGACGGCTGAGGAAGTTTGGAATGAACCAACACATCCTCACACGGTTCTACACTAGTACTGTTGAGAGCATCCTGACTGGCTGCATCACCGCCTGGTACGGCAATAGCACCGCCCACAACCGCAAAGACCTGCAAAGAGTGGTGCGAACGGCCAGACACATCATCGGAGGTGAGCTTCCCTCCCTCCAGGATATATATAACAGACGGTGTGTGAAGAAAGCTCGGAGGATTATCAGAGACTCCAGCCACCCGAGTCATGGGCTGCTCTCACTGCTTCCATCAGGCAGGCGGTATCGCAGCATCAGGACCCGCACCACCCGACTACATGACAGCTTCTTCCCACAAGCAATAAGACTTTTGAACACATGATCTCTCACGATCTACAATCAGCACTGCACTTTATTAATCTTCATTCTGTCAATATATTCTCGCTCCCAATTCAGTTAGTGTATATATATATATATATATTTATACCCTTATCTAGTGTATGTGTATTCTACATTGTGTGTATTGTGTACATTTGATATGTAAATTGTTGTGTAAGTATGTGTACATTTGTTATGTAAATTGTTTTGTGTAAATATGTTGTTTATTGTAAAGTGGTTTATGTCTCGTCACTGTCATGACTGCAATGTTGCTCGGAACTGCACACAAGAATTTCACCTGCTGTTGCACTCGTGTACACAGTAGTGTGACAATAAAGTGATTTGATTTGATTTGATTTACTGAAAATAGTTACTGAAAAATGACATAAAATACCTGGAATTTTGTCGAGTTGTTTCTTGATTTTTTTTTTTTTTTAATTAAATTGTTTAATTGAACTGAAAACTTCCTCCCCAGTCCAAAAAGGCCCTCTATTGAAACTAAGTTACAAAAACATTTAAAAACAGTTTGATTCAAAGGGGGTATTCACACTGTACACATATTTTGCATTTGTTTGCACTGTTTTTCATTTGTTTCCCCAGGTTAACATGCACTAGACAGACGTCTTCTTGCTGATTTTTCACTGTCTCGCACAGGAGTGCGGCGTTTTATAAGCTGCAGTGTCTGGTTAAAATGTACTTCAGTCTTTAAAAACACATCTTGAGACATGTCCAGCTTTTTAAAGTGCAAGAACGTGTTCGGTCTGAACAGCCCCAAAGGGTCAGAGTGAAGGTGGAAATGTAAAATTGTGTAAAGCTAAATTATGGCTTTTTTAATGAAACATTGACTATAAGTTGACCTCAGGAGAAAAAAAAAATCAGGATCTTAATACATAATGATTAATAAAATGAATAGACCTAAATAACTTGAATCACAAGAGATTATTCTATTTAATCAAAACCATATGTTTCCACTGCCTCAGCGAGGACGAGCTAAACCGAATGTGAGATTAAATAGTTCAGTGTCTTTCCTGCGGTAAGAGGATGTGTTAGATTATGAGGAGAGCTCTACATATTTTAAGAGGCTTAGTTTAAAACATTATGATGTGCATTTGCATTCATGACCAAGCATAAATACATCTCTGAATGTGTAACGATCATTTGTACAGTATGACTGTTTGTATGTGTGAGCTTTTTCATTAAGAGTTTTGCCTTGCGGACAAAAGTGGGCAAGCAAAAATCAGAAGCAAAACAAACAAATTGAAATTGTAGGAGGAACTCGAGCCATATCTAAAGAAAGTGCTTTCACAAAACATTCTTAAGAATAACATTCTTCTGTACTACTTTTTCTTATTATTTTCTAACTTTAAAAAAAACAAGTTTGACATTTTTAGAAAATTGTAGAATATTTTCAAAATGTTCATTGTTGAAAAAAAAAAAAAAAAAAAAAAAAAAAATTATATATATATATATATATATATATATATATATATATATATATATATATATATATATATATATATATATATATATTATTTTTATAAACTTTTTAAAAATAACTTGTTTTGTAAATATAATTTATTTACATTATTAACATAATATTAATTTAGCAACATTAAAAAAAAATTTAGGAAGATTTTTGTGAATAGTATTAAGATTATTTACATTAATTACATCATTTTATTTTACTAACTTTATTAAAAAAAAAATTCCTCAGGAAGATTTTGGGGAATCCGGCCCCAGAATATCATGAGGGTGGGCTCTTTTCACTTGGGCCACCTAGCAATCACAGAAGACACCTTAGCAACCGCATAGCAACGCCCTGGGAATGACCGCAAGTTTTGCATCATTAAGCCCCACTTAATGTCAATGTAAAAGTCTATCACGTGTAACTTTTATCATGTGTAAATTTGTGCCTTATGAAATGGCACAAATTACATTTATATTTTAGTCATTTTTGTGAAGGCATGAAAAAAATATTTAAAAAAAGCAGATGTCTTGGCAGTTATATCATCACGCCCAAAAAGTTTGGCTTTTATGGGTCATATGTGCCGCGTGATCTTTTGCATCATAACAGATGGCTTCCATGTACACCCTCCTCCTCTCTCACTTCAGCAGCTATTTGGATGAACAACCAAAACCCACTCATCCGACAGGAAGTGAAGTGAGATAAACACACCGAATCCTCCAGAGAGTGCATCCCAGTAGCTTCAATGCGTGAGAAATCCCACATACAGGGATATCCTTGTCTGGAAAAATCTCATCCTTACTGCGAATACTCTCTGCCCACACCCACAAAGAATGTATCATGGATAAGACATGATCGCATCTGCTCTGGCGGATCTCCACATGTTATCTCTTCACAAGGAATTTGTAATCTTCTACTTGTTTCTAACTCAAAATCACACATATTAAATGTTCCTGAAAGAATAATTCACCCAAAAAAGAAAAAGCTGTCATTATTTACTCACCCTCATGTTGTTCCAAACTCGTTATGACTTTCTTTGTGGGTGGCTCCCAAAATAATGTATTATTTAATGACACTTAGAGAAACACTTAAAGCCACAATCCCTCTTTGAAACGCAAGAATTGGGCCCATACCGAGAATACTACTCATTTAGAGTTTCCAGTGCGTTCCACATCAGCGTTTATCATTTGTTATGTCAATAAGAGTCCTCCTATCTGCCACATGCCCTTAGCCAGTAGCCATATTTCCAGGCCAGGCTCTGATATATATTTTCTCAGGGGAGGGTGCCTGGGTCTACACATCCATCACACGATGGCTATTTTCGGGGGAGCTGGGCTGCTCGATCATCCTTCTATCGTAATGGAAGTCAGGGGACATCAGTGGGTGTAATGCCACACTCCAGTTGGCACCCACCCTCTTGCAACTCTCATAGTTGAACATTGGCACTAAAAGGACATAGATACACTTACATATTTTACAATGAAGTCACTCTGCTGCTCAACATCTGTGTTATGATCCTTATCAGGTCACAGAGAGAATCCAAAGGTATCCATTTTCCTGAAATTTTATGGCACTTTCCACAAATTAATGAGCTATTACTCAGTAGAGATTAGATCCTTTTGCACAAAATGTTTTAAAGTTATTAATAAATACATTTTTATAAATTAAATAAATTATTTGTTTGGCTATTTTTCAAACAATCATTTTGGTAAAAGGGTTGAATGGGTGAGCTTGATGAATGCAGGCAACACTTTTTGATGTGTAAAATGCAATCAATTTGAAGAAATAAATAAAAAAATTGAGAATGGAATTAGATTATTTACTTGTATTCCCGCCATGAAAGTGTCTAAAATTAAGTTTCCTTTAGAAGGAATATTAAGGAATTCCACAATTTAATATTGAATAGTGAATATTTATTTATTATTTACTTATTTATTTTATTTTAAGGAATTTTATTCACTTATTTATGTATTTATTGTTTTATACTATAGTAATGAAATGTATTTGTTTATTTATTTTACTATACATTTTTTGTAATGTTTATTTATTTATAGTTTTATTTATGAAAAATTAATTTGTTTATTTATTTTACTATAAAAATTTTAAGGAATATTTGTTTATTTATTTAATTTTATTATACAATCTAAACCATTTTTTATTGATTTATTTTACTATAAAATAGTATATACATTTATTTATTTATACTTTTAATCTATAGTAATTAATGGTATTTGTTTATTTTATTTTATTATACAATTTAAAGGAATTGTATTTTATTTAATTGTTTTTTATTTTTGTTTATACAATAGTAAGGCATTTTATTTGCTTATTTTTTTATAAAATAGGAAATTTTTTTTTATGTTTATTTATCTTACATTTTAATTGGTACAATAGATGCATTAAGGAATGATTGTTTATTTATTTTATTTTATTATACAATTTTAAGGAATTGTATTTATTTATTATTTTATAAAATATAATGAATTGTATTTGTTTATTTTACTATAAATATTATGGAATTGAATTTATTTATTTATTGTTTTATGCAATTTATTTTACTATAAAATTTTAAGGAATGTTTGTTTTTATTTTATTTTAATATACAATTGTAAGGAATATTATTTATTTCTTTAGCTTATTATACAGTTTTAAAGAAGTGTATTTAATTTGTTTTATTGTTGTATACAATAGTAAAGATTTTTTTATTGTTTATTTATTTTACAATAAAATTGTAAAGTATTTTTGTTTATTTCATTTATTATTAAAATATAAATTTATTTGATTTATTAATTATATTATACAATCTTAAGGAAATGTATTTCTTAATTTTGTATTTATTTATTTGTATGTTTATTTGTTTATTTTGCAGTACAGGGAAAATCATGCCGTAACAGGCTGGTGTGCTAAATGTGGGTGAATAGTAGACACAGCTAAATATCAAGTTTTTGGTCTGGAACAGTTAACAGTTAAAAATAATAATAATATTACTACAGTTAATTGAATCAATTAATGTCAAAAGTATTAAACCTCTGTGTGATGTTTGAGGTGGAACAGGCCAGAATCACCATTTTTAGATTTTAACAGACACTTAATGTATTTAAAACTACCAACTGTTTATGTTAAAGCTACAAGATGTAACTTTTGACCCTCTAGTTTTAAAAAAAATTAATTGCATGCGTCTTCCGGAAGAACATTGTTTCAGTAATGATGCAAGTTGTGCTTCGGCTCTGCTCTTCTGCAAGGATGAGTGTGGTTCAAGGAACCAGTGTACACATGGATACAGGACATCTGATCAGAGTGAATGACAAATACTGTAAATAATGAAAGATAGGAAAAGATGGATATCCAAAAACATGTCATCTGAGCAGGTAAGTGCCATATCTTATGCTGTTGTTTTGACTTACTGGAAACATTGATGTTTTGAAATTAATGACGTCACACAAGGCAACGTACGTTAACATCAGACATAATGATTGCTAGTCTGATCAGGTCAAACGCTGTCAAATTTGTATAACTGCAGGCAGGGCTGGACTGGTAATCTGGCATACCGGGCATTTTCCCGGTGGGCCGATGCACTTTTGGGCCGATCAGGTGCGGAATGTCCTTCGGGAGAACCGAGCAGGCCAACGGTTTGGCCGCGAAACGTGCCAAATGGTCCGCAATAAGCAACAATGAGCCGCTGCGTTATGCAGAACCGACCACAAAATGGTGCAGTACAGGGAACACAACCACCCCCCACCCCCCCACCCCGCTCAACAATTGGGTTAGTTGCCATGTAAAATCCCGGGCTTATTTCTCTTCCCAGTCCAGCCCTGACTGCAGGATATTCTGACCAAATAGACCACGATAGTAACTAATTTATAGATTGTCAGTGTTACCAACTAGTGGTCAAAATCATTTCAAGACTCACATGACCTTAGCAAGCCTAGGACTAAAGGACGTGTGTGTGTGTGTGTGTGTGTGTGTGTGTGTGTGTGTGTGTGTGTGTGATTGCACAATTATGCATAAACCACATCAATAATGTATCTTACCCATTGAGTAAGAAAAAAGCCATCTCTGGGTCACTTTTAAATCCTTTCAGATCTCGGAGTTGTCGCCACCTCTGAAAAGCCAAGCCAAGCCAAGCCGATGTTGATTTGGAGTTTATTACGGACTCTGTCACTTTCCTTTTTGCTCGTAGACTCTGCTCTGTTCGGGGTTTCTTTGTTTTTACAAACCGGTGATTCCCTGGATGTCTACCATTTTGAACGATCAATGGTCAATTTTTCTTTCTCGTTGTGACAACAAACTTACAGCTTCAAGCTACTCCCACACCATACACAAGCTACAGTAGCAGTAGAAAGACGTATGTATGCAGCTCTAAAATATACATTATTATTATAGGTTTATCAAAGTGTATTTGGGTGAAGACATGGTTTGGAAGATGGACTTTTGATGCACTCTCACATTAATAACATTTTATGTTTTTAACAGAGAAAAGTTACATAGTGTAGCTCTAAGTTCATTTAATAGGACACCAAACTGTTCCATTTTCGTGGAAAGTGCCTTGTAATGTGAAATATTACAGAATGTGGGAGCATCAAACACTGATGTCTCATGAAAAAGGGGACAAAATGTGGAGGAAGCCATTAAGAGCTTTTAGCTGAAACGTGAGATAATAAATCAGATGAGAATACAAAGGTTGACAGATGAGGGGCTGTCTCAGACATACAATACAAATGGTCCCTGTGCGTCTAAGCCCCGGAAATCATACCAACTCATAAAACACAAAATAGTTTCTTGTTTGCTAATTTGATAAAATATAGCAAGAGTATATTGAGGGTGACTTTTAGCACTGTCTTTGTTTGACTTCATTTTTGAGTAAAAAATTAAAGTTGAGCATTTTTTTTAAAATAGATAATAATATAATATTTTTCAAGTTTAAACTACAATGAGGGACATTTTCTAAAGTCAAATCTCAATATTGCTACATCAGTTCTTGTATGGATAATGTAAATATTTGGGATTCATCCATCTTGCTGTTTTTCAGCATCTTGCGCAATGATCATTGCATTTTTACGATGCCGTAATAAGTTCAAAATAGTTTAAATAAAAAGAAACGCTTCCAGTGTGAACACCCCTTAAAGAATTAGAGAGATACTCCACCGGCTGCCCTTACTCGCACATTATACCTTATTCAAGGATCCGAAAGCAGTCGCGGAACACTGAAAATCACCTCACGCTCGCACCACGCATCACATTTTGGACCGGCGCCAGTTCGTAGTGGAAGGGGTTACAGGCGTGACGCCAAATATAGAAACCATTTGAATGTCCCGTTGCTTGCTGCTGCTGCTGCTTAGGACAATCAAACTCTGATTAACATAGAAAATTACTTTTATTTTGTCGTTATGGCGACAGAATGCCAGGGTGTGACTGTAGCTACCTTCAGCCCCATCTTTTTGTTTGACGGAGAACTCTGAAACAATGAAAATCGAAATGCATCTATTCATCTTCATTCATCTCCCTTCCACCGAAGCGAAACGAAACGAGTTTTTACTTGAACGCTCCATCTTGCGCGTGCTGCATAACTACTGTTGCTCTCGTGCAAAGAAGCTCGCGTGCAGACTCGCGAGTGCGCACAGGAGAATAATGGTCAGTGAACATATTTACTAAATAATACATTCAATTTTGGTTTGTTTCTCATTAAACTTTATTATATGCTTTCTCGTGGTCGTTCTCAAGTCTCATGGAATAATTAATTAGACTTATGAATTATACTTTCGTGTCTTTTTGAAGCTTGAAGAGGTGGTCACCATAAACTGCCATTGCATGACATCACTGAGATTTAGTTTTCACAATTTCTCCCTTTGCGTTAAGAAAAAGAAAGAAAGACGTATACGGCTATAACAAAGCAGGGGTGTGTAAACAATGACAGAATATTCATTTTTGGGTGTACTATCCCTTTAACAAATATAATAAGGCGTGTTTTGTAATTGAAATAAGCAGAAGAGGTTGCATTCCATGCAAGGTGTCTTCTTCCTACTCTTATCTTAAGTTTTTCTTGCCATTGTCACCCTTGACAGAAGGTATTATGGCTCTGATCTGTGTAAAGCCGCTTTGGGACAACATGCATTGTGACAGGTACAAGTGAACTAAAATTGAATTGAATTGAATTGAATCTCAGAAAGCTTAAGAGTAAAACAAGCACTTAGAAGAAAGATCGAGTAGTCTAAAGGTCGTTGTGAGAAGAGTCTAAAGCGTCTGCTATGAGCTGGTGGCTATGACATTCAGCTGAAGCTCTTTGCATAACCACATACCTTTAAATGGCAGCACAATCCTAAAGTCAGAGAGGAAGAAAAGTAAAAAGAGAAATGGTAACCATTAGGACTCAGAGTTCAGTATGTGAAAACATCTTGGATGTTCACTGACCAGCCTAGAGATGTGCTTTTGCGTCTCGTGGCGTCCAAATCATGACAAATGTGTCTTGCCGACACATTAGCCTTTGAAAATGTTCTGCGGATGTCAGGTTGAATAAATCTTCGTAGTGCTCCTCTTTAAGCCACTCTGCACTCTCCATAATTTGACATTTGTCAGTGGGGAACGGGACACTCACATCTATGTTCAGAATTTGAGCAAATTTCATTGGTAAATAAAATAAGTCAATTTGACTTCACTTTTCCAAGCTGGTTTTCCCAGCATGCACTGGGCCTGAATAATTAATGAGCTTGTGTGGTTTGTTATGTTTGGTAATGTCTTGTTTTGTGCACCAAACTTGACATGTTCTAATTAAATAAAAATTTTACTACTGTAAGTTTAAGTACTATGTATATCATATTTGTCAGTAAAAGTGACTGTTTTTACTAAAATGTGTAACCCTTATACTCTGTTCGTTATAATGGGGGCGGGTTTTATTTAAAAATACATTTTTATAGTATTAACCTCTAAATGACTAAATTACATGATTAATTGTCATGTAAAATAAGCACATTTTATGTTATATTCACTTCAGCGAAAATCTACATTTCTAAATTTAATTCATGGGGAATATATGAAAAATGTGTTATGCATTAGCGATTGCTGGCATCAGCTGGACAAAAAAAAAAAAAAATGTTCCCTTTACAAAAAGCTTCACTTTGATGCTGCGCTGCTAAGCGCTATGGGGAAACAATCTTATTGTGAGCTGCTCTGAACATGTGTGTAACACGTCAATGAAATTGACTGGAATTTATAGCCTCGGTCGGTGAGATCATTGGACGCACCTGTGGCCAGGCTATAAATAGGAGGCGTCACCAGAGTGTCGTCAGACATTTTTCTTCAGAGCTTTCTCTCTGTGTGTTTTCACGAAACTCTTTGTTAGAAATTTGTTAAAATCTAAGTCTTTTTAAAAAGAACTTTCCTTTCCTTTCTTTCTCTCTCTCTCTCTCTCTCTATATATATATATATATATATAAAAAAAAAAAAGAAGGGGGGAAGAGCACGCTGCTCTCGCGTTGCAGCAGTGGGGGTGCGAGCACTGTTATTTGCTTTCAGGCAAAGTGCTTCGTGCTCGCCTCACTTGCTTCCGGGAGTCAGCACTCTCACATAATTTGTGGGGCTCTCATATTGATCTGGCTGAGACGCGAGAGACGGGTTTGTCCCTTTCACTCGCTCTCTCCCCAGACTCAGCTGATCCTCGTAAGCCTGAAGCGCGCCTCGGCGCCTCTTCGGTTCACGAGGACACTGAATCTCTGTAAATCCCGCGATAATAAAGCGGCTGCAGAATTAAGAGACAAATGCGAGCATTGCTGTCTGCTTTCGGGCAAAATGTTTCGCGCTCGCCTCCCTTACTTCCGGGAGTCGCCATATTTCATTCAGGGCTCTCTCCCCAGACCCATCTGGTCCTTCCCGTGATCTCGAAGCGCGCTTCGGCGCCTCTTCAGTTCACGAGGGGGGCGGAGCGCTGAACCTCTGTACTTTTTCACGCACATAATAAAACGGCTGAGAAATTACGAGGTATTATGCGGGCTGTGGCCAGACTAAAGCTAGACTGGCCACGCGAACAAGAGACCCTCCCCCAAACGCTCCAAACTATAAGACAAATTTCTGTCTGGTGGCCAAAATAAAGAAATAAAAGAGGGAATGGAACTATATATCAGTCCCTTCCTTTCTTCTATGTTCCTTATAAAAATGTATACTTCCCGTATCTTCGTGCCCTCGACGTTGGTGTATTCAACTATCATGGGTGCTGAAGCTCGGGGGTATTTGGTGATGCCGCCGGTAGAAGAGACACCTGCGGGTTTTCTCTCGCCTGGCTTGGCATCATCACTAAAGAGACCTACTCTCCCCACAAAGCTGTGCAGGACCACCTCCACGCTTGTGGGGAAAGCTTATCAGACAGCAGGTCAGGCTGGTGTTGCTCTGCACACTATGGCAGTGTTTCAAGCGCACTAGGCTTTTGTTGAAGGACCTGAGCGTGGGCATCTCACTCAGGGGGAGGGGCCATCGGCCACCCAGCCCCGCCCCGGCCCTTCTAGACGGGAGGCTCTAAAACAAGACGTGGCGAATCGTGCTCCCCCTCGTAAAGACTGGGGTCCAGTTCGTCACCCTCAGCAGCCCCCAATGCAAGACCTCAGGGGTGTGATTTCTAAGAGAAAGAAACCCTGACATTCTTGTACCCAGCCTTGTGGGGGTAGTCTCCTTCGGGACGGGGCGCGTGTATCATCAACTTCGGCCCTCCCGATACCCTTACGAAACCTCTTCACTCCCGCCGCCTTTGGTGTTTCGGGCGATAGAGGCTTCCATCATAGAGTTGGGTGTACCGTTGCTTCCTGCCTTGATCCAGGACGCGGAACACTCGACATCCCCTCAACAGGAAGTGTCAGAAATAATACCATCTCCGAGAACCTGGCAGCGTGGAAACTTCTGCCAGGTATTTCTATGTGGGTTCTAAAACAGTAGAAAAGGCTTGCCGCCCTCCGAGCTTCAATGGCGTGATTTCCACTACCGTAAGCCCAGAACAGGCATGTCTACTTCAGGTAGAACTGCAGATACTTCCTGGTCCGGCCTAGCCCTATCACCCCGCACATTCACGAAATGCATGGATGCAGCACTGGCTCCTTTGCGACTCCAGGGCATCCGCATTCTGAATTATCTAGACGACTGGCTGATCCTAGCCCAGTCTCAGAAACTGGCAGTTCAGCACAGGGATATCGTCTTGGCTCATCTAGGTTCCCTGGGTCTGAGACTCAACGCCAAAGGAGCGTTCTTTCCCCGACCCAGAAAATCTCCTATTTAGGGGTCATATGGAATTTGATCACGATGCAGGCACAGTTGTCTCCCGCTCGTGTCATCTCCATTCAGAACTCCCTGAGCAATCTCAGGCTAGGTCAAGGTTGCACTGTTCTCAGTATCAACGAATATTAGGTCTCATGGCGTCTGCGTCCACGGTGATTCCTTTGGGCCTTCTCCATATGAGACCATTTCAGCTGTGGCTAAAAGCCAGGGGGTTTTCATCCAAGGGCCATTCCCCTCAGGCAAATAAGGGTTACGCGCCCAGTGCTTCGTTCCCTTTCTATGTGGTTCAGACCCCGGTTCTTACCTTGGATCCCACTCTAGGTGCGTCTTGTCGTCGCAGGCTGCTAACGACAGACGCCTCCCTGACGGGCTGGGTAGCGGCCTTAAGTGGTCGTCCGGCTTAAAGGGATAGGAGGGTCGTCAGTTCGGTTGTCACAGTAACTGTCTCGAGCTGATGGCCGTATTTCTGGCCCTGAAATACTTCCTCCTGAGGCTGCCATGTCTTGGTGCGGGTGGGCAATACAGTGGTAGCCTCTTACATAAACCATCGGGGATCCACGTTCACGTCAGCTGAATTTCTGACACGTTCGATCCTCCTTGGGGCTCAGGGCAGCTCAGGGCAGTTTTGTCCCTGGATGCCCGTATGTGTGGGAGCAGATTTACTAATCTAGGGTAGAAGAGGACCTCTTCGCCTCTATGATAGCGCAATGTCTCCTCTACTTCTCCCTAAGTCACCCAGCCCCCTTGGGTCTGGGCTCAAAGGCACTTACGTGTCTCCCGGTTCTTCTGCTCCCGGGAGTCTTGGTAAGGTTCGCCAGCAAGGGTCTTGCCTCCTTTTAATGGCGCTGCGCTGGCCGAACAGGATATGTTTCTCGAATTCCTCTCCTTGACGGCTCGCCTTGGGCGATTCCGGACAGGAAGGACCTTCTCATCACTGGTCCGAATTGTGATAACTCATGCTTGGCCCCTAAGGGTACCAACTGAGGTTCACAGGGCTTTCTATTGAAGTTTCCGAGAACATTTCAAGTGCTACGGCTCCCTCCACTTGGAACTGATCTGGGTAGATTTTACAGGGCAGAAGAGGACCTCTTCGCCTCTCTTGATAGCGCAATGTCTCCTCTACTTCTCCCCGAGTCGCCCAGTTTCCCCCCCCTAAGTTCATATTACAGAACCAGCTAACTGCCAGTTTGCTTCAGTTCTGGATTTTCTGTAGAAAGAACTGTCAGCGGGCACTTGCCTCGCCACTGCCAGGTTCTATGTGGCTTCCACTCCGGTTTGCCATGCCTTGGTGGGCGGGGTGCCCCCTGAGAGGCGTCCTTGCTAGGACCTCTTCACAGGGTAAGACCCCTTTTTAGACCTCTAGAGTCAGCGTTTGGTAGACTTCTGACTCTCAGGATGGTTTTTCTTATGGCAATTACGTCTCTAAGGAGACTTGGGTACCTACAGGCTCTGTCTCTTTTGCCGCCCTGTTTAGAGTTTGCCCCAGAATGACCAAAAGCATTCTTTGCACCCTCACCCTAACTACCTGCCCAAGGTGTCTTTAGCGTCCCTTGGCCGGTTATTTTCTAAGCCTTCTGCTCCCTGCCGTTTGTAACGCCGGAGCAGCTAAGACTTCTCAGACTTTGTCCAGTCTGTACCCTTCAGACTTATGTCCACCGCTTTTGCTAGTGGCGTAAAGTCAGGGCAGCAATTCTTCACTTGGAAGCCATGACCGGGGGGCGGTCACTTCCTGGCAGACTATGTCACTTTGGGTGAGGTACATTTTTGCCCCGGCCTACGAGGCACGCGGTCAAGCTTCGCCAGTAGGTTTTAGGGCGCACTCTACCAGAGGGCTGTCCTCCTCTAAAGCCTTGGCTAGAGGTCTCTCTCTGCAGCAAGTTTGTGATGCGGCAGGCTGGTCCTCTCCGCACACTTTCATCTGGTTTCATGGTCATGTTTCTAGATGTTCATGCTACCCCGGGCTCTGCCCTTGGGTCGACATCAACGCTCATGTCTAAGCAAGTTTGTGATGCGGCAGGCTGTTCCTCTCCGCACACATTCTTCAGGATCTATGGTTTGGATGTTCATGCTACTCCGGGCTCTTACGCCCCTGAGTCAACATCTATGCTCATGTCTAAGCAAGTTTGTGATGCGGCAGGCTGGTCCTCTCCGCACACATTCTTCAGGATCTATGGTTTGGCTAGATGTTCCTGCTACCCCGGGCTCTTATGCCCTTGGGTCGACATCTACACTGATGTCTAAGCAAGTTTGTGATGCGGCAGGCTGGTCCTCTCCGCACACATTCATTAGATTCTATAGTTTGGATGTTTGTGCTACTCCGGGCTCTTACGTCCTTGAGTCTACATCTCAAACTCATGCCGGAACAAGTTTGTGACGCGGCGGGCTGGTCCTCTCCACGCACATTCTACAATTTTCTTCATGGGCTGGATGCTCTGCTACCCCGGACTCTTATGTCCTTGGGTCGACATCTCAGGCTCATACCAAATCAAGTTCGTGGTACGAACTTTCTGAGTTAGATGCTTTACCCCGGACTCTTATGTCCTTGGGTCGGCATCTCAAACTCATTTCTGACTTTGTGGGCTAGATGCTTCGCTACTCCGGACTCTTATGTCCTTGAGTCGACATCTCAAGCTCATGTCTGAACAGGTTTGTGATACGGCAGGCTAGTCCTTTCCGCACACATTCTTCAGATTTTATGGTGTTAGATGTTTTGCTACTCCGGGCTCTTATGCCCTTGAGTCGACATCTCAAACTCATGCAGGAACAAGTTTGTGACGTGGCGGGCTGGTCCTCTCCACGCACGTTCTACAATTTTCTACATGGGTTAGGATGTTTTTGCTACCCCGGACTATGTCCTTGGGTCGACATCCCAGGCTCATGCCAAATCCAAGTTCATGGTACGAACTTTTGAGTTGGAACCCTTGGGTCAGCTTCTCAAACTCATCTTTTGACTTTGTGGCTAGATGCTCCGCTACTCCGGACTCTTATGTCTTTGAGTCGACATCTCAAGCTCATGTCTAAACCAGGTTTGTGATACGGCAGGCTAGTCCTTTCCGCACACACTCTTCGGATTTTATGGTGTTAGATGTTCTGCTACTCCGGGCTTATGCCCTTGAGTCGACATCTCGAGCTCATGTCTGGAACCTCTCGCGTTCTGTGAAAACACTTCACAACGATCAGGGGTCCGGACAGCCCCAGTGCGGCGGCGTGGGCATTTCGTTCCCCATAGCGCTTAGCAGCGCAGCATCAAAGTGAAGCTTTTTGTAAAGGGAACGTCTCGGGTTACTTGTGTAACCCTTGTTCCCTGAAAAAAGCGGAACGAGATGCTGCGCTTCTTTTGCCGCACTGGGACGTCCCAGGACAGCTCTTCAGAAAAATAATCTGACGACACTCTGGTGACGCCTCCTATTTATAGCCTGGCCACAGGTGCGTCCAATGATCTCACCGACCGAGGCTATAAATTCCAGTCAATTTCATTGACGTGTTACACACATGTTCAGAGCAGCTCACAATAAGATTGTTTCCCCATAGCGCTTAGCAGCGCAGCATCTCGTTCCGCTTTTTTCAGGGAACAAGGGTTACACAAGTAACCCGAGACGTTTTTTTTTTAAAATTACATGAAATTACAACTATATCCAGTAGGTGGCAGTAGAGGTCAACTCATTTGCCTGGTTGTAGCGAACTGATTTTTTTTTTGCCATTTTTGATGTCATTTTTTTAGATCTTATCCTAAGTTAAGCATTTGGATAAATATTTAAACATCATCAAAGTCATATCATTTTTATGTATTTATTTATTTATTTTAGGTGTTTTGAAATGTCAGTTTTTGCAATGATGCCACATTATAATAACTGACCAAAGAGAAGACCTAGAGTCTTCTAAGATATTTATTTCAAACATCCCAGTTCAATAACTCAATAGATTAAATTATTAAAAAAAAAAAAAAAAACAATAAACAGGAATGAACAGGAATGAACAGTGAAGGTGCAGCTCCCACCCCTAAGAGTAAACTGTGTGTGTGTGTGCATACTTTGTGTGCTAAGTATTACTGTCACACCCTTTCATTTCTGTGTGTGTTTGTTTGTGTGTGTGTGTGTGAGAGAGAGAGAGAGAGAGAGAGAGAGAGAGAGAGAGAGAGAAAGAGAGAGAACTCACAGTACTTTTATTCTCTTATGTTCATAATGTACTGTTAAATGCTTATTTTATTTTATATTGTATAGTGTATATTGTTATTATAATTTTCATTTTATTCATCACCTGGCACCTTATATTAATTCTATCTTTATTGTTATTTGTTACCATTTTATTATTATTATTTGTCTTGTCATTATCTGTTTTGTGTTTTAATGCTTTGGCAATATTGTATGTAAACACAATCATGCCAAAAAAGTACTTTAAAATAGAGAGAGAGAGAGAGAGAGAGCGCGCGCATGTGCATTCTGCATTGTGGATATGTCGTAGTATCACCCCTTCATTTCTGTGTGTGTGTTCTGCATTGTGGCTGATTTATTGATTTTATTTGAAGAATTAAAAAAACAATTCTCGGTTTTATCTTTTCACCCATTCGTTTTTTGTGCGGTGTCCAATTTAACCACAAACAAAATGAGTGTAAGTCTTTTTCTCACACCACCACACCACCAGAGTCCAGCCCAATTTGTGTGTGTGTGTGTGTGTGTGTGTGTGTGTGTGTGTAACCCCAACACTACATTAGGGATAAGGTATATTTACTCACTTTAATCAATATTATGTCATGAAGTTAAGTAGTTTTCACTTAATTTAATACCATTAATATTTTCCTTTCAGAAAACTGTGCACAAAATCTTAGTCATTTTTTTCAGCCTATTTATTCTAGCATACGTCATTTTTAAATGAAAGACTATGCAGAAAATCTTGCAGAGTTACGCCATTGCCGTTTTCCATTTTGCCTCAAACAGGGGCGTGATTATGAGACGAAACATTGTGTAATTCGGCAGTGAATATCGTTTAGTCATAGTTGAACATCCCCTGCATTAACTGGTCATTCAGAGTGCACATTCATTTATCATTAATTTATCATGCCATGTTTTATTATTACACAGATACTGCACAATTTAAATCTTAAGTACTAGTCCTGTCTATACACTGAGTAGTGTTACGGTTAAATTATACTAACTGGGAAAACAGACTTCTTTTAGTAAGACGCTTTTGTTCTGCTAAAGTGTTCATTTGGTGATATTCTTCCTTTCTGTGCACATCCCTGAAATTCTTGACTTGGGAGAACTCATCTAGTAGAAGAGCGTTGATAATTTGTTAAAATGAGGTTGTGAGTGAAGACAAAATTCTGACAGCTCTAGACTAGAACAGTGTAGTGCCTTGAGTCTTAAAAAGCAATAGCCTAAGCTGTCCACTCCACTAAATCCTCAAGTAGCCTACAGTACAAACAGGTATGTTGGATTCATTTGATTTCCTGTTTTTTTTTTTATCACACGTTTTGAAAGCATTCTACTTGTGCACACCTACTGTATGTCGACCCAGACTGCCTTTTTTAAATTCTTGGATTTCTTGGGCTCTTGCATTTACATGCAACCTCTGTTCCCCGGCCATCTCCACCTTGTCTGTACAATCTCTACCCTTGTGGTCGAGCTGTGCTCCCTCATGGGTGGATTATGACTCGGAATCATAAAAAAGCCCCATTGCCAAAACCTTGATCCGCTTGGCGACATGGAATATTAGTCTGCTGACCTCAAACAAAATGCAGGCTGCCCTCATTCGGTGAGTAAACAGGTAATAACCCCTCACTCTTAGTCGGGCGATTTGAAGAATGCTTGATGCAAATGCTACGTTCCCTTTTCCCTCGCCACCGGGGCTTCCATTACACCGTGCAAAGATGAGGACAGGCAGGCAGAATAAGCAATGAGTTTTTAATAATTTATTGTGGCTACATGTCTGAGTTGGGCTTGCACAGAAATGTTGTCTCAGAAGCACACTAGAAGAAGACTGGGAGTGTTTCAGAAATGTTAACTCTCCAGAACATGAGACAATGGAAAAAATTTTCCATGAAAAAGAAAAGGTTGTACTCATAACCATTAAAGGAATAGTTAACCCAAAATTTCAATTCGGTTATCATTTCCTCTGAAAATATATCAATTAATAATTTTTTTCCAGGACCTGTCATGTGTATTTTGTTGATACGTGATTTCATGTCATGTGGTTCCCTAGTCATGTGATTTCATGTTTCCATCCAGGTTCATGTTTATTGTTTGATTATCTTGTTATCAGTTCTGTCTGTTCATTGGTTACCTCGTCATTGTTTTACCCCTTGTCCATGTATTTAAGCCCTCATGTTTACCATTGTCCTTTGTCAAGTATTGTTGAATGTAACTTTGGTTGTGTTTGGTAACGTTGTCATGCTAAGTCAAGTCAAGTTTATGTTTCACTTTTAAAGTTTGGATGTTTAAAGGATTTTTGATCTCACTTTTGATAAATAAATTGCACTTTGGTTCTTTACTTCATCGTCTTGTCATTGCCAGCTCCATCAACAACGTTACAAAACCTCACAATACAAGTTTTTTATATTTTTTATTATTTTTATTATTATTATTATTATTTTCAATGACAGCTGGTCACGACACAAGCAAGAACATCTGAAACCTCTCAGGACACATCTTAAAGCACCATATTTGAAATGTAATATTTAATAAATGAAAAATCTGTCATCATTTACATCATTTACCCCCAAAACTGCAAATGAATAAATAGGATCATAAGATTTTTGTAGATGTTTTCCTGAATAAATATCTAAAACTTCAAAAGCAAAGCATTAAATTGCAGAAATTGCGCAAGATAATAAACTAAATGCATTTTCAGAAAATATAAAGTGGCAAGAATTAGCATTTTTCTCCATTATTTGGTCTTAAATTTGAGTGTAGACAAAACAACAATATGCTTAAGCTAACAACACACAAACAATAATAATCATTCATATCTTTATTGAACACATCTCATTAAACATTCACAGTGCTGTGGAAAAAATAAGCAAACCCCTGGTCTAATGACATCAACAAAAGCTAATTAGAGTCAGGAGTTGGCAAACATGGCATCCAGTTAATGAAATGAGATTGGAGGTGTGGGTTAGAGCTACTTTGACTTATAAAAAGCACTCAAACATTTTCAGTTTTCTATTAAGAAGAAGCATCTGCTGACGTGGACCATGCCTCTAAAAAATAGTTCTAAAAAGACCTACGATCAAGAATTGTTGCTTTGCATGAAACTGGATAGGGTTGCAAAGTTATCTCAAAGAGGTTAGATATTCATCTGTCCACATTTAGACAAATTGTCTATAAATGGAGACAATTTTGTACTACTGGCTACTCTAGAAGTAACCGTCCAGCCAAGATTACTCAAAGGGCACACGGCAGAATGCTGAATAAGTTCAAAAGAACCCTAAAGTTACAGCTAATGACTTGAAGGAATCAGTGGAACTGGTTAACATCTCTGTTCATGAGTCTACTATACAGAAAGCATTAAACAGGTATGGGGTCCATGGCAGGACACCATGAATGAAGCTTCTTCTTTACAACAAAAACATTGATGCACATTTTAAGTTTGCCAAAGACCACCATGACACTCCTCAACGCTACTGGGAAAATGTTTTATGGACTGATGTAACTAAGGCTGATGTGTTTATTTTTCAAACCCCTTTGGCTGTGGAACACAAAAGGAGATATATGAAGAATGAGCTTCAATGACATCTTTTCACAACACAAGCAAGAACCTCCTATCTCTCTCGGAACCCATCTGAAAGTGAAAATTTACCAATATTTGAAACCATTTAATAAATCAATATTTAAAAATGAATGCGAATAAAATTTAAAACCATTGGCGGAGGGGAAGATTTTCATTGAATGATAGCTTAAATTTCCAACCTTTTCTCATAGAACATTGCATGTACAAAATTATTTTGAAAAACTTTTATAGTAACGTGATACTATGTATCGTGGCAGTTTTCTTGTGAAATAAACATTGAAGGAGCAACAACAATGATTTGTATGCACTTTCGCTCAAATCACAAGTCAATCGGCAGATATACAGATTTTTCACTCTGTTTCCCACACAATTCTATCTTATGACATCAAAACACTTTTACTATAACACATAATTTCAAAGACAACACATATCAAGACTTGCAATACATAACCAAGTTTATTCGTGACTAGGTGGCACGTTTGGTTTCATGATGCTATTGGTTAGGGTTATGTAGGGTTGAGATGTCTGATTTGCTCAATAGTGTTTTCTCATACTGACTACTTTTATGATATTATGATATTATTTTATGATATTATGATTTTATGATATTGACTCTAGAGAGTCTTAGGACCTTTTTAAAAAGTAAAATAAACAAAAATGTATCAACACTTTTGTTAATATATATATATATATATATGCGTACTCCGGGTGGGGAAGGAGGTATTGCCCCAAGTGAAGGAGTTCAAGTACCTCGGGGTCTTGTTCACGAGTGAGGGGACAATGGAGCGGGAGGTTGGCCGGAGAATCGGGGCAGCGGGGGCGGTATTGCATTCGCTCTATCGCACCGTTGTCATGAAAAGAGAGCTGAGCCGGAAGGCAAAGCTCTCGATCTACCGGTCAATTTTTGTTCCTACCCTCACCTATGGTCATGAAAGTTGGGTCATGACCGAAAGAACTAGGTCGCGAGTACAAGCGGCCGAAATGGGCTTCCTCAGAAGGGTGGCGGGCTTCTCCCTTAGAGATAGGGTGAGGAGCTCAGTCATCCGCGAGGAGCTCGGAGTAGAGCCGCTGCTCCTTTGCGTGGAAAGGAGTCAGTTGAGGTGGTTTGGGCATCTGGTAAGGATGCCCCCTGGGCGCCTCCCTAGGGAGGTGTTTCAGGCACGTCCAGCTGGGAGGAGGCCTCGGGGAAGACCCAGGACTAGGTGGAGAGATTATATCTCCACACTGGCCTGGGAACGCCTCGGGGTCCCCCAGTCAGAGCTGGTTAATGTGGCTCGGGATAGGGAAGTTTGGGGCCCCCTGCTGGAGCTGCTGCCCCCGCGACCCGACTTCAGATAAGCGGTTGAAGATAGATGGATGGATGGATATATATATATATATATATATATATATATATATATATGTATATGTATATGTATCGGGTTTTCCTCTGCATTATTCTCTTATCGTGATTCAACTGTATGTATTTTCCATGTGGATCCACTTTCTATTTTTATCGCGTGTAAACTGCGTGTATTTTTCAGCGCACACCCATTATCTTCTCTGTGTTACACAGATTATTCGATCTCATCGATCTCAAAGCACCACTTATCAAGAACAACCAACAACAACAAACAATTGCGTGAGGGATTCACATCGATCTCAATCCCTCACCACCCAGGAACAACCAACAACATCAAACATATGCGGTAAGTCATGGCATCTGCTCATGTTATTTCTTCCTGCATTGCATGTCGCATGTTTACCATAGCCTCTTCCATCAGCAGTGTGGGATTCACATGTGATAAATGTAAGGAATTAGTCAGGCTGACGGAGAATTTTAATGAGTTAGAGGAGCGCATCGGAACGCTAGTGGAGATCATTGAGAAAGAGAGGCCGGTAGATACTGTTTCGGATGCGGGCAGAGAGCAACAAACACTTTGGTTCCGGATGTAGAGCCCCCGCAGCAGGGCATTTGGGTGATGTCTCGGTGGCATACTTGCTCAGCAAAGCGACACCACTCAGTGATACACCCACTGAGAATCATGTTGAAAGAGCCCTTGTTATAGGAGATTCTATTGTAAGGAATGTGGAAATAGAGACTTCAGCCTCAATTGTTAAATGCATTTTGGGTGCCAGAGCATCTGACATCAAATACAATTTATAAGTGCTGGCTAATGCTAAATGTAGATTTTCTCAAATTGTTATTCATGTCCGCACTAATGATTTCAGGCTTTGCCAGCTGGAAATCACTAGAGATAATATTAAAGAGGTGTGTGAATTTGCAAAAATGTTGTCAGACACTGTAATGTGCTCTGGCCCACTCCCTGCTCATAATGGTGAAGAGGTTTATAGTAGATTAGTGTCACTGAATGGCTAGATGTCTGAGTGGTGTTCTGGAGAATAGAATAGGATTTATAGACAATTGGAAGTGTTTTTGGGGTAGACCTGACCTGCTAAAGAGAGACAGACTCCATCCCTCCAGGGAAGGTGCTGCTCTCCTCTCTAGTAATTTGGCTCATAGTCTTAATGAGTCTCAAAGTCTGCTTGCTGCTTTGAGACATCACACAGGACACATAAACTACAACACATAGAGACTATATCACCTAGATATCATAGAGAGACTGTGTCTGTTCCCTGAAATACCAAACACAAACCCCTCACTAAATCATTTAGAATTTTTTTTATTAAGGTCAAACTTGAACAAAACAAACAAATAAAAGATAAACATCATATAAAGATAGGGCTACTAAACATTAGATCTCTTTCTACCAAAGCACTAATTGTAAATTAAATGATTACAGATCATAGTTGGGATGTGCTCTGTTTGACTGAAACCTGGCTTAAACTGGATGAATATATTAGTTTAAATGAATCTACTCCCCCAGGTAATTGTTATAAACATGAGCCTCGTCTGAAGGGTGGAGGAGGAGGTGTTGCTACAATTTACAGCGAACATTTTGGTGTTACTCGGAGGACAGGATATAAATGCAAGTCTTTTGAACTAATAATGCTTAATGTGACACCGTCAGATATAAATATTAAAAAAAAGTCTTTTACCAAATGTTTTATCAGATCTTGTAGTTACTGTAGATGGAGCTTTAATTTTTGGTGACATCAACATTCACAGAAACAATGAAAATGACACATTGGTATTAGCATTTATCGATATTCTCAACTCTCTTGGAGTCAGACAAAATGTGACAGGACCAACTCATTGCCATAATCATACACTAGATTTAATTCTGGCATATGGAGTTGATGTTGATAAAATAGAAATTCTGCAGCAGATCGATGACATCTCGGATCATTGCCTCATCTCTTGTATGCTGCGATCAGCTAATGTTACTCAATCTACACCACGCTATTGTTCAGGTAGAACTGTTTCTTTGACCACTAAAGATAACTAATCATCTTCCAAATCATCTCATACACTCAGTAAACCCCAAAGCATAGAAGAACTTGATGAAATAACAGAAAATATAAATACAGTCTTCTCTAGCACTCTTGATAGTGTCACCCCCCTTCGATTAAAGACAATTTAAGAAAAAAGCCCTGCACCATGGTACAATGATCACACTCATGGTCTCAAGAGAGCAGCTCGGAAAATGGAGCACTCGTGGAAGAATACAAAATTAGAGGTACTTCATAGTGCATGGAAGAATAGTGTCTTTAGCTACAGACAGGCACTAAAAGCTGCCAGGTCAGCATATTTTAGCAAACTCATAGAAAATAACCCCAACAATCCTAGATGTTTATTCAGTACTGTGGCTAATTTGGTTAGGATTAAAGACTTCAACAGAACCAGATATTCTGTTGCAGCACAAGAGTAATGAATTTCTTTACTGATAAAATTTGAATTATGCAATCATCTGTCATAGCTCCTCAGTGTCTCATAATTTTCCTCATGTGCAACTTCAATCCTTCGCAGTCATAGGTCATGAAGAGCAAACAAAACTTAGCGAATCATCAATAGACACAACATGTTTGTTAGATCTAATACCAATCAAGCTCTTAAAAGAGGTATTCCCTGTAAACTCAGAACTTCTTCTTAATATTATTAACTCCTCGCTATCCTTAGGACATGTCCCAAGAAACTTTAAAATGGCAGTTATCAAACCGCTACAACTTGATCCTGGAGAATTGGCTAATTATAGACCGATTTAAAATCTCCCATTTATGTCGAAAATACTAGAAAATGTAGTATCCCGCCAAATATGTTCATTTCTACAGAGAAATAGTATGTATGAACAATTTCAGTCAGAATATAGGCCTGATCACAGTACAGAGACTGCACTTATCAGTGTTACAAATGACTTGATTACCAAACAAAATTAAAGTATGGAGTGCCACAGGGATCAGTTTTAGGGCCTCTGCTTTTCTCCTTGTATATGCATCCCCTGGGAGATATTATCAGGAATCGTGGAATACGCTTCCACTGTTAAGCTGACGCTACCCAACTTCATATTTCTTCAAAACCTGATGAGATTTCACAATTCTTCAAATTAGCAGAGTGTATCAATGAAATAAAAGACTGGACTTAGGTGTGATATTTCATACCAATCTGTCCTTTGAAAATCAAATTACCAATGTTTGTAGAACAGCATTCTTCCACCTAAGAATTACAACACATGCTCTCTGTTGCTGATGCCAAAAATCGAATTAATGTGTTCATGACCTCAAAACTAGTTTATTGTAATGCATTACTGGGAGGATGTCCAGCAAGATCAATAAATAAAAAGCAATTGGTTCAAAATGCAGGAGCCAGAGTGCTGACTAGAACCAAGAAATATGATCATATTAGCCCAATTTTATCATCGTTACATTGGCTACCTGTTAAATTTCGTATTAATTTTAAAATTCTGTTAACTACGTTCATTATGATCTCAAAATTCTGGCGTTTTAATAGTTCCTAGAATATCAAAATCCACAAAAGGAGGTAAATCCTTTTCATATTTGGCTCAGTTTAAGTCTAGACTAAAGACTCATCTATTTAGCCAGGCATAAACCTAATTTATCCTTCAACTCACAATTAGGCTGCTTTAGTTAGGTCTGCCAGAATCAGAAACAGTGATCATGATACATAACTGCAATAAATTGAATGGCATCTATGCTAATATAATTGTATTTGTTTCCCTGTCTCAACCTCAGGACTCCTATCCTGAGGACACGAGAACCAGCTGTATCCAGCTCCATTCCTGCTTCGTGTTGGATTCCACTGCTACGTTTCGCTGAGTGATGATGACTAATAGCAGTCGTGCCAGCCAAACATCACTTCAGTCTATTACAATAGACTTCAGAGGATGAACTGATGCCAACTCCAACCATAAGACATGGGATACTTCATATGCCATTTCCTGAACCTTGGATTTAAGATGGACCACACCAAACCTCAACGAAATTACCGGCCTGGTTGAACTGCGATGCAACTAACTGATCACTGTCTGCATCACCTTGGTTTATTGATGGACTACACTCTTGAAATTGAACACATAGACTAACAATTAATTGCCAACAAAACACTTCATTAGCCAGCTAACAAGGACAATTGCATCTATGTGAACTTATGCAGTTAATCCAGGATGGACTTCAAAGATATTAGTCATTAATCATACAGTTCAATACAAAATTTTGGTTTAAACACTGACCCTTAACACTTTGTTTAATATTTTTAAACCATGACCTGCACTATGCATAAGTAATATTAGTGTTGTGAAAGGTGCTATACAAATGACTTGACTTTGTGTGTGTGTGTGTTTGTGTGTGTGTGTGTGTGTGTGTGTGTGTGTGTGTGTGTGTGTGTGTGTGTGTGTGTGTGTGTGTGTGTGTGTTTATGATCTATGCTTAAAACAAGAAAAAATTGTTTTTAAAATAATAAATAAATAAACTTAATTCAAGATATTCTGAAATAGATGTCTTAGTATCATATAATTATATTAAGTTAATTCAAGTTAATTTATGTTGTTTTGGGGATACTTAGGACATTTTTTTAAAAAAGAAAAAGAAACAACTATTTATCATACACTAATTTTTCAGAATTTGTCACCTGATGAGTACCACATGCATAAACAAATTCTAAAGTTAAATTGTCAACAATATCTGGTTAGAAACCATTTTTAATGCTATTCTAACATATTGTCAAAGATTAAGGATTACTTTTGCAAACAACATGTGCAGGAAAATGTACCTAAAAATCCTATATTTTACATAAAGTACTTAAATTTTATTACTTTTAATGAGATTCATGAGGTTTCATGAGATTCACTCTTAAATTATTTCCATTCAAATTAGTTTTCTGTGCCCCAAAATTATAAGACCTTTTTATCTTACTATTATTACATCTCATCGTTTTATTTTTTTCATAATTTTTTTTAAAAACAAGTATCACGATTAGCCTACTATTGCTCAAATTTGGTACATAAATCATGCCATTACATCATAACTCTGATGGCTCGTTGAGGAAAGCTGTGCTGTTACTTTTCTAAGTGATCAGACATACAAATTTCATCCAATTTTGGATTATAAAATGGGCCAAAAAATCCCTTGGATTTACATTCAAGGAGGATTTCAATGGTTTAAACAATTTGTGGAGTTCTGTCACATTCATTAATTCTAAATGCTTGTTGAGGAAACAGTTCAGCTTTTTGCCCCACTTTGTCTCAGACATTAGCAAATACATAGTTGTCCAAGGGGATACGCAAACCATTTTAAGACTGTACTGAGAATGCCACAGGGTGCCACGGGAGACACAAATCCTAATGCAGTTTTTATGAGAGATGTGTTACACTGGGTGGCCTATGATAACAGTATAAAACAACAAATCAATAATTTAGCCTCCATAACCAATGGTGTGTGTGTGTGTGTACATTGCAGCAAACCATCCCAGCCAAGCCGAAGAGAAGGTTGGGAACAATTCAAGCAGCTCATGCCAGCTCTCAAACACTTTTGAAGGTTGAACAGCACTTATGAATCCCTTTTGTTCCGTTACTGCCTTTGAGTTGAATATTCTCATTATTATGTGCTAAAGCCCGGATTCAAGGACTTTTATCCAAGGAAATTTGTCATCATTTAATGCAAATAAACAGTACCAGGCTTTTATTCACTGAAAGGCTTACTATTCAAGGGCAGATGAAAGCTTTTGTAGGAGCATTGAAATTCACTAAAATAATGAGTCTTGACTTACAGCCTAATAATTTACATCAAAACACTCTCAATTTAATTTGTTTTGCTGAGGTTTGGACTGAAAGGGAAACAATTACAATGTAAAAACATGTTTATTTCACAGTGATGTATAATTATTTAATTAGTGGTGTTTGCTAAGACAATCGTCAATTTTTATTTTGCTCATACTTGGGATAAGGGATTTAAATAACCTCTAATATATTATTTATAGGTGTGCTATACCAATAGAGTAAAAAAGAAAAAGAATTTAAAAATTCCCATACACTTGCATTAAACTAAACTCTAGAGCCATATCTATACACCTTAGTAAAACCAGAGCAACCACCCAGAACTCCTTAGCAATGCCCTAGTACTCACCCAAAACACCTTAGGAACACCTTAGCAACCACCCTGAAAACTTAATAAAACTCAGAACATCTTAGCAATGCCTTAGTAACAACCCATAACACCTTAACAATGCCCAAGTTACCATACAGAACACCTTAATAATCACTCAGAACACCTAAGCAGCCATGCATAACACCTTAGCAATGCCCTAGTAACCATCCAGAACACCTTATTAATCACCCAGAAAACATGTGTTTTATTTCACAGTCATGTCTAATGAATTAATTAGTGATGTTTGCTAAGACAAAAACCTAATAAAACATAAACAACCACCTAGAACACCTTAGAACCCACCCATAATACCTTGGCAACCACCCAGAATACCTTAGCAACCACCCACAGCACCTTAGCAACACCCTAGTAACCATCCAGAACACCTTAACAACCACCCAGAAAACCTTAGTAATCACCTAGAACACCTTATCAACACCCTATAACTATCCAGAACATCATATTAACCACCCAGATACTTGGGAATAGGGATTTGAACAACCCCTGATATATTACTGTATGTAATGGTGTGTTATACCAATTGATTTACAAAACAAAATAGATTTTGAAAAGAGCGGAAAACAAATACCATAGACCTGCATTGAACTAGCCTCTATAGCCATATCTATACACCTAGCAACACCCTAGTAACCATCCAAAACACCTTAGCAACCACCCAGAATACCATTGCAAGGCCTTAGTAAGCACCCAGAACACCTTAGGAACACATTAATAAACACCCAGAAAATCTCAGAACACCCAGAACTCCCTAGCAATGCCATAGTATCCACCCATAAAACATAAGCAACCACCCACAACACCTTAGCAACCACAAGAACACCTTAACAACCACCCAGAGCACCTTAGCAATGCCCTAGTAACATCCAGAATACCTTAGCAACCACACAGAAAACCTAAGCAATCACCCAGAATACCTTAATAACCACCCATAAAACATAAACAACCACCTAGAACACCTTAGAACCCACCCATAATACCTTGGAAACCACACAGAATACCTTAACAACCACCCACAGTACCTTAGCAACACCCTAGTAACCATCCAGAACACCTTAACAACCACCCAGAAAACCTTAGTAATCACCTAGAACACCTTATCAACCACATTGAACACCTTATCAACACCCTATAACTATCCAGAACATCATATTAACCACCCAGATACTTGGGAATAGGGATTTGAACAACCCCTGATATATTACTGTATGTAATGGTGTGTTATACCAATTGATTTGCATTAAACTAGACTCTATAGCTGTATCTGTGCACCTATTAATACCCCAGTTGCCATACATACACCTTAGCAACCACCCAAAACACCTTAGCAATGTCCTAGTAACTACCCAAAACACCTTAAAAACCACCCAGAAAACCTTGGCAACCACCCAGAGAACCTCAGCAACCACCCAGAAAACCTCAGCAAGCTCCCAGAACACCTTAGTAACCACCCAGAACAGCTTATCAACCCTATTAGAACAGGGTGCTTAATGTCTAGTTTCGATGCTCATGTTCCCATTGACTTAGACTTGCATTGAACTAGATTCAATAGCCATACCTATAGACCTAGCAACTCCCTAGTAACCATCTAAAACACCTTAGCAACCACCTAGAACAATTTAGGAACGCCTTAGCAACCATCCAAAAAAACACAGAACACCCAGAACACCTTAGCAATGCCCTAGTAACCATCCAGAACACTTTAGCAACCACCCAGAAAACCTTAGCAACCACTAAGAACACCTTGGCAACCAGCCATAACACCTTAACAATGCCCTAGTAACCATCAGTAACACCTTAGCAACCACCCATAAAACCTCTGCAACCACCAAGAATACCTTGACAACCACCAAGATCACCTTATTGATTAATTACTAAACACTGGGTAAGATGTCAGGCCAAAAATCAAAATAAGTTGTATGAATGTTATAAGAATGTATTTCATATGTATGAAAAAGAGATATGTTAATATTCATGGTGGTCATACCTCAAGATGAATCCTGGTACAGAGGTTAAAGTGCAGATGGACAGCTTAGACACTTCCTGTCTGTTGCATTTCCTCAGAGTAATGAACAGTGAAAGCACATGAATCATCAAATCATTGTCTATTATTTATGGACAGAAAAGGTTCTGAACTTTTCCCATTTTACTTCCTGTTACTTTTACAGCATGCACATTCGACAGTCCACCAATCATGAGCAATGACACACAGCAGATTAAGCGGAGTGTGGAGTATAGAGCTTGCATTTACCAAATAAATTAAGACGCTGATTTAGCAACATATATTTTATAGAGAGCCACGTTTCTCAAAATTAAATAATGAAATAGCATGTTAAATATTTCAATAAATCATTAAATACATCATTAAAACCATGCCATTTTTCATGGTCGATTTTCAGCACAAGATTTGCATCTTTTCAGTTGCAGGGTTACAGTTATCGACACGTCACATAACGCAAGTGGGCGTCACCTTTCAAAATTGATTTTTAGGGGCCATTCACACAGGACACATTTTTGCATCCATCTGCACTGATTTGGAATTTTCTATGTAAACATGTGCTAGAGACATGGACTCTACAAGACCCCTGAAGGTGTCCTGTGGTATCTGGCACCAAGACATTAGCAGCAAATCCTTCAAGTCTTGTAAGTAGTGAGGTGGAGATGCTGTGGATCTTGTTGATCCAGCACATCCCACAGATTTGGAGACCAGGCCAACACCTTGAACTCTTCGTCATATTCCTCAAGTCATTCCTGAACAATGTGTGCATTGTGGCAGGGCATAATATCCTACTGAAAGAGGCCACTGCCATCAGGGAATACCATTGCCATGAAGGGGTGTACCTGGTCTGCAATGATGTTTAGGTAGTTGGCACATATCATAAACTGACATCCACATGAGTGGCTGGACACAGGGCTTCCCAACAGCACATTGCCCAGAGTATCACACTCCCTCCACCGGCTTGTTGTCTCCCTTCAGTGCATCCTGGTGCCATCACTTCCCCAGGTAAACGATGCACACGTACACGGCCGTCCGCGTGATGTAAAAGCAAACGGGACTCACCGGACCAGGTGACCTTCTTCCACTGCTCCAAGGTCTATTTCTGATGCTCGCGTGCCCATTGTAGGCACTTTCAACGGTAGACAGGGGTCATCATGGGCACTCTGACCGATCTGCGGCTACGCAGCCCCATACGCAGCAGGGTGCGATGCACTGTGTGTTCTGTCCTTCTGTCGGTTCGGACCAGGTTACCGGTTTGTGTTTTTTTTTTCCCTCCTTGGACCACTGATTGTAGGTACTCACCACTGCTGACAGGGAGCACCCCACAAGCCATGCCATGTCAGAGATGCTCTGACCCAGTCGTCTGGCCATAAAATTTGGCCCTTGTCAAAGTCACTCCTGCTCATTTCTCCTGCATTCAACACGTTGACTACGGGAACTGATTGTTTGCTTAAAAGATGATCAACGTTATTGCTTCATCTGTGAGTGGTCATAATGTTTTGGCTCATTTGTGTATGTATATGTTGATAGTAAAGAGCAAATAATTTTTTTTTCCAGTTATTTTACCATTGTTGTGTACATTTGTGTCTAGAAGTGTTTTAAATGGTTATGTAAAATCATGCATGTTTGGAACGACATGAGGGTGAGTAAATTATTTCAATTTTTTTTGTTAGTTTTTCTACTTTCAAAAACTGTTGTCCAGAATTGTAACATAATAGGCCTACAGAGTGCTGACAAACACAAAACTCTGCACGTGATATTGTTGCAGTAATACCGCTTGTGCATTTCAGGTAAAAAAAAAAAAGGCCTGTGAAGTGTTGTCTCAGCTCACTGTATCATTTCACACCTTGCTGCTGTGTTGCACGAATCAGTCATGACCAGCCATTTATCGCATTAGGCGGTTAAAAGCCTCAAGAGGGGACCTCATGAAAATGTGCACCGAGAATCAAGCCCAGTGTGGTGTAGCACACTCTGTAATCATCAGCATCCTCTCTGACAGGAAATAGAACACAGTGTGAGCCGTAGTAACCAAAAGGAACATGTTGATGAGTGTAAGAGACTGTGGTGACCCATCTTATGCAGAGATTCTGTCATCGGAAGTAACAAATGAATCCATTAGCATGCTCATATGCCACAGGAAGAGGTAAACCTGTGGAGTGCAATGTGATGATAAAGCAATACATTTACTTTTAGTCAGAGGTTAAAGGGGTATGACACTTTTGAACATTGAGTGTTAAAGGGATAGTTCACCCAAAAATGGCAATTCTCTCATCATTTATTCACCCTCATGCCATCCAAGATGTGTATGACTTTCTTTGTTCTGCTGAACACAATCAATGATTTTTAGAAGAATATCTCAGCTCTGTAGATCCATACATTGCAAGTGCATGGTGACCAGAACTTTGGAGCTCTAGAAAGCACATAAAGGCAGCATAAACGGAATCCATGCAACTCCAGTGGTTAAATATGTCTTCTGAAGCGATGAAATTACTTTGGGTGAGAAACAGATCAATAGTTAAGTCATTTTTCACCATAAATCTCCACTTTTACTTTTAGAATGTGAAAGTGAAAGTGGAGATTTATAATTTAAGGGGTACTTCAAGGGGTACTTTGAAAATTCTCTCATCATTTACTCACGCTCATGTGGTTCCAAACCCGTTTGACTTCCTGTCTTTTATCGAACACAAAAGGAGATAGAAAAACAGAAAGTTTGAAAGTCACCATACACTTTCAGTAAAACATATTTGTCTATTTCAAATCAAGTGTCATGTGCAAACTAATATATATATATATATATATATATATTTTTTTTTTTATTATTAGTTTTTTATTTTCTGGTTAAATCTATATATTCAGACGCGATATGATGTGTGGGTGAGAAACTGGTCAAAATGTAAGTCCTTTTTTATTCGAAATCTCCATTTTCACTTTTACATCTGAAAGCCTCACTTTTGCATTTGAAAATGAAAGTGAAAAGTGGAGAAAAAAATGGCTTACATTTTGATCTGTTTCTCACCCACACCTATCATATTACTTCTGAAGACCTGGCTTTAACCACTGCAGTCATATGCATTACTTTTATGCTTCCTTTATGTGCTTTTTGGAGCTTAAAATGTCTGATCACCATTCACTTGTATTGTATGGACTTGTAGAGCTGAAATATTATTCTAAACATATTTGTGTTCTGCTGAAGAAAGAAAGTCATACACATCTGGGATGGCATGAGGGTGAGTAAATGATGAGTTAATTTAATCTGTTGGGTGGACTATCCCTTTAAGACAAGAAAAAAAATTTATTCTACAAAGAACTCACTACAGTCGATTTGTGGGCAGTTCATTAATTAGCTGTTTTGCTTGTATTTGATATTTGAGTTTCAATTATTACATTCCACAAAACAAAGACTGCAAATGACTATGCTTTTGTTAATATCCTACCTGGATTTGATTTATAAATAAATTAGCCATCAAGAAGGCCTTTCTCCATCAATTCTGATGAATGGCATTAAACATATTTAATAATTAAAGTCAATGTGAGTATTATGGAATCCATAATTGAATATGAAAAAAACATGGTAATGGAATTACAAAATAATTACATTTTAATAAGGTTTTCAAAACTCCCCTTGTCTGCCATTGATCAACAAACAGATTTATTTGGATGTTACTATCATGTGGCTCGTTTAAAGAAATATTCCTGTTTCAGTTAAGTTAATCTCAATCGACAGCATTTGTGGCATAATGTTGATTACCACCAAAAAAATATTCAACTCGTCCCTCCTTTTCTTTTAAAAAAGCCAAATTGTGGTTACAGTGAGGTACTTATAATGGAAGTCAATGGGGGCCAATTTTTGGAGATTTTAAAGGCAGAAATGTGAAGTTTATAATTTTATTAAAGCACTTACATTAATTATTCTGTTAAAACTCTTTTGTTTAATTTATGGCTGTTTTAGAGTTAAAAGTGTTACGTCATCATGGATACAACTTGGCACAGAAAAGGTTAGCAAGAGATTGTATCACACAAAAACTGTTAACACACATATTGTTTACGTCTTGTGGCTGTTCTTCATCGAGTAGTTAATGTTTACAGATTGGCCCCATTGACTTCCATTTTAAGTGCCTTGACGAGTCGCAGTTCATTTTTGTGGTAATCAACATTAAGCCACAAATTCTGTCAATTAAGCTTAACTTGTATTATACCTGAAATATGCCTTTAATTTGAATCAATTCAGAACACACTCTGAAGTTCTCACTCGTATATTCCTGTCCAGAAACAGGCACAGTGAGGTCCAAAGGTGCTGCCCTTAAATTTACTCTGACCCAACTGCTCCACTAAAAATCATTCCAACAGCAACGTGGTCACCGGAGAGCACGCTGCACCAGAAATGAGGTCACACCAGAGCATGCAGGCTTGGTTTTGAAGCCTAATCAGGCATCGGATCCTTGTCCCTCTTGGGAACACAGAGATGGACCTTCTCCAAAACAGGGGCAGAGGTCATTCCCCATTGCTGAGTCTTGAGAAGGGGTTCCGAGTTTGCAGGAGTGCAGTTCAGGCTTCATGACCCCCGCTGGGGATGTCACAAATTGCATCACAGCTCTTAAAGAGGGATGGCAGCCCAGCTTTGATGTCACCAAAAAGCTGAAGTAGAGACACAGATTTCTCCTGAAGGGAATGCAGCGTGGTGTTTGATTAGAACGGGAAATTGCTGTGCCTGTAACTCGCAGCCCTTCGTCTGGGCTAAATGTGGCTGTGTATCTAATGAAAAGGGAGGAAATCATGGAGAACTTGTAGGTGCCAGCATACACACACACACACACACACACACACACACACAAATAAAAAAAAAAAACTTGATTGTGCTTAGTTGTCCAAAACTGACTGCCACACTGCTAGGGTGTTGTGGGCAGTGTTGGGGAGTAGTTATCTAAAAGTAGCAATGCTGCTATCTCAACTACATACACTTTCTAAATCATGTAAGTGTGTAAAAAGTAAGTGAACCCTAGGATTTAATAACCGGTCGATCCTCCTTTGGCATTTTATTCACATCAGCAGATGCTTCATGTGAATACCAAACTGAAAATGTTTGAGTGATTTTTATAAGTCAAAGGAGCTTTAACCCACACCTCCAATTTCGTTTCATTAATTGGATACCAGGTTTACCAACTCCTGACTCTAATTAGCTTTTCCTGATGTCATTAGCAAAGGGGTTCACTGACTTTTCCATGGCACTGTTAATGTTTAATGGGATGTGTTCAATAAAGATTAAAATTGTTTATGTGTTAAGCACATTGTTGTTTGTCTATGCTTGTGACTTTGATGAAGATGAGATCACATTTTATTGCCAATTAATGCATGCTGATATGCATGCTGATTCCAAAAGGTTCCTATAATTCTCTTGCCACTGTAAATTAACTAGTTCGCATAAATTATTCACTAAATTAACTCGAGCCCTGCACAGTCTTAAACTTTGCCTTCTTTATTTGAAGCATTTTTGTAGTTAATTGCTGCTGTTTGTCACTATATTTCTATTCAGTTATATAAAATAGGGTGTTTTATTAGTGTATATTATGTACACATTTGTTCCATTTAATGTTGTCACCTTATTTGTTTAACCCTTTACATTTACAATGGTTTTACTATTGTAATGTTGTAGTAACTGTAACTGTAGTAACCATGTATTATCATCATCTTTATATTTCATTTCATTTTATTTATGTATTTATATTTGTATTTTGAGGAAACCGTTTAAAAAAAATAAATGCAAAATCTACAACAGTAATATCATAGTATCCATACACCACAGTAACCATGGTTTTACTATTGTAATAGTGTAGTAACCATGGTTTTACTATAGTAATAGTGTAGCAACCATGGTTTTACTATCGCAATAGTGTAGTAACCATGGTTTTACTATAGTAATAGTGTAGTAACCATGGTTTTACTATAGTAATAGTGTAGTAACCATGGTTTTATTATAGTAATAGTGTAGTAACCATGGTTTTACTATAGTAATAGTGTAGTAACCATGGTTTTATTATAGTAATAGTGTAGCAACCATGGTTTTACTATCGCAATAGTGTAGTAACCATGGTTTTACTATAGTAATAGTGTAGTAACCATGGTTTTACTATAGTAATAGTGTAGTAACCATGGTTTTATTATAGTAATAGTGTAGTAACCATGGTTTTACTATAGTAATAGTGTAGTAACCATGGTTTTATTATAGTAATAGTGTAGCAACCATGGTTTTACTATAGTAATAGTGTAGTAACCATGGTTTTATTATAGTAATAGTGTAGCAACCATGGTTTTACTATCGCAATAGTGTAGTAACCATGGTTTTACTATAGTAATAGTGTAGCAACCATGGTTTTACTATAGTAATAGTGTAGTAACCATGGTTTTACTATAGTAATAGTGTAGCAACCATGGTTTTACTATAGTAATAGTGTAGTAACCATGGTTTTATTATAGTAATAGTGTAGTAACCATGGTTTTACTATAGTAATAGTGTAGTAACCATGGTTTTATTATAGTAATAGTGTAGCAACCATGGTTTTACTATAGTAATAGTGTAGTAACCATGGTTTTACTATAGTAATAGTGTAGTAACCATGGTTTTATTATAGTAATAGTGTAGTAACCATGGTTTTACTATAGTAATAGTGTAGTAACCATGGTTTTATTATAGTAATAGTGTAGCAACCATGGTTTTACTATAGTAATAGTGTAGCAACCATGGTTTTACTATAGTAATAGTGTAGCAACCATGGTTTTACTATAGTAATAGTGTAGCAACCATGGTTTTACTATCGCAATAGTGTAGTAACCATGGTTTTACTATAGTAATAGTGTAGCAACCATGGTTTTATTATAGTAATAGTGTAGTAACCATGGTTTTACTATAGTAATATTGTAGTAACCATGGTTTTACTATAGTAATAGTGTAGTACCCATGGTTTTATTATAGTAATAGTGTAGTAACCATGGTTTTACTATAGTAATAGTGTAGTAACCATGGTTTTATTATAGTAATAGTGTAGTAACCATGGTTTTATTATAGTAATAGTGTAGTAACCATGGTTTTACTATCGCAATAGTGTAGTAACCATGGTTTTACTATAGTAATAGTGTAGCAACCATGGTTTTACTATAGTAATAGTGTAGCAACCATGGTTTTACTATAGTAATAGTGTAGTAACCATGGTTTTATTATAGTAATAGTGTAGCAACCATGGTTTTACTATAGTAATAGTGTAGCAACCATGGTTTTACTATAGTAATAGTGTAGCAACCATGGTTTTACTATCGCAATAGTGTAGCAACCATGGTTTTACTATAGTAATAGTGTAGTAACCATGGTTTTACTATAGTAATAGTGTAGCAACCATGGTTTTACTATAGTAATAGTGTAGCAACCATGGTTTTATTATAGTAATAGTGTAGCAACCATGGTTTTATTATAGTAATAGTGTAGCAACCATGGTTTTACTATAGTAATAGTGTAGTAACCATGGTTTTACTATAGTAATAGTGTAGCAACCATGGTTTTACTATCGCAATAGTGTAGTAACCATGGTTTTACTATAGTAATAGTGTAGCAACCATGGTTTTACTATAGTAATAGTGTAGCAACCATGGTTTTACTATAGTAATAGTGTAGTAACCATGGTTTTATTATAGTAATAGTGTAGCAACCATGGTTTTACTATCGCAATAGTGTAGTAACCATGGTTTTACTATAGTAATAGTGTAGCAACCATGGTTTTACTATAGTAATAGTGTAGCAACCATGGTTTTACTATAGTAATAGTGTAGCAACCATGGTTTTACTATAGTAATAGTGTAGTAACCATGGTTTTACTATAGTAATATTGTAGCAACCATGGTTTTACTATAGTAGTAGTGTAGTAACCATGGTTTTACTGTAGTAATAGTGTAGTAACAATGGTTTTACTATAGTAATAGTGTAGTAACCATGGTTTTACTATAGTAATAGTGTAGTAACCATGGTTTTATTATAGTAATAGTGTAGTAACCACTGCACTGTGGTTACTGTGGTTTTACTTCAAAAATCATGGTTAAACTATAGTTACTGTAAAAAAAACAAAAAAAAACAAAAAAAAAACATGGTTTATTTCCTTAAGGGAATGATTAAATACATACAAACTATCATGTGAAATTATTCAATTCTGTAATCAGAACTTCTATTACATCCATTTGTATATCTGAAAGTATTTTCTTCTTTAAATAGCTTCAGTGTAGTAAGATACTTTTTATTAGTAGCTTGTGGTGTAGCTAACTACTTTCTAAAGAGTAGATTGTATTTTAACTACTTTAAGTTATGAGTAGCATGTAGCTTGGGAATAAATCTTACACTGGTTGTGAGTATTTGCCAGCGCACTGTTAATCATTAATGTGATGTTGGTTGTCTGGCTGGTTGATAGGTTGTTACATACTGGCCTAAGGAAAAAGAGCCCAACCCTAGACTATATGATAATCCAGTCACCCCTCAATGTAAATCTAAGGGATTTATTTTTTTAATTGAGAAAAGTAATAGCACGCCTCTCCCCAACAAGCTGCACAATTTAAGGCAGTATTAATAAACAGCATAAACAATGCTGGATGCTTGCAACAACTTGCAACAACAAGCTTATGTAACTTTATGTTGCTTTGGATAAAAGCATCTGCCAAATGATAAATATGATTAAAAAAAAATTCAGTTAATTCATAGTTGATCCAAATCTCAGATAGTGACTTTAATTAATCATCATTTTATAAAATCCTCTGCTAGAACTTTTCTAATCACTATCCCTGGTGTTTACAGTGCACTTCTTGCTGTATCTGTTCGATTGGTACTTTAAGACCGATGGAAGAGAGAATGGAACTTTTACCTCTATAGGCCTTTTATTTGACTCAGGTAGCAACTTCAAGACAACTCAATTAACTAATCCAATGTATTCCGTTGCAAAAAGAATATATGCTATATTTTACTCAAATTGTGAGTTTGCAGTCTGAATTGAATGTGATGAGTACCGCAAAATAATACAAAGATAATAGATATGTAACATGTCATTGATTTGCTTTGTCTTCGCTGGCTGCATGTAATAACTAATGTAGTCCGTTTCATGAACAAATGACTCTTTTGAACCAGATTCAGAATCAGTCAAAACAACTCCAATCTCAATATTTATGGTCACCGAATAAGCTATTTTAACTTTTGTTTATTATTTCTTACTTTTTCATATTTTCCAATTAAATATTATTTTTATTCTATATTTTATTTTTCAATTTATTGCTTTATTATATTATATAATATCATAATAATACATATTTTTGATACAATGACTTTTAAATAAATTATTCACAACGACTCCTAAATCTATTGATTCATTCTAAGGAATCGGTCAGAATAAACACAAATAAATATATATATATATATATATATATATATATATATATATATATATATATATATATTCTCATATTTTTAATGTTTTTATTATTTAAAGTTTTTTTATATTTATATTTTATTTATTTAAAGTTTTGTCTTGTTTCCCAGTAACAATATATATAAATTAAAAGATTAGGTAAATTTGGATTACAAAATATTGAGAAGCTAAATTGTGTAAAATAGTAAGACTTGTTTTCAGTGAATATACATTGAATTGTATATACAGTATATATATATATATATATATATATATATATATATATATATATATATATGTGTATATGTGTTTATTTTCTTACCTCATTGACAAAGATTTTATTTCTTGTTTTAAGCAAAATCCTTACTAAATGTTGTTAAATCGAAGCTTAATATATATATATATATATATACACACACACATATATAAATGAAGACTTGTGTTCCGAGAAATCTTGTAACTAAATTAAATTTAGTTACATTTACACTTGTTTACATTTACACTTGTAAATTTGTTTAAATCTTGTTTTAATGATGTTTAGATATTTTCACAAGAAACCAATCAATAATAATGATTTATTTATGTATTTAATGCAATGATAATTCAATAGGAAACACTTAACTAATCCATTTTAAAAACTGGGTCCCCCAAACCTGCATGTAGTACAACTGAAATATTTCCCTGTCAGTTTTCAAAAGCTAAGTTACCATTTTATCTGAAAAACAGAGCCGCCACAGGTTAGTACTTTCAGTTTGCTGTCAAGACCACAGTGTGTTTTCATCAGTAAATTATTTGTGCAAGTATAACATCAACCAGCAGTGCGGTCCTGCAGCGTCAATTACATATTTTCTTGCGTTTGTTGAGTTGACGCAGCATACGGTACCACTTGCTGGGTAAAATAACCAGAGCACTGATCTAGGACGTGCTATTGCAAATGTAATTGTCAGTTTGCCAGAGTTGCCCTGGGACTCGGCAAGAAATATTCCTCACAGCCCAAGGGACGTGCAAAGCCCATGACAGTTGACCAGATTTGTAATTAAGCGGTCGGCATTACTACGCACCACGAGTGAAGATTAACGAGCTGCAAGCCAAAGTTGATGAGCCAGACTAGAGAGCCAAGTATCATTAACCCTTTACCGACCTGAGGGACCTTGGCAATACTGCAACAACTGCATTGACAACAAAAGTGCAGCCAGGGTTCATCAAATCTAAAATGTTTTTTCATGCATGTCCTTTGCACTTGCATATCAGAAAATCTGAATCACCTTGCAGTAGGATCGTAGAAGAATAGAAGTTAGCCTATACTTCGGTTTGTGAGCACTCAAGACCCGAAGCACTTTCCAAATTGCAACGAAAAAGACAAAAGGCACTTAGGACCCCGTGCCTTGAATGCAGGGAGTATTAGGAGTCTTAGAACATCAAACTGTCAAAGTGAAAGAGGTAATTTGTTTCCATTCATTACACAAGGGAGTGCACCCCAGTGATTAATGTCATGCCTTGAATGGGGCGACTGCGTAGGGGAATGTACTCGGAAATCATTACACTAACACGCTAACGCAATGAACCCGCCTCTCTCACCCACATCAAACCCCCCACCACGACACTACCTATCCAAGAAGAAAATTAGATTGCAGAAACAGCTTCCAAAATAGAAACAAGCGAGTCCTTTGTTGACATATGCTATAGAGCTGTACAGTTAATATCAGATCACTCTTGAAGAATTTGATAAGAAATGTTTGAGTTCATATTGAGAATTTGACTTTTGATCGTTAACTTGGTGGGGTACAAATGGGATAAATGCCCACAGGGTTAAAGGCTCCTTTGATTTTTTATTTTTTTTCCTAAATCACTAAATAGCATCAAAAACTACCACAGAACATTCCTAAACACCTGTTTGTTACTTCCATGAGATCTTTGAATGTGCTGTCTAAAGGTTTATTTTGAGGTAATTTGATAAAAAAAAATTTGACTGTTGCAAATTTAAATTAACACATTTATCTTGAGACAAAATACTTATTTATCATTTACATTTTTTTAATTTCATTTAATTTCAAAAGAGTTTTAATAACTGTCCAATAAGTGAAAGGATAGTATTTGGGGTAAAAAGCCCATTGTGGCTAAAGGCCCCTATAAAACGTTGTTTTTCTTAAGTGGGGCGAATAGATTTGTTATTAAAAAAAAAATCTTAAAAGTGGGTTCACACTGACTGGTTCAATCAAAATGGTGATTAATTTGTTTTATAGAATACAGTGTTATAAAATGCCAGATGTGTTTGATATTAACAGGAAATTGTGCACCCTTTTCTGAAGTAGTTCTTTTGAGTTAGTATTGTCTTAATTTGTGACTCAAAATGATTTGCATTACTTGACAAATATTGCACTTTAACTATTGTTCCTGTACACAATATCACTATAACCAAGTGTGGTTATATTTACTATATATATTGTGACCAGAAAAATATATAATTTCCTTAAGGTGTGCCTTTAGCCTCATTGTAACCTATCTTGGTAAATCTGAGCACGGTTTGAAACATTGTTGAGATCTCTTCTGAAACTTTTAGTAAAGTTGTATCTAGGAGAAAAATATAAAGATGTTAAAGTGTGTAATTTTTGCATTACAATTTACACTAAATGGCAATGCAAAAATAATAACCAAAAAATAGTGGGATATTTTATTGTTTTCTATCCATATTAAAGGAAAGTTCCGAAAGGTTCAACACAAGTTAAAGGAGTATACTGGATCCAATACAAGTTAAGCTCAACTGACAGCATTTGTGGCATAATGTTGATTATCACAAAAACATTTCTAATAGTCCTGTAATTTTATCACTGTAACCAGTGTAACCTCGATTTTAGTATTTTAATAGTCCAATCTGTAAATGTTAAAATACTCAAAATATAGTCAGATGCCTGTTGGGCCTGGGTAGCTCATCGAGCTCAGCCAGATCTCCTAAGCAACCAAATTGTCCCAGTTGCTAGGGGGGGTAGAGAGTCAAATGGGTAACCTCCTTGTGATTGCTAGAATGTGGTTTGCTCTCGGTTGGGCACGTGGTGAGTTGAGCGTGGATCACGGAGAGTAGGATGAGCATCCACATGCAGTGAGTCTTCGTGGTGTCATGCACAACGAGCCACATGATAAGATGCATGGATTGACTGTTTCAGAAGTGGAGGCAACGGAGACATGTCCTCCGCCACCCGGATTGAGGTGAGTAACCGTGCCACAACGAGGACCTACTAAGTAGTGGGATTGTACATTCCAAATTTGGAGAAAATGGTATACAAAAGAAAAATACATTATGCCTATAATAAAGAGCTATACGGTATAAGACCCATTTTTTTAATCTAACTTTTATTACAATAGAAGAATAAATTGCTTTATGACACCTGGGGCATTTGGGTTATAAAGGCATCTTGTAAAACTGGACTGTTTTCTCTATTTTGCTGTCTGGAAAATGTCAGAGCCTCTAGAGGTTAAATTAGCATTTTAAAACTTTAAAGAAGATTCGCAAACACTTTAGAAAAATGGTCCGTCATAATTAGTTAACTGAAATACCTCAGTCATCAATTCACTATTACTTACTGATTAGTTAATAATGTTTCTATATTAGTTAATAGTAGTTTAATTATTAGGTAATCACTAATCACTGAATTTGATCTTCCTCATTGAGAACTATCTACTAACTATGGCTAATTTAATATAACTACTAATTAATTACTAATAAAAACATAAACAGTGTCTAAAATGTGAATGATTATGTTTTTATAGTGAACACGATCATGATGCACCTTCAGAGAAACATGTGCCTTACAAGTGTTTTTTGTCTTTTTTAAATAATTCTGGTAACCCATAAGTAATGAGTCAAGTGTTACAATATAAACACAAAGGAATTACTAATTATTTTAAAGCGAGTGTCATGGTAACACATTATTAATTAATGAATGCACACTTGAATATACACCACTGTTTTGTTTTTTTCACGAAACATTTTTTAAATTACATTTTTAATATATATACTGTAGGTTAATCTTACAAGAAGTGTTTAATGTTTCAATGCTCGCACTGAAATTATAAGAAGAGCAGTGCGATTTTGCTCTGCCCTCCCGTCGATCTGCCTGCACGTGGTAAACTTCAACAAACATTCTGTTCTGTTCAGACCGAACATAGGCAAAGGAGGTAACATGTCAAATAAATTGTATACAAACTGTATGCATTTACAGAGTGGAGGTACACATGTGGTCTTGTGGAGATCAACACACTTGTCCTTTAGACACATAATTGTATTATTTTACTTTATGTAAAGAGATAAAACTTTTAAAACATGTAGTAACCATGAGCACCAGCAATCATTTAATCAAACAGGTCAAACAAACATTCATAGACATTAAAATATTCATAGAATCATTGAAATGAACATAATTGAATAGGCTACAAACCTTCAGCAGGAAAAGGCTTTTGAATAAAATGTAGGAACAAACATTTGAGTATTTCATTACTAACTGACAAGTAACACATCAGTTACTATTAATGGTTTATAATGTGTTTTCACTTTATAATAATGGTCCAGATAACCTTTAACTCCCAAGGAAGTAAACAGTAAGATCTCATTAATTAATAATGCATTACCTTGTCCCTCACTTTAGAATAATGGTCCAGATCATTAGTATTTCCTTCATTCGTATGTGAATAAGACTTGACTCATTACTTAATTTAATAATTTAAAAAAGACCTTCAGCAATATCAAACCTGCCAAAGTTAATAATTTGTAATTAAAAGAAGAGATATCCCAAGGAATACACATGTTGGGCACAAACATCTGTAAGATGACTGTGATACAGCCATGATTTAGCAAGCAAGCACATACATCCCTGTATTTCTGTTAGGTAAACTGACTATGATTATGGCCGTAACCACCACAGACATTGAGGGGGGCATACCCCCCACCCCATAATATTGGTCTACTGATATGGGATTTTTTCCATGGTTAATTATTACATTATTCAATTTGGTCCCCATCAATCCTGAATATGTGGTTACATCCTGACTATGATACTCCAGGCACTGTAGCTTTGATTTAGCGTCCTGTTACATTCGCAAATTCACAATAAAAAATGACTCATTCACATTTAGACACATGATAATGTTTCGATTAGTAATTAATTAGTAGTTATTTTAAATTAGCCATTGTTAGTATATAGTTCTCAATGAGGCAGATCAAATTCAGTGATTAGTGATTACCTAACAATGAAATACCTCAGTCATCAATTCACTATTACTTACTGATTGGTTAATCATGTTTCTATATTAGTTAATAGTAGTGACTAAAGTGTTAATGTAGTACTACTCATTAATCCTGTATTAATTCCTGCATAATTACCTATTAATGACAGACCATTATTCTAAAGTGTTACCAAAGATTCTTGGTTCATTAAAATTGACTGCCTTGTTCTTGAACCATCAGGTCTTTGTCTAGGTCTTGGTCTTAGGGATAGATCTTGGTCTGGATCTGGGTCTTGAAGGGCCTAGTCCTGGTCTGGGTCTCGGGGGGTCTAGTCTGGGTCTGGGTTTCAGGGGTCTAGACTTGGTCTGGGTCTTGGATGGTCTGGTCTTGACTACACTCTGAATTGGTAAAATCATACTTTTAACATCTAAAAAACTTACAAACTTAGTGAAATTACATTGTATTTTTTATGTTAAACTGTTAAAGGTTAACAGTAGTTTTTGGTAGCATATTTACATTCTTTAACTGATAAAATTACAGACATTTTTACAGTGAACTTTACAGTTTAAATTATACACAAGTGCTTTTATATTCTATCTTAAAACCCTTAAAAAATGGTCCACTATCACCTCCATTGTGCCTCACTGTAACCTCGATTTTAGTATTTTTAAAGGCAATGAGGGACGAGACCAAAATAAATTTTTGTGTTTATCAAAATTATGCTATAAATGCTTTTAACTGAGCTTGTATTGAACCCAGAGTATTCCTATTACCTGGGATAAGATACAATTTTTAACACAAAAAAATCATCAGGTTTTACACATAAGCTCCATTTGGCATCCATCTAATTGCATTGGAGAAATGATTGCAGTATCGAAGATACCTAATTTGTGACAGTTTTTTCCTATGAAACTGATAGGCTAGAATAGTATTCACATAAAACTTTCGACACTTGCACACAGTCGCTCAAATCAAACTCACAAAGCCTTGAACTCAGGGAAAATTTCACACTAGAGAGAAAGATGGCAAAAACACTCCATTACCAATTTATGCCACTGCACTGTGTGTGGCATTTGTCTTCCCTAAACCCACATCTCAGCTGCATCCATTGTTTTAGCACACGGTTAGTGAGTTGCCGTCGCATGCTGACTCAGAAAGACGAGCGCGCCTGCTGCAAGAGATTACCGAAATGACAATAAGGATTTCCAGGAAAGTAGCGCTTCTCTGATCTCAAAGTGCCACTATGTTAGAATCAGCCCCTTAGACAACTCTGAAAACGTCCTGCTGACTTGTGACTGGAAATGGACAAGGATACTCGCTACCTGCGACATGATGTAACAGTAATGGGTGCACAATGTTGAGTGTCCTCCCTCCTGCTGTCACAGTGTGAATGTGGGGAACTGTGTGAGCTAGGACAAGAAGACCCCCCCCTTACCGTGTTACCGTGTATTTGGTCTGTTTTATAGAGCTGTTCAGTTATGGCGACGATTTGTAGGCCAACTCAGAAGACTTATTCGCCATCTCTTGGACAATTCCTACAGTATGGGTTGTAGAATAGCATTTTTTAATTAGGTGTATGGTTACTTATAGACTGGGTTGAACAATACAACTCACGTCCTTCTGCGATAAGCAAAAATTAGCCACCACATCATGCAGAACGGAGCACAAAACGGCGCCGCGATATGCAGAAAAGGACAGCGAACACCCACTCAACAAATTTTGGGCCAGTTGCTATGCAAAATCCCAGGCCGATTTCTCTTCCCAGTCCAGCCCTGGGCACCGTCCTCTTCTTCTTTTGTAATGGCTGATCACAAACAAAAATAGTGAATTACCACCATCTACTGAGAGCTTATTACAGCTCACTTGTATAAGAAGAGATTGTCTGATGGTTATGTAAAGTGAGCAACCTACAGGGGCAGGTAAATCTGAAAATGAAATCACAGATCACACAACAGCATATTTACCTTTACTATTTTAAATAAAATAATTCAAAAATTTATTATTGCCTTTTGAGGGATTTTGTTTGCTCTAAATATGTTTATTTCGCTTCTCATCATCTGTGCGTTTTTGAGAGCAGCGAGTGAATTATTATTATGATATATATATATATATATATATATATATATATATATATATATATATATATATATATATATATATATATATATATATTCTGAATACAGTATATATTATTATAATAATTACTATCAAGTAGAACTATTAGATTTTTTTCAATTTCTTAGCATTTAATTAACTATTATTTTCATGTAAAAAAAAAATAAAATGATTGGTAAAAAAAATAATTTATGTTATAAATTATTATGCAAAAAAATATAAAAATTTGAGGCAATTTAAAAATTTTTGGTTGATGCATTTTTTCGAAAGAATAATTTACTATTTTCAAAAACAAAGATTTTCAATAAAAAAAAAAAAATTAGATCGCCCATAATAATAATAATAATAATACATTTTATTTATTTGGCGCCTTTCTGGACACTCAAGGTCGCCCATAGACTTCTCAAAAACAAACAAATATGCAAAAATGTATAGGTATCATTTTGCAGTATGGAATTGAGTACACGTGTTTGTGCGGGTCTCCATTAAATTACTTCCTCTTACAATTGTTCATGAAAAATTTAACTAAAGGTGAATATCACAATTGAATTGATTTTGCTTTAAAAATGACAGAAATGTATTGAAACACAAAAAACTTAAAAGACATTTCTAAATTGAAATTGCACTTTAAACGAAACGAAAAAAGCAATTAAAATAACAAAGTGATTAAAACATCTTATATATAACCACCTCCCTTAATCCAAACATTTACCATCTCCAACAGCCCCATTTGCCATCACAGAAGTATCACAACAGGTGCACATTAAGAACTAAAGACAATTATAAATGTAAAGATAATTATAATAATCATCATAAAAAATAAGCCTAATAAATTTCCTTGTGTTCCTAAAAAATGCTTCCAAATATGTGTTCTTATTGAATGTGTTTGTATTGCATTTTGTAATACAGTTTATGCTGCCTAAAGAAAAGAAAATAGAACTCAATTTTAGGGTTCAAGGTGAACGTGGCTTGTATTACTTTATGATTGAATCACTTTGATCTTTGTTTCTTTAATACAAAAATACCTGTATATATTACTGAACTTGCGGTCACATTCACAATGTGTAAGAGTGAAAAGCTCCGTGGAAATAAAGCGTAACTCACAAGATGACTGAAGATCATGTGCAGCATTCTCATAGATTACATTATTCTTCCAAACAGTTTTCAGTCCTATGAAGCAGAGAAAAAAGAATGAAAACTCTTTACATGCGTTTGCTCCATGAGACGGTGTCCCGTTGCAATCCAAACAGCGAATCAGACACGAGCACTGACAGCTTTACTTTTCACTGTTATTAAAAATATAATAAAGTGTGTTTCTTCAAGTTCGTCTTTGTGACTCTCAGTATTTTTTTGTCATGTGTCACTCTGTCCACATGTTGTGGGTAGATGAGCAAAATTACTCGCGCATGAAATACATTTCGACGAGGAGCTCGCAAACTGGATTGAGGCTTATCGCATTTTGCGGGTGGCGGGTGTTATATTACACCCTGGATGCGCATAAAAAAATAACAAACGTTCATAAAACCGCTCGTAGAAAATGCTCTTAACAGCTAAGATCAATAGTTATTGGGAAAACTCTATGCATTTGCGTCTCTAGGAGAAGCGTTTTCATTGCACTCAGAGCTCACTGTACACACATATCAAATCAGACACGTATCGGCAGCTTTTCTTTCATCTGTTCTTCAAAATATAAACATGTTTCATCAAAGCTCGTCTTTGTGTCTAAATTCTTGTAATATATCACTCTGAGAAGTCTTACTGGTTGCCTTCCACAGTGGCTGGTACGTCAGCAAAAATCCGCATTTGTCGGGTGTTCATTTCAAACCTTGTTCAACAGGAATAGGCTGAACAACAATTCGGAAGAAAGGAAATTAAAACTGTCATTAACTTCAAGCTTTGCAATCGCACCCACACTTTCTGCTGGAAAATGATCTCTAGAAAGTTTTAAACGATCATGTGTTTGTGAATGGTGAGGCCACTTCATTTTTAACAAAGAGCCACTTGCCCATAGGTTCCCGACCCCTGAACTAGGATGACCATTCGTACACTTTTTTTGGACCCGAACAAAGCGAACAAATATTTGTAGAGCAACCTCTGTATGTGACCTGTAAAGCTGGCACTTGCATGTCAATGTCAAAAAAGTCAATGAGCATGAACCCAGGTGAGGGTAGAAACAAGCCCTGAGTCTTCATTCACATATCTATACTAAATATTATGTGACAAGAACAAAACATGCCAGCCCAAGCAAAGTTTGTCATAAAAATTTGATGTTTAGGGAAGTAGGCTACACCTGGCCACAGAAGGACTGAAAAGTGAGAAGTGTAGTTTAAAAACTATTTTTTATTTTTATTTTATTCTGTTGTTTTTTATTTTATGGCCATTAACTGTATTAATGTTGCTATTCATTAAATGTATTAAGTACATTTAATATATTTAATTAAACATAAAATGTATTAAATGAATACATTAATAAATGTCATTAGTGTACATTTTGTTATTAAAATTATTGGTTTGATAGTAACATTAAAAATGATTGCCTCATTAAGTAGCTTCAATGTAGCTAGCTACTTTCTGATAGTACTTTTCCAAAAGAGTAGCTTGACTGTAGTTCTTAAAATGATGAGTAGCTTGCAGCTTTTTTTGTAGATTTTTTGAGTCTATATAGACACAAATTTGTGTCAAAATTTCAGTAGTACACCCAAATGACACTAGCCAAATCATACTGTTCATGTGTCGTACTTGCTATAGTGTACTTTGGATCACCCAAAATAAAACACAGGTGTTGTTTGTCTGTAATGCCATTTCAAAGTCAAATACAGTCAATGGTAAATGCTCGAGGACATCACAGTTTGCCAATTCGGACGGTTTCAGCGCCACCTTTTTTTTAATCATTCCTTCTGCAGCCTTTCTATGATGTTCATCTTTGAGAATGGGCACAGAGCTATGAATAACATAAAGGCTGCTGTCTGTCTTTATGTTCATACTGGTCACAGACCGAATCAAGTACAATTTGCATTCTTTAATTAGCTTCTGAGCCCTGTGTGATTACAACTTGGCCATGATGGTGCATACTTTGAAAATAAGAAACAAACAGTCTCAGATGGCAGACATATTTCCACTCTCTGGTGTTTTCATGATTGAACACAGAAGGAAAGAGAGGTGAGGAGAAGACTTTGCTTGCAGTGTGTGTGTGTGTGTGTGTGTGTGTGTGTGTGTGTGTGTGAGTAGTAAGGGGTGGGTTTTGAGTTTAGCACGGCCTCACAGCTAAAAAGGCTGTCAGGGGGAGAAAAAAAATTACTGCTGTATTCAAGTGCATGTCGGGTAACTTGGCATTGAAAGCATGTGCTCCCACGCAGCGCTGGCACCAGGCAGAATCGTGCCTTGTCTACGCCTCATATCTCTAATATGATGTCGCAATCAATTTTTCTGAATGAATGTCAGACCAATTTTTGTATAAATATAGCCGTGTACAAATCCATGATGTCCATTAAAGTTCTCACGCACACACGCACACACATGTTGGTGTGGCTATCCTTATGAGTACTCTCATAGACATAATGATTTTTATACTGTACGAATCGTAGATATATCCTCTAACCCTACCCCTAAACCTAACCCTCACAAAAGTATTTCTGCAATTTTATATTTTAAAGAAACATTGTTTAGTATGTTTTTCAAGCGATTAGAATTATAGGGACACTAGAAATGTCCACATAAACCACATTTATAGTATAATACATATGTTACTTTGGTATTTAACAGTATTGAATGATTATGGTATTCATATATTGTAGTGTTTGCATGAAACTCCAAGCTACTTCGATATATACCATGGTATTACTATGTTACATGTACAAGAAACATGGTGAAACCATGGTGCTTCGATATATAAACATGGTACTGAAAGATTACCATATTCATATCCAATGTTATTAATATGTTGCTCCAATGCACTTCAAAGAATACTATGGCATTAGTATGGTAAATGGCCCAAAAAAAAAAACTGTACGTTCATGGTAAATGTCCAAAAAATATAGAAGTACCATGGAATCAAGTCTAAAAAATAATGGTGATTCCGTAAAATATTCATATGTCATAATGACATGGCATTACTATGGTATATTTTGAAGTAGTTTGGATATTTAATGCCAATACTATGACATATGAATATTTTATGCATTCTATACCATCTTATCAACCAAAGTACCATGAATATACAAAGTTTTCTGAACATTTGCTATTGTTCTTAGACATTTACCATGATAATTACACTGTATTCTTTAAAATACCTTGGGATACCACATACAACCATGCTATATGAATATGGTAATTATTCATTACCATGGTACATATCAAAGTACTATATGATAACCATGGTTTTTTTGACATGTACCATAATAATGATATATTTGAAATGATATGTCCAAAAACATGGTGAAACCATGGTACTTTGATATATACCATGGTACTGAATTATTACCATACTCATATAGCTTGGTATTTATGTTACAGTGGAATTTACATGGTAAATGTAAAAAAAAAAAAAAAAAAACAGCATTAACATGGTACTTTGCTATATAACATGGCGTAGATAGAATATGATATTCATATACTATAGAACTGGCATGAAATGCTAAGCTTAGGTATTAATATGATACATGTTTTTAAAAAAATCAAACATGGAATTTTGATATACTGTATACCATGGTACTGACTGATTACCATATTCATATACCATGTTACAGTATTTGTGTGGCACTCTAATGTACTGTAATGGGATCACCATAGTGAATGTATAACAAACAGTATTTCCATCATAAATGGAAATGGATTACCATATTCATGTTCCATGGTACTGGCATGGTACCTCAAAGTATATCAAAGAATACCATGGTAACAAATCCAAAAAGCATGGTACTACATAATTACAACATTCAGATACCATAGTATTGCATGTTACTCCAAGGTAATTCAAAGTATACAATAGGTTTGCCAAGGTCTAAAAAACATGTTTATAGTATGGTATTTTATTGTCAGTCCTAAGTGTGCAATCTTCAGAACAGTATCTAAACACTTGTGAACCATATAAGTACATTTTGCCCAAAAGATGAGAGAGTCAACTTAATTTTATCCCTCTCATTCAAAAAACTCTTCAAGATTTAATTCAGGTTATTATTTATGGACCTGGTGAAATCGAAAGAACATATCTTGTTCATATGATCAGTGGTTATATACATATGTGCCTGTGGTTCACACTTCAAAATGATGATTTCCAGTCCTTAAACAACACAATAAAACACTTTACTTTGTTAGTCACAGCTGGGCCTAACCTTGAGACTGTTTAAAGCAAACTCCTATAATGTGATCCTTACTGTGTGCCACGCTGTAAATGTTCAGACATATGGTTCTATTGGCCTGACCCCAATTCCTCCAAAGGGTTCCTTTTGTATTCTTGCCCTTCAAGGTGGTACTGTTCGATGCCTTTGTAATATGTAAAATAATCAATCAGTCATTTACTTATGTATTTTTTTATTATAATTTATTTAAATGTCCAAAATATAAGAAAGTACTAAAGTTGTGCTGTGCTTGCTTGAGCAAAACTAGCCACTACGATGCTAGCGTGTTGTAATAGTTGAAGGGTGTTGCTATGTGGCAGCTAAGGTGTTTTTATGTTGTTGCTAGGCAGTTGCTATGGTGCTTAGAGTGGTTGCTAGGGTGTTCTGGGTGGTTGCTTCAAAAGAGACCATCCCCAAGTCTCTATGATATTCTGGTCGATAGATATGACTTAGATCCCTCCTTCATGTAAAAATACAAGATATTTCAGACACATATTGTTGTCGGGTTAGGGAAAGTATCTCTTTACTTATATAAAGAGAATGTTTTTAGGGTTAGGGATAGAGTTTAGTACCCCTCCACTAGCTTTAAGGGTGTGTGGTCGTCTCATCTAGCATTTTCACATTCGCTGGCTCTCTCATCTATCCACCCCTCTTGATTTTAAGGCAGCAGTGCTTTGAAATTGCACACACTCTTTGTAGTTCTTTCGGTTTGAGGCTGATAGTGAAGACGGGGAGAGATACAAAAGGAGGTGATGAGAAAGCGGGAGACTGCATTAAAACAAACAGTCACCACGCGCTCTGAAAAACCTTGCATTTTCAAGCACCTCACATCGATTCTGGAAAACACAATGTTCGATTCCCTGCTGTAAGAAAAAAAAGCCACTGGTGCTCTCTCTCTCTCTGTCTCAAGATGTGTAAGGAATAGAGAGATGGGGGGAGAGAGAGAGAGAGAGAGAGAGAGAGAGAGAGAGAGAGAGAGAGAGAGGTATTTTCTACTGACGGGAGAGTACTGCCAGATTCAACACACAAGCCTGCCATCTAGTGTTGGTGTATTTTTAGATCAACTCGTACTGGGACACATGCACACATGCCTTCCTGTATTCCTCCCTTTGTTTATCAAGCACACACACATCATCATTTTATGGCTAAGGTCAGAATGGAATACTAGAGTACTGTTTTACTGCAAACTGTTCGGTATACACTGTTAGGTCCCACTTTATATTTGGTGTCTTTAACTACTATGCACTACCATTAAAATACATACAATACAATGTGTTTACTGTTTAACTAAATGTTGCTCTGCAACTTGAGATACAGGTAGGTTTAGGAGTAGGGTTTGGGTTAGGGGTTAGAGTGAGGTTTCAGGGTAAGTATTGCATTAGGGTTAGGGTTAGAGGTAAGGTTAACAGTGTAAATATAAATGTAATTAAATGGAGGGACTTTAAATGTAACTACAATGCAACAATAAGTATGTACACAATAAGTTATTTGTGTGAAATGCTTACGTACATAGAAGTTAGAGACACCTGATATAAAATAGGACCAATTATTATTATATTTATGCATGATGCAACAATAAACACACTTTGTTGTCACATGACCTCACTATGTGGATTGTTAATATAGCGAGTGACGTCCAGTTGTCTGGTAATAATTTAGCTAATTTTGATTATTGTATAAGCTTGATCCAGTTTTGGATAACTCTTTGTACTCCAACAGGGGCGGCTGTGGCTCAGGTGGTAGAGCGGGCCAGCTGCCAATTGCAGGCTTGGTGTTTTGATTCCAGGCCCACAAGACTCCATATGCCGAAGTGTCCTTAGGCAAGACACTGAACCCCACGTTGCTCCCAATGGCAGGCTAGCGCCTTGCATAGCAGCTCTGCCGCCATTAGTGTATGAGTGTGAGTGTGAATGTGTGTGTGAATGGGTGACTGGGACACAGTGTAAAGTGCTTTGGTAACCTCTCAGGTTAAAAAAAGCGCTATATAAGTACAGACCATTTACCATTTACCAGCATGATCACACAGGTAGTCTGCATGCCGCTACAGAATGTTCAGGTACCCTAGTAGAGTAACTGACATTTTTCATCAGTTCAAATGTGTTTATCTTTTCCTATGTCGCTAATGATGGCAGCCTCAGTTTGAGTTAGTAATTGCATACTACCCATACTACTCATACTACTCCTGCCATATTTGTCTATGGCAGAAAGAATAAGAGTAGTATGGTAGTATGCAATTCCGAACTCAGCATCAGAGCTCCTGTTTCTCGTCTCGCATTGAAACCAGGAAGATATTTTGTTTGCATATTTAATGACAAGCTTGATTCGAGGGTTGCATTTCTCTCAAATTCCCTCAAACGAAGTAAAGACGACATTCTTCCTCAACTGACGGTTAGGTTTAGGGTTGAGATTTGGCAGTAGGGTTAGGTTATGGTTAAGTTAGGGTAAGGATTAGGGTTAGCGCTGCAAACTTCTGCCAATAATTTGTGGCGACTCATAAGCTAATTTACATGTGAAAATAATGAGTGGCAAATTTGCGGCAAGTTTGCAAGACTTCTCTTTTTTTTTTTAAGAGTTATTTTAACTTGGCAAGCACAGACCGAGTTTAGCTGAAAAAATGTCCACCTACGCTAGCCGAACTCACAGTGAGGTCATTCTGAACTGTGAGCCAATATGGAGATGTTAAAGGAACAGTTGACCAAAAAAGGCCTTTGTTGTCCGATCTTCTCCTTTCCATAGCTCTCAGTTCTCATTTGTGGTCATGTTTTTTCAAACAAGCCATATCATAATAGGTCAAGAGACATGCTAGAAACAATGACGTTCAATGACATTTGAGCAGGTAAGAACACCAAGTAAGGTGTTTACATGGCACACGAAATCAGCATAATGGGCAAAAATCTACCCGTGTCGATCAGGTTATTCATAAGCATTTTATGGCCTTTACGGCGATACGTGACCGCACGCGTTGTCGGCTTATTAAGCATAGCCAGTGCAAGAACGTCCATGTAAACGCGCTCACCAATGTCAAACCCGTCTGGATGGCACTTTTCTAATCGAACAAGCGGAAATTATATTTGAGAGCTCCGGCCTATAATCTTTGTGTTTGATGGAAGAAAGAAAAGAAAATTTGGATGGAATAAAATGGGGTGAGTAAATCATTGAGAAGATGTTCTTTTTGGTTGAACGATTCCTTTAAAAAAATTTAAGTTATTTCATTGCACTGGAAATGAAAGGTCAGGTTAAGCAAATTAAGTTAAGGTTAAGTAAGTCATCCGGGTATATCATGCACTCAGAAAGTATGCATACTGCAGACAGAGTAAGATTAGTATTGTAGTATGCTATTCCAAACATATCCCATGTCTTTCTTTCAGTCCTTGTAAGTCCAGTATTAGCTGCAATACTCTTTCTGCTTGGCAAAGCATCCGTGTACTATGGCACAGTCTTAAAAACAAACACTATCCACCCATCCGCTCTCTCTACATGCACACCAACAACACAAAGCCCCTGTCTGGACTTCCACGCCACATGCTAAACACGTGACAGCTATATTATGAGGCAGAGCCTCCCGGGACCCGGTGCGTATGTCACCGGTATTGTTTACCTTCTTTATCTCTTTCCTTCACATCCCCCCTTTTTCCAGAAGTCTGGGTTAGGGACACACAAGCAACCCTTTGTGTGATTATTTTGCTGAAAAGGACTGTCTGCATCCAAGGTCTCTCCTCCAGTCCTTTTTCTCCCTGCCAGCCAGTGAGCCCCAAACTGGAAATAGCATTGATGGATTACTAATACGCCTGCTTGGGATGCAATGGAGCAGAGTGAATTTGAGTGTGTGTGTGTGTTTGTGTGTGTGAGTGCGTGTGTGAAAACAAAGAAGTGGGAAGAGCAGGGAAACGTTGACGGGGAAAACTGTCCCATTCGGAAGCAAGGCTGCACATATATCAATCAACCGTCTATCTTAGGAAGACATTATCTGTTAGGTTTGGCTGCACGAAAGGACACAGAAAACAGTCGATTACAGTAATGCAGGCTCATGAATTATTCACACTATGCTGGAAATTCAGCCCTGCAAACTGCTCTATAAATAAACATCTGCTGTTTTATTCTACGCCGCATCATGATTGCGCAATTTTAACTTGTGATGGAAGCGGCGTTGAAAGCATCGTTAGAATGCCAGGTATAGAATGCACGTTTGTGAATTTGAAGAGCTATTTCATTGATGCAAGAAAGAAGCTGTTTAACAAATGAGGCTTGCGTCTTCAGTGCTGAGTAATTAACTGCTATTTAATGGACACTGCCCACGTGCACGCTGCATTATTGACTGTGCATGTTCGCTCGCTATCTAGAGGTTTATCAAAGAAGGCTAGTTGTGATACATCAGTAGGATCTAGCTCGATCCCATAGGTGTATAAAGAAACTAGATGCATATTGCAAGACGTTTCGACATTTAATCACATGCATTATAGAATTTATTGATATCAACATTCAGTTTTCGCTAGTTAAAATGCTAATTCTTGACATCACAAATTACATAATTATCTGCCCTCCTCTACATACACGTTCTTGATATAAAACATATCTGTTATTGCATTTTCACTAGTAGAATTTCACAATGTCAAAACGCAATTACAGATAATTTCTTACAAGTTCAAATTCCAAATACACATATCAGCTATATACTTCTTACAAGTAAAATCTGTCATTTTGATATCAATAATTACATTGTTAGTAGTCTAAAAGTCCCTTACGTATATGAACATTTAAATTACAACTAGAAGAAAAAATGCTAAATTTGTTTTTCACAGGTGACAATGTACATTTTCTATATCTATAATGTTAATGTAAGTAATAAGAAAACCTTTTACAATATATTTAATTACTCTTAAATTTATTGACATGTGAAATCCATTTCCAGATAACTGAAATACCAAATCTACTATATTGAAACTTACAGATATCCAAAATTAGCATTGACTTTTGATTACAGGCTTTGGTATTTTGGCAAATCTGACCACATTTTGAGACCTCTTTTGAAACTCTTAAGACACATTAATTAAGCTTAAATATGAGTTGATGAAACAGCTTAAACCAGCATAAGATGGTCTCGGCCGGTCTCCTAGTCTCACCAAGCTGGTTTTCAGGAACTCTAGCTGGTCTCCTAGTCTGGCCAAATTTGACTTCAGGTAGACTACCTGGTCTCCTAGTCCTGCCGAGATGGCCTTCTTCTAGTCTGGCTGGTCTCCTAAACCAGCCAAGCTTATCTTCACCTGGTCAATCTGGGTACCTAGTTTGGCAAAGCTGATCTTCATCTGATCTAACTGGTCTTCCAGTCTGGCCAAGATGGTCTTGGGATAGTCTAGCTGGTCTCCTAGTCTGGCCAAGATGAACTTCAGCTAGTTTGGCTTGTCTCCTAGTTTGGCCAAGATGGTCTTCAGCTTCTTTAGCTGGTCTCCTTTTTTGGCCAAGATTGTCCTGAATAGCTGGTGTCCTAGTCTCGACAAGCTGGATTTTAGCTATTCTAGCTGGTCCCCTAGTCTGGAAAAGCTGGTTTCAGATAGTAAAGCTGGTCACCTAGTCTGGCCAAGCTGGTCTTCAAATAGTCTAACTGTTCTCCTAGTTTGACCAAACTTGTCTTTATTTAGTCGAACTTGTTTCCTAGTCTGGCCAAGCTGATCTTCAGCTAGTCTAGCTGGTCTCTTTGTCTGGCCAAGATGGTTTGCAGCTAGTCTAGCTGGTCTCCTAATCTGGCCAAGCTGGTCTTCAGATATTTTATCTGGTCTCCTAGTCTGGCCAAGCTGGTATCATCTAGTCTAACTCATCTCCTAGTCAGGCCAAACTGGTTTAAGCTAGTCTAGCTGGTCTCCTAGTTTGGACAAGCTGGTTTCAGATAATCTAGCTGGTCTCCTAGTTTGACCAAACTTCTCTTTATCTAGTCGAACTTGTCTCCTAGTCTGGCCAAGATGATCTTCAGCTAGATTAATTGGTCTCCTAGTCTGGCCTAGGAGGTCTTCAGCTAGTCTAGCTGGTCTCTTTGTCTGGCCAAGATGGTTTGCAGCTAGTCTAGCTGGTCTCTTAATCTGGCCAAGCTGGTCTTCAGATATTTTATCTGGTCTCCTAGTCTGGCCAAGCTGGTATAATCTAGTCTAACTCATCTCCTAGTCAGGCCAAACTGGTTTAAGCTAGTCTAGCTGGTCTCCTAGTTTGGACAAGCTGGTTTCAGATAATCTAGCTGGTGTCCTAGTCCGAATAATCTGATCTACATCTAGTATAGCTGGTCTCCTAGTCTAGCCAAGCTGGTCTTCCCCTAGTCCAAATGGTTTCCTAGTCTGGCCAAGCTGATTCTGGCTAGTTTAGCTGGTTTCATGGTCTGGTCGAGCTGGTTTTAGCTAATATATCTGGTCTCTTAGTCTGACCAAGCTGGTCTTCATCTGGTCTTCTTTTCTGGTTTAGCTGGTCAACCAGCTGATTTCCCAGCCTGACCATCTTACCGGTGCCCCAAAACCCCCTTTAACCACCACACCAGCCTGATCAGTCTGGGAGTCCAGCAAACCATCTTTGGGTGGTTTAAACTGTTGTTTTCAGCAGAGAGCAGATGGAACCACTAACAAAGCCTCCTCGTGTTTCAGAGATACAGAATTGATAAAGTAAATTGAATTTACCTGAGAATTGCTGTTAGCAAAAAACTCACTGGATACACATGGTGATACATTCTCCTCTAAGGAAAATTAGCAACACTTTTAATTTTCATTTACAGACGCTAACAAGATGTTGCATCATTATCCCTAAAGCAATAGGTCACCAAAAATGAAAATTCTATCATAATTTACTCACCCTAGTGTCATTTCAAACCTATATGACTTTCTTTCTTATGCAGAACACAAAAGGAGCTTTAATGAAGATAGTGGGCCATCTTTTCATTACAGTGGCAGTAAATCATGCCTCACAAGACACAGAAGTATCAAAAAAGTGACCTCCAGTTTAAGTTATTGGCAGTGTAAGTTGTGATGTCCATCATGCTTACATGAGTGTTTAGAAATGATCTCATTCATGCGAGAACAATTTTTGTTTAGTTGCTAAATTGCTAAAAATGACACAAGGTCTGACGTGTATGATCTTGTCTCATAGCGCTCATGAATTAATTCCCATGAGTTCCCACAACATTCCCAGTATTCTGCCATTGCTAGGCAGTTGTTTACTTGCCCAGTTAGAAGAGCCCACCTTGGAGTCTTTATGATATGCTGGTGGCTGCTTTATTGCTAAATGCTACAATGAACAATCAGTAATCACAACTATTAATTTTATAATGTGCTTTCACCTTATAGTGAAGTAACATGGTATTATGAGATGAGATCAGTGATAAATTCAGACAAAGATACTGCAAGACAGAGGGATTTGAAGATCTGTAACTAATTCAATATTCAACCAGAAACGAGAGTTTGATGAAGCGTGTTTATGTGTGTGTGTTTAGATTCTGTTGTGAGTTAGCAGTTTACACACTCTTATAGAGGCTGATAAGCAAATTGTTCATGCCAACACTGTCTCAGCAGAACTGGGGAATTACTGCAAATAATCTTGTGTTTTGTTAGATTAGACTGTTGCTCTGGAGAGTTAATCACCATTTCTCCTGTGGCATGCATCCGGTTTAAAAGGCCAAGAGAGAGAAAATACGACAGTAATATAATGATGTATATGGGACTGAGGAAGAGTCTTGCCAGATTGCAGTCTCATCTAATGAAACAGGTGCATGTGTCAGCAATTGTCTGCAAATAAACATCTGTTTGCTAATCAGCATTTTGGGTGATAAGACCTCAACAGAACTTACATTGCACCTGCTGGTAGGGCATTTGGGTATGAAATGTCAATGTTTGTCATATGGAAAATGGGTGAAAATATTATGATAGAATTTTCCTTTTTTCCTTCTTTTTTTTGTGAACTATTCCTTTAGATGAAATATTGCTCTGAGATAGTAGCAAGATCTCATTTCTGACTTTTCTTCTAGATGCCTCATCACCGCATCTCCAATTCTCAGCAGTTCTCAGTTCTTAATTTAAAAGCTTTAAACGCTTCTTGCAAAAAGATTTATAGATTCGAATTGTGAGTCCCCTTACAGCATTTTCCTCAAAACATCTCTTAACAGTTTCCATTTTTACAAACATCAAATCTTTCCCCCATGACACTGCCAGAAGGCTCGTCATTAGCGTGGCATATTTAGTGAGGCCGTTTGGTAACTCTGAGAACTACCTGCGAGAGATGAGGCCAGCTATTACAGGAAATGGCTTTAAAGAGAATGACTCTATCACAAAAAGGCACATGCTGACAAACCTACACGACTCTTTTCAGGAGAGAAACAGGTGCCACTTGGGTAAGAAGACAATTAGCATTAACAAGAATGAGCTAATGTGGGTGAATTAAAATGCAAATTAGCGTTGAGGAAATTAAAGGACAAAATTACACTTTCCTTCTAGCCCTAAGATTTGCTGCTCAGTATAACTGTTAATGGTCATTTCATCCATGTTTTTCTATCAATGGTTCATTTGCATTGATGTAGCTTGTATAAATAAAGATCCAAATGAAGAAGGGCCTTCTGTTCGTTTCGTTATGCTAAATCAAACATAAAAATTTACTGCTGTGTTGTCCTTTGATAGTCGTTTGAATAGCATAAAAACATTTATTGTTTGAATTCCATGATAACGGTGGCATAATTTGAAACCTGAGACACTTTGTTTTATCAAAAACAATAGAAAATCCAAATCAGTCAATGAGCCATATAAATCTATTATTGTTTTTTAAATAATTTTATGGTTCTTACTGCTGCTAAACTTCTCCTTTTGTGTTCTACAACATAAGTGTGAGTAAATTATGAAAAAGTTTTTATTTTTTGGTGAAGTATTGCTTTCAGAGAATGACCAAATTAGATGGACTTAATTTGCTTGGGTCAGTGATATTTGCCTTGATCCAAGATGGCGGCACTCCGGATCCAAAACGGTGCTATTTTTGTCACTTAGCCCGACATTTGGACATTGCACATGGACATCGGAGCAACCAGTGTTCGTGTCTACCATCGCCAGACACTGCTAAAACATAAGATTCATGCAACAACCTAGCTGCATGATGATCTGCAGGAGTTTCTATGCGAACTCGGCTTGCTGCGGAGACCAGGCCTCCAGTCCTCGGCATCTCCTGATGCCGGTGCCCAGGGGAGGGGACGTCATAAGCGGTGTGCGAGGAAGCGAAAGCTTGGCAAGAGGGCGGGGGTCCATGCTAGGCTAAAAACAAACCCTAGCTGGCAGACTCACCCGTCTATCCTGCTTTCAAATGTTTGCTCCCTGGACAATAAACTGGACTACAGCCGACTCCAGCAGACTACACAGCATGAGCTTAGAGACTGCTGCATCTTTGTTTTCATGAAGGCGTGGCTCAGCAACAGAGTTCCAGACGCTGCAATTCAGCTAGACGGGCTCACCTCATTTCGTGCCGACAGAAATGCAGCTCTGTGCGGTAAGACTCACGGTGGTGGCACGTGTGTTTATATCAACACGGAATGGTGAATTACTCTATGCATTTATTCATTTGGCAGATGCTTTTAACCTATGCTAGTCTCTAGTTACTGCTCATCGCTGGTAGAGCTTGTGACTGTTAGATGCAGATCTTTTTATTTACCAAGGGAATTCACCACTGTTATTATAACCAGAGTTTACATTTCCCCCAACGCTAATGCTAAGGAAGCGCTCTGTGAACTGTATGGGGCTATGACAGAACTACAGAATGCTCACCCTGACGGACTGTTTATTGTCGCCGGAGATTTCAACCATGCGACCAGCCCACCTCGGCTACTCAGACCACATCACTGTTTTGCTAATTACAGCATACAGACCATTCGTCAGATGCACAAAACCGCTCCAGAAATAGGTGAAAACCTGGCCAGCAGGAGCCATCTCTGCTCTTCAGTACTGTTTTGAGTGTACTGACTGGCACATGTTCAGGGAGGCTGCAACATATGGCGACTCTACCAACTTGGAGGAATACACAGCATCAGTGACCAGCTACATCAGCAAGTGCATTGATGATGTCACCTTCTCCAAGACCATCACCACACGCTCCAACCAGAAGCTGTGGATGACTGTGGAGGTGCGTGTGCTGCTGAGGATCCGAGACTCCGCCTTCAGAGCAGGCGACAAGGCTGCCCTAAGAACAGCGAGGGCCAAAGCGTGCACACGCCTTGTGAATCCACAGACACTTCCAGGACAGCGGCGACACACGGCGCATGTGACAGGGCATCCAGGCCATCACCAACTACAGGACAACATCAGTTGCCTGTGACAAAGATGCCTCCCTTCCAGATGCGCTGAATGACTTCTACGCAAGGTTTGAAGCACAGAGCGATGTGGTGTGAGGAAGACCACCCCTCCTCCCAATGATCAGGTGCTCTGCCTTACCATGACTGATGTGAGGAAAACTCTACATAGAGTCAACCGAAGGAAGGCAGCTGGAACAGACAACATTCCTGGCAGAGTGCTCAGAGGATGTGCAGACCAGCTGGCAGATGTTTTTACTGACATCTTCAACATCTTTTTGAGCAGCGCCGTCGTTCCAACATGCTTCAAGGCCACCACCATCGTCCCCATGCCAAATAATTCTTCAGTGTCCTGCCTCAACGACTACATTCCCGTCACACTCACACCCATCATCATGAAGTGCTTCGAGAGGCTCATCATGAGGCACATCAAGACCCAGCTGCCCCCCTCACTAGACCCACTGCAGTTTGCGTATCGTCCAAACCGTTCAACAGACGATGCCATCGCCACCGCCCTCCTTCTGGCCCTCACTCACATAGATAAAAAGGACTCATACGTTTGAATGCTGTTCATAACTTCTGCTCAGCATTCAACACAATAATTCCTCAGCACCTGATTGGAAAGCTCAATCTGCTGGGCCTGGACACCTCCCTCTGCAACTGGATCCTGGACTTCCTGACTGGGAGACCTCAGTCAGTCCGGATTGGGAACAGCACCTCCACCACCACCACACTGAGCATTGGGGCCCCCCAGGGCTGTGTGCTCAGTCCACTGCTGTTCACTCTGCTGACTCATGACTGTGCAGCAATGCACAGCTCGAACCACATCGTTAAGTTCGCTGATGACACGACTGTGGTGGGTCTCATCAGCAAGAACGACGAGTCAGCATACAGAGAGGAGGTGCAGCGGCTAACGGAATGGTGTAGAGCCAACAACATGTCTCTGAACGTGGACAAAACAAGAGAGATGGTTTTTGACTTTAGGAGAGCACAAAGTGACCGTTCTCCGCTGAACATCAACGGCTCCTCTGTGGAGATCATCAAGAGCACCAAATTCTTTGGTGTGCACCTGGCAGAGAACCTCACCTGGTCCGTCAACACCAGCTCTATTACCAAGAAAGCCCAGCAGTGTCTCTACTTTCTTCGAGGGCTGAGGAAAGCACATCTCCCACCCCCCATCCTCACTACATTCTATAGAGGGACTATTGAGAGCATCCTGAGCAGCTGCATCACTGCCTGGTTTGGGACTTGCACCGTTTCGGACCGCAAAGCCCTGCGGAGGATAGTGAGGACCGCTGAGAAGATCATCGGGATCTCTCTTCCCTCCATCAAAGACATTTACAAAAAAGCAGCATTGTGGATGACCCCACACACCCCTCACACAAACTCTTCACCCTCCTTCCATCTGGCAAGAGGTACCAAAGCATTCAGACTGTGTAACAGCTTCTTCCCCCAAGCCATCAGACTCCTTAATACTCAAAGACTGGACTGACACACACACACACACACACACACACACACACGTGTCCTGAGTTGCAATTTAATTATTGTCACTTTATAACTGTCTGCTACCTCAATAACTGCTATGTGCGTAGAAAACTCATCTCAATTATGTTATGTTTACATTTGGCATTTTTAGAAACTGTCATCTTTTTGCACTACTGTGTACTGGTCGGCGCTGCACTGTCTCTCACTGTGTCCATTGTCCTGTTAATGTTTTGTAATTTATTGTACTGTCCCTTACTTTTTGCACACGTTTGCACGTGCACTTTATATAGGTATGTTATTTAGTCTGTGTAGTCTCATGTGGTTCTGTGTTTGTCCTATGTTGTTTTATGTAGCACCATGGTCCTGGAGGAACGTTGTCTCGTTTCACTGTGTACTATACTAACTGTATAAGGTTGAACGACAATAAAAAACACTTTACTTGACTTGATATGTGCACAGTAAAAGGTCCACTGTGACTATAAATACACTGTAAAAAGAAGGTCAATGTTCATTGTTTTGTCAGGGGAATGGGCATCTGTCCAGAGTGATTTCCCTACAGCTACCTGAGCAAAGGTCAGAATAAGTTATTTAGCCAAAAAGATACTGGTGCGCCAATGAAATATCTGTACCATTTTGAACAATGTATTCTTTGGTCTAACCCGATGCAAAAACTTGAGCAGATTATCCTTAAATGTTCTTTATTTGCTACAGTATGTACTGAAATGAGCAAAAGTGAAAATAGGACAAATTCTCAATAAATATTCAGTGGCAATAGGTAGCTGGCTGCAGTTCATTTAACGTCCACAGGTGTCATTAATAACAAGGGTTTCTGAATCTTACAACATGCACCTTTAAGCTAGGCAAGCTGGACTCTCGGCTTGACCAGCTGAAACATGCCCAACACCCTCTATAACTATCAAAATAAACCAACCTGGCGAGACCGGGACTTTAATGATCAAAATCAAGTTTTAAGTTAAAAGAAGATATCTGACTATATATTTTCTTTACATAAAGACTTTACTTAATTTTAGACCTACAGTACCGTTAAAAGAAGTCTCTTCTGCTCACCAAGACTGGATTTATTTGATCCAAAATACAGAAACAATATTGATATTTGAACTTTTTTTTTACAATTTAAAAGAACAGTTTTCTATTTAAATATATTGTAAAATGCAATTTGTGATCAAAAATTAATTTTCAGCATCATTACTGCAGTCTTCAGTGTCACATGATCCTTCAGAAATCATAATAATATGCTGATTTTCTAATATGGGCATATTTAAAGTTAATTTTACTCATTTAACCTGAACACATATTTGCAAGCACAAGCTTTGTTGATGATAATGAGGCAGGATAATGAGGCAGCATAAACACTAGTTAAAATATAATCTAAACATTCATATTATTTTTATATCATATTACATATCATATTTATATCATACAATTTAAATACCTGCTTTAGCTGAAACAGCATTTAAATGTAACTAAAACTTGCTTATTAGGACATATTTCAAATGTCAATACTCTGAATCCTGGCTGGCAAGTCTGGAAACCGTCCCACTAGTAAAATATATACATGTATATATAAAATAACATGTCAACTAATTAAAACTAAACTTACTCATCTCGGCTGGATCAAGTCTCTCTTCAAAATACAAATGTTCATCAGAGTCCCGCTCTTCTTCTGAGCAAAATGTTAACTCTTCCTTAATATCCAGAAATTTCATCGCATGTGTATCGTTACAAACTTCAAACTTTTATATCAAACTTCTGAACACTGTCGGGGGCGTGTACATTTGCGTTGATCGTCTCAGCACATTAGCGTATGAATGGTGTGCTCGGCTGGTGGGTGGGACCACATTACAGATAATTAGATAGACCGGTAAAAACTGAACATCACTTTGTTTCAAACAGATTGCATTGCAGGAGAATATTTATTTTAAATTTGAATTGGTTTATTTAAAAGTAGACATTTTAAGATTTCTTTAGACATATGTTTCATGTTTGTGTGATAAGTATTCGTGGAGTTTCAGTTCATTTTTGTGACGTGTTTCTGAAATATGCTCGTGAACACAGAGACAGCTGAAAGCTCACCCTTTTTATTTTCTTTATTTTACAAAAGCACAATGTTTCATTGTTATTATGAGTGTACACAAATAAAAGTAGACCCTTTATAGTCTCTAATGATGTCTTACACTTATCTGTATACCCAAAAATGACGGAGTATTTTAAGTTAACCCCAGAGGGTTAAAAGCAGTTTAAACCAGTCTAATTAGTTTTTTCCTGTTTTGTCTGGTTGACATTGGTCTGGCAGTCCACTCAGCCTGGCCACGCTGGTGTCCATCTGTTTTAGATGATTGGCCACTTGGTCTCCTAACCTGACCAACTGAAAAGTGCATAAAACACTACAAAAACCATTACAACAGGCAAGCCTAACCAGTTTGGCTAATCTAGCTGGTCTCCCTACCTGACCAATATAGTTATATGCTATACAACTGGTTATATGGTTGGCCATCAAAGGGTTGCTGGCTTTAGCTGGTTGATGCTGGTCTAGCTGGAGTTCCTATCCTGACAAACTGAAAAGAGCATAAAATCCTGCTAAAACCATTACAACAGACATGCCTATCCGATTTGGCCAGACTGGGAGTTTAAAATGCTTTTTAAACCAGCATAAGGTGGTGTGCTGGTCTTGGCTGATTTAAGATAGTCTAGCTGGTCTCCTTTCCTGACTAATCTAGTGTTTAGATGGTTGTCCACTTGGTCTTCCAGCCTGACTAACTGAAAAAGGCCCAAAACCCCTCTAAATCCATCTAAATAGACCGGCCTAACCAGCTTAGCAAGTTTAGAAAGACAGTTTCAAACAGTCTATGTAGGTTTGCTGGTATTAGGTAGTTGACACTGGTCTCCCAGCCTGATCAATCTAGTTTTTAGATGCTCTAGATATTTGGCCAGTTGGTCTACATACCTGGCCAACTGAAAAGTGCAGAACCCCCCTGCTAAAACCATAAAAACAGGCTACCCTTGCCGATTTGGCCAGACAGGGAGTTTAAAAGAGTTTCAACCAGCCTAAGGTGGTTTGCTGGTCTTGGCTGATTTTTTAGCTTTGTCTAGCTGGTCTCCCTGCCTGAAAAATCTTGTTTTTAGCTGGTTTTGATGGTCAGCTATACTTGGTCTCCCAGCCTGACTAACTGAAAAGCCCAAAACCCCTCTAAAACGGTCATAAGTGACCAGCCTAACCAGCTTGGTGGGGTTTGGAGAGCAGCTAACCACCTTAAGCTGGTTTGAGCTGTTTTTAATGAGTTTTCAAAAGCAAAAGTGCAATGAAACTCTAATGTCAGGCAAACTTCTTCTTTTAGAGTCTCTGCTACCATATAACTCCAGTGATAACCAAAAACTGTTTCTATTCTTGTTTCCGCCATGGTTCTATGCTTTATGGCAGATATAAATGCAACCTGTTATTCTGATCAAATTTGTATGGGTGAAAAGTAAACATCTTCTTATCAATTCGAACATGACATCCAGCTAAACGCCCCGGATCCCATATTTCGATATACAAACTTGGGGTTGCCATATCACCCACTGTGCAATCCTTAGCATAAGCTCTGCCTGATGCGCCTGACAGTTCAAAACACTCGCTTTGGGATGAAGACTGATAGTATTCCTCAGAGGAACGTCAATCTTTCTGTTGGCTGCTGCATGTTTCTTCTGGGACCCAACGCATGATAGGGGAGCCATGACACTATCTGGCTCCATATATGATTAAGGGATTGAGACACCTACAGGGAGAAGTTTTTATTCATCTACTGTCACAAGAGCAAGACTGACAGTTGGTTTTATGACAACAACATGGGCTGCTCTCTATCTATTTGGCCTGTCCCATTATACTGTATCTGCCTCACACACTCTCAATCTCTTTGGTATCTCATTTTCTCTTCTCTCTCAGCTTGCCATGTATGCATTCAGTCAATCACAGGCTGAAAATAATAGTTTGATTCTAAATTGATTGATGCACTGTGATAGTAGCAATCAAATGAACTAACTTGAAGTGACAGAAACCTTTAGGGTGCTAGCTTGAGATCGCTGACATTTTGTCATATGATTTTTGATTAAAATAATTGGGAAATATTTGTAATCTTCAACAAAAGCTTTGTTTGCAGTTTAGGGTTGTAAAATATTAGTAGTATCACAATGCCACTCATGTTGTTTGGATTCATTGTTCCTTATTAGGGGCACAATGTGTTGGGTATTCTGATGTCATGTTAATTATTTGCAGTTTATGTAGCATACTAGAATATATTTATAGTTCAATGCATTGAAAGGTTGGTATAAAGTATTCTGGGTGGTTGCTATGGTGTTCTGAGTGACTGTTAGTGTGCTGGTATGCAGTCAGTATGGTGTTTAATAGGCTGTTGTTAGAAATTTGCTACAGTAAGTGGTTGCTAGCGTTTTCTGTGTGTTGTAAGGGAAGGAGTTCAGAGTAGTTGTTGGTGAACTTCAAGGTAGTTACTGGGCATTAGAGTGCAACAATACCCGCCCACTTATACAGTCATCTAGGTTCCAGAGGTATTTTTTCCCATATACTTTTCATTAAATCCTTCATAAAGGAGTTTTAAGCAATGCACCAATTCCACCAGCTTTGAGGTGAATCACAACATCAAGAACGTTGTTTTGGGGGGCCTGGGTAGCTCTGCAAGTAAAGACGTTGACTACCACACCCTGAGTCGCAAGTTGAATCTAGGGCGTGTTGAGTCACTCCAGTCAGGCTTCCTAAGCAAACAATTGGCCCGGTTGCTCGGGTGGGTAGTGTCACATTGGGTTAACCTCCTCATTGATGCTATAATGTGGTTCTCGCTCTTGGTGGGGCATGTGGTGTGTGTGCATGGATGCAGCGGAGAATAGCGTGAATGCTCCACACACGCTAGGTCTCCACAATAACACGCTTAACAAGCCACGTTATAAGATGCGTGGATTGACTGTCTCAGACGTGGAGTCAAATAAAATCATTACAAAATCTGATATGTACAAATAAATAAGTCGTTTAAAGATCTGGAGACACGACTCGATTATTTAATTCAATCAAAATGCTGCAGCCTAGTTAGGCTGTATATCTCGGCTACCACGTCATCAAGCACTGTTGAAGGCTGTCTCAATTGTCAAGACCCTTTGAAGGCTGCTAGGCTGCTGCATGGTTGCTTAGGTGTTCTGAGTGGTTGTTAGTGCATTGCTATGCAGTCAGCATGTTGTTGTATATGGTTTTGCTAGGCAGTTGCTTGGTGGTTGCTAAGGTGTTCTAAATGTTGGTAGCATGTTTCTGAGAAGTTGCTATTGTGTTTACACTTTTTATAAGTGTTTTTAGTGTGTTGCTTGGTGGCTGCTATAGTGTTTGTGGTGATTGTTAGATGGTTGCTAGACTGTTCTTGGTAGATGCAATAGTGTTGCATGCGCTGGTTAAGGTGTTTGCGCAGTGAAAGGTGGTTGCTGGGCAATTGATAGTTGATTGCTAAACAACAGCTAGCCTGTCCTTGGTGGTTGCTAAGGTATTGATATGTGCCCATTAAGTTGAGTACCCTAAGTGTTAAACTTTGGCATGAGTTATGTACCAATGTTTAATTCTTAGAGGTTGAGTTTTGCTCAAATCCCTAACCCTAAATATGAGCAATAACAATAATAATGCTTGCCTTTGTAAGCACCAATACCAATGGAATAATTGCAGAAATATCTAGTGTAATTGCAAGCTGTGACCATTGAAATTATTGATTTTATTTTTTATTTTTTTGTACAGATGCACTATAGGTGGTAATTCTTCAAATAATCACTGTTGATCTATGTTCAATGGCTAGATTGTGCTAAGGCTAGATTGTGCTAAGTGTATCCCTAGCCAGATCTTTCTGTGAGCTTATGGACTTGTGCAGATCAGTGCAGTAAGGGTTATATTGGAGCCAAAATCATTAGAGAGATTGGCAGATGGTGAAGACAGCCTTTCCAAACACAACCTTAAACTTTTCTCAAGCCCTTCAGCAAACCAAATCAAGACTCTCATTGATTTACTCTGGTCATTTACAAGCAATTAGTCGCACTGCGCTGCTGTCTTTCATATCCACTTAGGTGGTGAAATGGAAACAGAGGGTAATCCTGGTTTACAAATACTCAGGCTACAAATCAAACATTCAAAGCACCCAACCTGTCAATCCTCTTGTCTGAAATGATCATGGTACTTTCCATAAATACATTACACTTTGATGTCATGACTTGATTTTAAGCCTGAGAAGCACAAATTCCATTGTTTGTGTGTGTGTGTGTGTGTGTGTGTGTGTGCGTGTAGATATTTTAAATAAACTATAATGTAACATAAAATTAACCTAGCCTGAATAGTAGTTTTTAACACATTAAACATCTGCACCCGTAATAATAGTGATTTTGTCTTGTGCCTCTGCAAGAGAGCATGACCTTCTCTACTGAGTCCAGGAATTTAAAAAAAAATATCATATAACAATGTAGACATAATCTGAACTGATATTCAAATCATTGTGCTGAAAAAGGAACTTTTTGTTATTCACTCATTTTTATATAAAAAAAAAAAATAAAAAAATAAAAATCCACATTTTATATTAATGCATGATATTCCCCATTACAAAAAAAAATAAAATTTCTTAAATTGTAACTCAAAATGTGACATCATCTTTTGGACCCTTAAGTAAATAATAACATTCAATTTTCTGCATTTTTACAAATATTGTAGTGTTGACTGCATTCGTCAAAGTTGACCATTCAACCCTGTTATTCAAATTATTGTAAGACAATATGATATATTGCAATATAACACAAATCAGGGCTGTATTTAGACAAGTCGCTAATTTGGGTGTTGCAAAAATAGCAAAATCATCCAAATGAATAGAAAATAAAATAGCTCATTTAATATTAAGTTTGACCTCCTGAGGTTGACAGTCAACATTTGTTCAAAAGGGATAAAATAAACTTTTAGAGTGTCTAGACCTATTTTGTACCCTATTCATGGAAGGTGCCTCGTCATTATCCATTGGACAGCTTTCAAATATATGCCAACCATTTGTAGAGGAGAAGGCACAGCTTGAATTAACCATTTGCTGTGGTGTACTGATTTGACGGTTATCCTTTCTACTGTTTAATGATCTTGACATTGAGCTGAAACATGGCGACCTGTGCCCTGGGGCAGAGCGTTGCATTTCCTGACATCAACTGGAATACACTAGAAGCAAATGCAATAATGGAATTGTCCAATCCAAATCGATTGCTGGCTTCACACCTGACATATCTCTGTTGTCTGAGGGGATATATGTGCCACTTCTTCTAAAGATGGGCAACAAACAGGGAGAAGCATTAGAGGAAGAAATAAAAGCTGTCAGATTTGCGGTAACTTCTAAAACGGTTGGTGCCGAATAACTGATTTTTTTCCTTGTAAGCAAGGATTTCTAGCAGTTTTCTGTAATACTTAAGCTAAGTTAACAGTAGACTTTGAGCATTCAAAATTACCATGTCATTTTGTGGTGCTTCTATGACCCTTTCTGCTCACATGTCGACTCACGTGCTCTTCAGGACTCATATCCTGGTCCTTTGCATCACAAGTGCAACGCTCTATCAGTTGAGCTACCGTGCAATTTGATCACACTCGAACAAGCTTGTAAATGTAGTTGTTTATGTGATGCAAATGTTAAAACGAGTCATGCGCTATAGTAAATGTGTTTATATGTCATAAGATAGAATTGTGTGCGGAACATGACAAAAATTAAGTGTTTATGAACTGATAATCTGCCATTTTACTCATGATTTTTGTTAAAAGGAATCAATGTCATTGTTGTTGTTGCACCTCTAGTGTTCATTTCACCATGAAACTACCGCAATACGTACAACGATCCACGAAAAATTATTTTACACAAATGTATGTAGTATGTTTCTGACATTGCTGCTTATAATAATCTGTATATATTGTTCAAAGATTCCTTTAAGCAATCAAATGTGCAATGACCACCAGTGGACATTAAGACAGTTTGTTTATAGAAAACAATTAATGGAGACATTATTGTGCCTGAACAGAACTTGGCACTGACGAAGACCAAAGCTGTTTGCATCAGCAAGCAACTGGTCCTCACTCTTATAAGAAGTGCAACAGTAATTGTTAGCTTAGTGGACAGCTTTTCCTTTCTCTCTTTTCTCTGTGGAGTCTGCTCAGACAAGATAAGTGGGAGTGTCGTAGTTGTAAAAAAACCTCATCTCTCCAAGTCTTTAATAATGGGCATGTGAAAGCCTTTGCTCATTAAGCAACCCTTGTTTCTATCTCCCTCGCTCTCTCCCTCTCTTTCTCACTAACTCACTCTTTCTCTCTAACTCTCTCTCTCTCTTGCTCTTTCTAACTCTATCTCTCTCTCTTGCTCTCTCTCTTTATAGCTATGGGAAGTTTTATATTAAAAGGACTGTCTGAGCCATATGTCAATCCATAAAATAAAAGCAGATTTAGTTATTGTCTTAAATATAAATGAGATTTGAATAGATTGGCATATGCAAATGTTTTAGTTAGCGTTCATAATAATTCTGGTTAATCATAAAAATCCCCAAATGTTCATTTGATTATTTGCAGGGGAAATGTAAGACTTTTAGTTTTAAAACAATAAACAATAAAAAAAAACGAGACACACATTCGATTCGATTTTCCAATCAACAAGCTCTTAATTCGATTCCAATTTTTATTCTATTCCGATTCATTTGAGTATATTTCAGATAAACATCGATAATCGATATATTTTCAGTTCACCTATTCAAGGCTACAGAGAAATTGCATAATAAACATCACCATTTCTATTCGTTCAGTTTGCACAGTTAGACCAGTTTCATACACTAACCTGCAAACTCATTGACATCAGTTTGGTTATTCTTGAAGTACAAAAGCCTTTGTAACTTTGGACTGCCATCGGCTGCGCCGCTTCAGCTCATCCACAGTGTGTGATTCCGTTTCTGACTGCGACTGGATTCAATAAATTTTATATCACCATCTTGTGGTCTCCCAATGCTATTACGCCAGTCTGATAAACAGAAGGCCAATTGAGTTATTTGGAAAGCATGCACATTAGGCTCCTAATTTAAATGTCGGGCATGTTTACCTTTCCTTGTGGCACGACCGGATGCACGTTTTTCATCAGTGTGGGACACCCGGTTTTGGATCATCTGTTGACACCATAAAATTAACGCGTTCGCATAATAAGTGACAAAATTCGGAGGCTGCATTTTCCCCTCTATCATTACATTTTTACTCCACTGGTGGTTAGCTTTGGGGTTTGGTTTGGGGGGTTCAGTTTATAAAATATGCATTCCTCTTTACTGTATTACATCCTGTACAGATCAAAACAATTTGCTTCACAACTCGATTTTGCTCCCTAGTGTGGACATTACACCCAGAAAATGGAGCTTAATCTTGTCCATACGCCGAACAACACTTACCATTTTGGCCACTGAAGGCAGAGTTCCACATCTCAGTAAGTCTAGACCAATTTTGGCTAAAGAAAAGTCAACCTACTGTTTCATATTTCAACGTGAGATCAGTCTGATTAACGAGATGCCCTGCTTTTTTACCGCATCGGTGCTATGTGATTAGAATAATATGTTTTTAATTCAACAAATCTATTTTTGTTGCTCTTGATGAACAACTGACTGTAAAGAACAGTAAGGATGTTAAAAGAGACATTTTCAATGACAAATGGATTGCGTGGATCTTGTCTTTGGACACACATTATACGAAACGATTCAAACTGAACTTTTCCTCTCAGCATGCAGTGAAAGGATACTGAATTTCTAAACCAATATAAAGTACTACTCAATCATCGGTGAGTGATATTTGAACATTTACCAGCCAGTGGCTAATAACAGACATTTTTAGTTGCATAATGTGAAATTTGGTCACATATGCAAGTTAATTTGTAGAGGGTTGTGCACAGAGTAAAAGATTGGTCTTGGGATTTAAGAATCAATGACTGGATCGTTCAAATAGATCTGATAGCAATTGATCTGAAAATCTATATTTTTTCACAGCCCTAGATGTCAGTATGAAAATACTAAAGAAATTTGACAGGTTTGACAAGTATCTTCATTATACTTGCATCTCCTTATCTGAAAAGGTTTTAGAGGCTGTTATTTTGCAATCCTGGGTAAGTAATTACGACACAAAAATGATTTATATGTTGGAAAACACTGCTGTGTTTTGGCTTCCACAGCTAAGCACCATTAAGAACTGTGAGGGAATTGTGTATGGCAGCTATGAAGACCTATAATAAACATGCATGAGTGCAGGGTGAAAAAACAAATGTAAGCAAGCTAAAATAAATTATTTATGTGTTGCCTTAAGTTATTTGCTGTTTGGCTTAATTCTTCCTGCTTGGAATTTGAAGTTGTCACAAGTCAAAGAGGCTTTGAATACTAAACACAAGGATTACGGCAGAAGTATGTGAAAGTTCGGGATACATGCGTGACGTAAATCATGTAATACGGCGAGCAAGGCTTTCATCAATAGACTTGACAGTTACCGCTCGAAAGAGTACTTTTTTTCTCTTTCTAATGATTGTATCCTACATTTCTTAATTTCTTCCTAAATTTACGCCGATGCCCCTCTTCCTTCAATTATCTTTCTCTGTCTTTCTCTTTATATATCTCTCTTAACCTCTCTCTCAAACCATACTGGATTGTTCCTGTAAAGAAAGAGAGGTCATGTCACTTTTCTCTAGCCAAAATGCACTCGCTCGGATTTGAGCATCAATCCCCGGCAAACTAGATTAAAGGCATAACTCATCATTCCTGCTGGCAGGCATATGGACTGAAGAGGCCTAGACATCATTTCTCAATCCAGCAGAACTGAATGACCCTTTCTCATTTTTTTTCAGTATCCCTCTGTTTCTTTCAGCCACACAGTTTCTCAAAGAAACGCTTCACAAAGTTTTTCCTTTTTTCTGTTAAATTCTGCTAAAGATCTGGTTATTTTTGGATGTTTTTGATGGCTGTGACGTTTTATATCATTCGGTTGAATTTTTAATAATTAAACCTTGACTTTTAATGTACGTTTTAGATGGCACTGCAATTATTACTTTTGTCACCATGTTTCACGCGAGTTAGCTGGCTTAACGCTAACATGCATGAATGTACATTGTATGCTGCATTGTGTATGTTAGTATGTTCAAATCCGACTGATTGCACTGTGAATTCAGCAACAGTAGATCTAAAGTTTTGCTGCTAAAATCGGTCTGTGAACAACAAAATTTGAATCACTGCCACAAGTGGCTGAAGGTGGAAGTGTTGTTGAACGTATGGGCACGTGTAAACTCCAGTTTCTGGGTGAAATATCCAAAGAGTGCGCCAAAAGCGAGTTGTATTTTTAGTTGTAAATGATGTAATACAGTCAACCAGAATGCATATTTTATTAACTCTTCCCCCCCACCCCTAGCCCTAACACTAAACCTAACCATCAGTGAAGTCAAACTGTAATTTTTGATCGAAAATGCAACCTCAGAGTCACGCTGTGAATGCAATTAATTCCTGGTTCCCATAGGACTAGAACCCTTGTCTATGGGGTTTCTCGCACAGCACGTTACCGGTAGTGGAATAGGGAAATGTGCTCATGTCTGATGTCTGATGGGGATTGGGGCTTTTCAGTTATTCGGCTGAATGGGTTGATTTCAGGGTATGTCGATTTTCTAGTGTGGTCATGTTGGTTAAAAAAACGTGCTAGGTTAAAAATGTAAGCTCTGCCGACAGGATTTGTGACATGCTATGGATTAACAATAGACAAAAATAGAGTATAATATTGATTTGTCTCTCAGTTCACCACCCTTAAAATCACAATAACATGGTAACACACTTATTGGAAGTCAATGTGGCAAGCTTTCCTGAGGGTTTAAAAGTAGAAATGTATCACTCATATTGTCTAAATTAGCTGTGGTACTACTGTTCTTGGTGGACATGCTGTGAGTGGATGTTTCTGGTATTCTTTTGCATATCCTGCCAACGTTGATGGGTTTACTAGGTTGAAGTCATGACAGAAATTGAACAATTGGATTTAACTTTCCAAAGACAAGATCAGTAGCTAAGCGATTTTATCACACTAGTCACATGTTATCACGTTTATGTTATAATGCTGCCTTTACATGCTATCCTACTGGGAATTATCCTACTTCCCACTTCTGAAGTCATAGTTATGCGTATGTCACGTTAATGCATGTAATTTTGCAATGCAATGCAATCATTTTTTGCAGTGAGTATTTTTGTCTTATCTTCTTAAATTTTGTCTTATTTTATCAAAGCAAGCCACTCTACATTTGGTGGGGTGTATGCTTAAATAAAGCAAAAGAAAAATTGCAAATGGGGTAAGAAAAATTGACTTGTTTTCCCTTTGAATCGATTTTCTTCCCTTACTTTATTGGCAATTTTTTTTCTCATTATAAGCATTAACATTATGAAATTTACAAAGTTTCACAAAGTTACTCTGAAAAAAAGTCAGAGCAAATCTATGTATCTTATGTGCTACTGTAAACGGGACAAAACGAGACTAAAATTATCTTTTGCAGTTGGTCAGCTTGCTAACGATATTGTATTGTTGGTCATGCAATTTTCTCTGTATACAAAATGTACAATATGTATCAAATGGTTACTGAATTATGTAGATGTATAAATAAATGGCAAGCGCTAACAAGGTGGCTGCATCTAGAAAATTTAATAAAACCTATCATTCACTACAGAAAACATTCTCTGTTCCACCATGTTGAAAGTTTATGACTCCTCCAGCTCCGTATTTTTACCACCTGTCTCTGCAAATGCATTCTAAGCAGGTTTAATTATCATCTAATGTAAGAATTTTGACTCATTAATGGATGTTATTTAATAAAATATCTTCACTTCTCTCGAAATCTGAGTTGAGGCACTCCGCACAAGTTTTCAAGTTGGAAGTCCGACTTCAAGTAGCCTTCCATTGCACTTTTCCAAGTAGGAAGTTTGAAATTTCCCACTTTCTGAGTTAAATGGAACGCAGCATAATCTCAGAGTTTCCCAGTCGTTAATTGATGGGGGCGTTCTTGTGCAACTTCAGAGTTGGAAACTCAGATTTATATAATAATTTCCAAAGCAATCGAATGCAGCATAATTCTTGTGACTGTACTTTAATTAGGCATGTTTAATTCATGTTTACCCCATTGAATTGCCTTGCCCCCCATTGTAAGCACATTTCTTTCCAAAAATTTTGCTGCTTTTTATAACTCCGTAATGAGTCTAAAATGATGTTTTTCGGTAGTCGACAGCATGCCACAGAACATTCATTTAGACTGTAGAGTGAGGAGTAAACGGCAATCAAACAGACTAATGTAACTCATACAGTGTTGTTAAAAATACCAGATTTTCCTGTTTTCTACACACTTCTGTATTCTTTGTCATTCAAACACATGCTACCATCCAAAAATCCAAGGCTTAGTAGAATCCACCAAAATGAATTTTGATACAGTATCTGAGAAATTGCTAGGCTGAGAGTTTCTAATGTGAGACTGTGTTTCTTTGCAGTAGAGACGAAAAAGCTTAGCATGACTAATCACAGACAGCTGTCACAGTCTTTCCACTCTTCATATCTTTCTCTTTCTGTGTGTGCTGAACAGTCAGATCTGGTATAGAAGCCATTGCACACTGTGTTTTTTCGTATCATGACGGTGAGTGAAGGAGAAGAGCTAAGAGCTGTCTCTCAATAAAGTTGGATGTTTTCCAGGTGAGTTGCAGGAAAAAGGCAGTGTAAAAAAATGTCAAAATGGATTGTGTGGGCTGTTGCCTGCAGTGAAACGCTGCTGACCATAAATGACACGATACGCTGAAAGAAATGGTGAAGTACTGGAAATGCTTAATTCTTACATACCTAGATGGCCAGAGTTACTGACTTTTCAGTGAGCAAGTTTGACTATAGTATTAGCTGTAAAATATAATTGTTCAAGAACAAATGAACAATTATATTTTACAGCATTTTTTATTATATTGTTTAATGTTAATTAATGAAACTTTGTAAGTTGTGAGTTCATCATGCATAAACTAAAGTAAAAAAAATTATTAATATGTATTGAAATGTTAACACTCTACTATAATGTTGCATTCACAAACATTAGTTATCTATATTAGTTAACATGAACTAACAATGCATTTGTACAGCACTCATACATGGACTAATAGACTGTCTTATTAAACGTTAAATATGTTAACATTAGTTGATGCATGATACACAAAAAAAAATAATAATACACCATAATTGTTATGGGGGTTGGACCTTATTTATCTCTAAATTACTAAATGACACCATTCATGTTCATATAAAATAAGCACATTTTATGTTATCTTCACTTCAATTAAAACCTTCATTTCAGTCAATTGAAAGAATATCAAAATATCACAAACAGTCATGCATTGGGGGTCTCTGGTGACATCTGCTGGAATAAAAAAAATAAATAACATGAAATAACAACTATGTCCAGTAGATGGCTCCACTGCTCTATGCATTGGCTGATCTCTGTAAGACAATGTGGTAACAAACTTAATTTATATATATTATCACAAGTTACAAATTGGATATATATTTAGACCTTATTTATCAAATTATAGCATTTTTTTTAAACCACTTGTGTTGAAGCCTCAGATTTTGCAATTATGCTCCAATATGATCAAAGTGATTTGATTTGATTTGATTTGATTTGATTTGATGCGGTCAAACCTGACAATGCTGCTAAAGTCAAATTTGACTGTGTTACAAAGAAAAACAGAGTAATGATTTTGTTACCTGTCATTTATCACAATTCCAGCATAAACTTTGCAACACAGGGGTCAGACTCAGACATGAACCTGTGAGGTATGTTTGATATTAATAGACAGGTTTGTCTACACTTGTGAGGACCAAATGTCCTCATCAGTAAAAAAAAAGTAATGTAACTAAAGCCTATTGGCTATTTAAAACAAAAAGCGACACACCCTTCGATCATCCATCTAAACTAATTGTTTCAATAGGAAATGATTTCCATCAAGGAGGTCTATGTTCACGCCAGCTGAACAGACTGGCATGGCAGATTCTCCTTTGGGCCCGGGGCAAGCTCCTGTTGATCAGAGCAGCTTATATCCCTGGATGCCTGAATGGGAGCATATTTACTGTCCAGACAGAAAATACCGACAGGGAAGTGGAAACTCCACCCCGAGGTAGTGGAACAAACCTGGTTGTGATTTTACAAGAGCAGAAGTGGACCTCTTCACCTCCCAACAGACAGCACAATGTCCCCTCTACTTCTCTCTGAGTCACCCAGCCCCCCCTGGGTCTGGACGTGATGGCGCATACATGGCCCAGAATGCGTCTGTATGCGTCTCCCTCGGTTTCTCAGCTCCCGGGAGTCTTGGCCAGAGTTCGCCAACAAGGGTCTTGTCTCTCACTGATAGCGCCACGCTGGCCGAACAGGGTATGGTTCTCGGAGATAATGTCTCTCCTCAACGGCTCGCCTTGTGTGATTCCGGACAGGAGGGACCTTCTGTCTCAGGCACAGGGGACAATATTTCATCCCCGGCCCGAGCTGTGGAACCTTCATGTTTGGCCCCTGAAGGGTACCAACTGAGGGACACAGGGTTTTCACCTGAGGTTATCGAGACCTTTTTAAGTGCTAGGGCTCCCTCTACCAGAAGTCTTTGAAAGATGGTGCAGTGCACATAATGCAGATCCAGTTAACTGCCAGATTGCTTCAGTTCTGGATTTTCTGCAGGAAAAACTGTCAGCAGGCATATGCCTCCCCGTTCTCAGGGTCTATGTTGCTGCCATTAAGGCTTGCTACGCCTTGATGGACGGGGTGCCGTTGGGGAGACATCCTCCACTTGCTCACTTCATTCGTGGAGCTATGCGACTGAGGCCTCCTGCTAGGACCAGGATCCCTTCATGGGACATACCAATAGTCCTTGAGTGTCTGGTTGAGACCCCCTTTGAACCTCTAGAGTCAGCGTCTGATAGACTTCTGACTCTCAAGATGGTTTTTCTTATGGCGATTACCTCTCTAAAGAAAATTGGGGATCTACAGGCTCTGTCTGTCTTGCCCGCCTGCTTAGAGTTTGCCCCAGGAATGGCTAAAGCAATTTTGCACCCTCATCCTGACTACCTGCCTAAGGTACCTTTCTCGACCTTACATCCGGTCACTCTCGAAGCCTTCTGCTCCCCGCCATTTACAACGCCGGAGCAGGAAAGACTTCACAGTCTTTGTCCAGTCCATGCCCTTCAGACTTATGTCCACCGCACTAGTCAGTGGCGTAAGTCAGGGTAACTATTCGTTTGCCATGGGAGCCGCAACAGGGGGCCGGCCGCCACCAAGCAGACTATGTCGCATTGGGTGAGGGACACTATTGCCCTGGCCTATGAGGCGCGCGTTCAAGCTTCACCAGTAGGTATCAGGGCTCACTCTACCAGAGGGGTCGCCTCCTCTGAAGTCTTGGCTAGAGGTGTCCCTCTGAAGCATGTTTGTGATGCGGCAGGCTGGTCCTCTCCACACACATTCATTAGATTTTATAGTTTGGATGTTCATGCCACTCCGGGCTCTTATGTTCCTGAGTCAACATCACAAGCTCATGTCTGAGAACTCTCGCGCTCTTGTGAGCACACTACACAACCGTAGGGGGTCCGGACATCCACAGTGTATCGGTGTGGGTATTCTCGTTCCCAAAGTGCTATCTCAACGCAGCATCATAAGTGTAGCTTTTTGAAATGGAACGTCTCGGGTTACTTGACTGTAACCCTTGTCCCCTGATAAAAGCGGAATGAGACGCTTCATTGCCATACTGGGATGCCCCAGGACTGCTCTTCAGACAAAATACCTGACGATGCACCTGTGATGCATCTATTCATAGCCCTGCCACAGGTGCATCCAATGATGACACTGGCAGAGGCTATAAATTCTGGTCAATGTTCATTGATGTGTTGCACACATATTCACAGCTGGTCACACCTAAAGTTGTTCCCAAAGCGCTATCTCAGCACAGCATCTGGTTCTGCTTTTATCAGGGAACAAGGGGTACAGTCAAGTAACCCGAGACGTTTTATTGCGATGTGAGTTGAACATAACACAGAATGCCATCTTTAATGATGTCTTAGTGTTGTCAGCTCTATGTGTAAAAAGTAATATTAAGTGTACTGGGCCTCTCTTTGAGTTTGTGCCCTGCCTCACAGTATCCTTGCATCAAAAGGTCTCAAAAGACTTTATTATTCCAACGTATGAGACCAAAGTCTATTTTTACATCAAAACACGGCGCTTTTAGGTTTTATGCTTTTCATCCGAAGCCACCCAAACCGTCTAAAGATGTTTGGAAAACATCATGCGTCTTTCGTGTGCTCTGACAGATGTGTGTCAGATGGCTTCCTGTGAGCGGATGGTTGGAGAGACGCTCAGCGAGGTTACAGAGCTTTGGTTGCAGCCGCCTGTTTTAACGGTTTCATTAGTCATGTCAAAGCTTGGACAGGGATCTGAGAGAAAGATCAGACCCGAGCACTGCTTGAGTCACATCTTTGCCGTCTTTTCCAGGCTGCACTTTCTTTGCCATCATCTCGTCTGGTGTATATAGAGCGACACATTTACATAGAGTCTACAAGCAATCACACAGAGGTAGTAGGGAGACATTCAGAGGGCTTGTAAATCTGAATATATACTCTAGTTATAAATCCTGAATATTGTAGGCTGCATTTTTATGTTTAAGTGTTATTAATTATCATCAGTATTCATAATCATATAATTGTATTATACTATATCATTTATACTTTTGTGTTTCATGTTGTTTAATGTGCATGACTAAAGCCTAGTGCAAGTCGAACCTTATGTAAGTCCTTTATGCAAGTTTTTATGAGTTGAATACATTTGTATTGTTTGGACGTAAAGTTTCTGAGAAAGAATTTTCAAAGACATGTGTTTCAAATGATGAGGGGAGGGGAAGTAATATGGGGTTATTTTAAACAGTGGAAGAATTTGTTGTTTTTTTCCTATGGATGGATTTAAAAATGCCCTGTAAGAGTATTTTCTTCAGAGAAAGACCAAGCAAGACTGAGAAATATGGGTAGACCATCGGAAGTCACCACTCTCCACATTTCAGAATGACTTGACAATATATAGTTCTAAATCGGAATATTCAGCTATAACTATTGTGTAGTTATAAATCCTGAATATAAAATTGTAAATCCTAAAATAAGTTATAAATGTGAATACACAGTTCTAAATCCTGAATATAGTTCTAAATACCGAAATAAGCTATATATGTGAATATATAGTTCTAAATCCTGAATATATAGTTCTAAATCCTGAAATAAGTTATATATGTGAAGACAGTTCTAAATCCTGAATATATAGTTCTAAATCTGAACATATAGTTCTAAATCCTGAATATATAGTTCTAAATCCTGAATAAATAGTTATAAATCTGAATATATATTTCTAAATGTGAATATATTGACCTAAATCTGAATATATAGTTCTAAATCTGAATATATAGTTCGAAATGTGAATATATAATTCTAGATCTGAATATATATTTCTTAATCTGAATATATAGTTCTAAATGTGAATATATAGTTCTAGATCCTGAATATATAGTTCTAAATCTGAATATATAGTTCTAAATGTTAATATATTGTTCTAAATGAGAATGTATAGTTCTATATCTGAATATATAGTTCTAAATCATTAATATATAGTTCTAAATCTGAATATATAGTTCTAAATTTGAATATATAGTTCTAAATCTAAATATATATTTCTAAATCTGAATATATAGTTCTAAATCATGAATATATAGTTCTAAATTTGAATATATAGTTCTAAATTTGAATATATACACTCACCTAAAGGATTATTAGGAACAACATACTAATACTGTGTTTGACCCCCTTTCGCCTTCATAACTGCCTTAATTCTATGTGGCATTGATTCAACAAGGTGCTGAAAGCATTCTTTAGAAATGTTGGCCCATATTGATAGGATAGCATCTTGCAGTTGATGGAGATTTGTGGGATGCACATCCAGAGCACGAAGCTCCCGTTCCACCACATCCCAAAGATGCTCTATTGGGTTGAGATCTGGTGACTGTGGGGGCCATTGTACAGTGAACTCATTGTCATGTTCAAGAAACCAATTTGAAATGATTCGAGCTTTGTGACATGGTGCATTATCCTGCTGGAAGTAGCCATCAGAGGATGGTACATGGTCAGAAACAATGCTCAGGTAGGCCGTGGCATTTAAACGATGCCCAATTGACACTAAGGGGCCTAAAGTGTGGCAAGAAAACATCCCCCACACCATTACACCACCACCACCAGCCTGCACAGTGGTAACAAGGCATGATGGATCCATGTTCTCATTCTGTTTACGCCAAATTCTGACTCTACCATCTGAATGTCTCAACAGAAATCGAGACTCATCAGACCAGGCAACATTTTTCCAGTCTTCAACTGTCCAATTTTAGTGAGCTCTTGCAAATTGTAGCCTCTTTTTCCTATTTGTAGTGGAGATGAGTGGTACCCGGTGGGGTCTTCTGCTGTTGTAGCCCATCCGCCTCAAGGTTGTGCGTGTTGTGGCTTCACAAATGCTTTGCTGCATACCTCGGTTGTAACGAGTGGTTATTTCAGTCAAAGTTGCTCTTCTATCAGCTTGAATCAGTCTGCCCATTCTCCTCTGACCTCTAGCATCAACAAGGCATTTTCGCCCACAGGACTGCCGCATACTGGATGTTTTTCCCTTTTCACACCATTCTTTGTAAACCCTAGAAATGGTTGTGCGTGAAAATCCCAGTAACTGAGCAGATTGTGAAATACTCAGACCGGCCCGTCTGGCACCAACAACCATGCCACGCTCAAAAATTGCTTAAATCACCTTTCTTTCCCATTCTGACATTCAGTTTGGAGTTCAGGAGATTGTCTTGACCAGGACCACACCCCTAAATGCATTGAAGCAACTGCCATGTGATTGGTTGATTCGATAATTGCATTAATGAGAAATTGAACAGGTGTTCCTAATAATCCTTTATTAGGTGAGTGTAGTTCTAAATCATGAATATATAGCTCTAGATGTGAATAAATAGTTCTAAATGTGAATATATAGTTCTAAATGAGAATATATAGTTCTAAATCATGAATATATAGTTCTAAATCTGAATATATATAGTTCTAAATTTGAATATATAGTTCTAGATCTAAATATATATTTCTAAATCTGTATATATAGTTCTAAATGTGAATAAATAGTCATAAATCTGAATATATCATTCTAAATCTGAATATATAGTTATACATCTTAATATATAGTTATAAATCCTGAATATATAGTTCTAAATGTGAATAAATAGTTATAAATCTGAAAATATAGTTCTAAATCTGAATATATAGTTATAAATGTGAATATATATAGTTATAAATCTGAATATATAGTTCAAAATTAGAATATATAGTTCTAAATATTAATAGTTCTAAATGTGATATAAAATTGTAAATCCAAACGTATAGTTATAAATCTGAATGTATAGTCATACATCTGAATATATAACTATACATATGAATATATAATTATACAAATATATTTAATTGTAAATTTGAATATAGTCAAACATCTGAATATAAAACTTTAAATCTGAATATATAGATATTCATCTTAATATATAGTTGCAAATGTGAATAAATAGTAATAAATGCTGAATATTAAGTTGTAAATCCAAATGTACTGTTGTGAATCTGAATACAAAGTTATAAAACTGAATAGTTGTAAATCTGAATATGTAGTTATAAATTCATTGTATACTCTAGTTATAAATCTGAATATTCAGCTAAAATTATTAAAATATAATTGTAAATTTGAATATACTTTTGGGAATCCAAATATAGAGTTATAAATCTTGAACATACAGTATAATATTTCGAAGACAATCTTACAGTCTCTCTCCTACTGTCTGTGTCCATTATGGATGGCTTTGGATAGGACAGGCAGTATCTAAATGTGCTTGAAGTGTCGGCTCACATTTGTATGACTACTGCACTATGAACAGCAGCTAAATGGTTTCAGTACCCTGGACAGTGACAGCAGCAGTCTGACTGAAGGCTGGAGCAGTGGTTGATGTGCGGTTGATGTGTCCTCCGGGGCTGCTGAGGCCTCACTCTTCTGCCTGCTTCATATCATCTGCCTCTAGACATCTAAAGTCAGGCTGTGTCAGCTCTTTGATAAATCTCTGCTCTGTAGAGCTGCACAGTTTGTAGTCCTAAAACTCGAAAGAGAATTTGCATTTGAGCCATGGAATTTGCAATAGGGTTTAAAATAGCGGTTTTCGATTTACGTGTAAAATTAGGCCTTTGGTTAACATTAATTAGAGAGACTTTGACATTTTGTTCAACAAAAAAATTACACACTATCTTACCTCAAATGAACTGTTGCTGCTGTGTCTTTTAAAAACTAAAGTTGCTAAATAAGTTTACAACTACCGCAAAAAAGGATTGTTGCAGCTTGTTCAATTTACTTAAATTAAATGATCTGATGCAACACAATTCCTGAACATTTTACTGAAATGTAAGCCCAGTGTAGTTCTAGTGGGAAGACTAGCAGCTATACATCATCGTGCTATTATCTGGGTAATTCCCAGCCAATCACATGTAAGCCATTGCTTTATAAGTCTGCTCACAATCTATCACATTGCTGTTTCAGTGTGCTAACACGGCAACCTCCTCCACCCCACCACCACCAGTTGAGTCCCGTCCTGCACGGGGGTAGGCTCCTCAGCCCTGCCTCCTATCTCTGGCAGGATATAACAGTTCCGAGTACAACTTCTTCGGACCTCCAGATGGGGTCTACGCCAAAGAGAGACTTTACTTTTTATATTCATCAAATAAATGTCAAATTATATTTCACTCAAGTCTGCAAGTCTTCCTGATAGAACTTAATTTCATAGCATGCAATCTATTTAAATTTGTAAAACGGAAGTTTACATATATGGTTATATATATATATATATATATATATATATATATATATATATATATATATATATATAGTATGTATATGTGTGTTTGTACAGGTGGAGTTGTGTTTGTTGCTCATTTGAGTTATGTGTCATAAAGAATTGCTTAGACTTAATCTCCTTCGGTTGTCATACAATGGCAGTTTATGATGACTTTACCTCTTCAATCTTCAAAAGGACACAAAAGTATAATTCAGTAGTCAAAAATAATTCTTCCATGAGACTCATGATTGATGAAGGTTTGGTGAGAAATTATTAAATTAAATCTCCTGTGTGCATTCATGATAGGGCATGAGAGCAACAGTTCACGAAGCCCTCTCGCGACATTGGGGTGTTCAAGCAAAAACTCATTTTGTTTATCTAAAAACAGGTCCTCCACAGCAATAGTGACAACAGAACACAACACAGCTGCACACATAATAGAGAACAGAACTTACTAAACATGTCTGAAGAGTTTGTAGTCAAAGAATTGATGCATTTCTATGCCCAGCCTTGTTTTTTAGTTTTTTTCTGGCCAGTTCACAGTGGACGGAGTTACTCGCGAAATGCCGAAAATATAAAACAAGTGATCGCTAGAATGTACCGTCGCTCATCACTGCTGGTTAGGGTAAAAACGGTGATTACCATTGAAAATATACCTTTTATCGCATGTCGTTTGCAGTCAGGATAGGACACGGTGTGACTGTGGCTGCCTGTTGCCTCCTCTATGTTTCTGTTTGATTTCCGATTACTCTTTTAATAAAAATGATAAGTCTGAGCATAGAAATGCATACATTATTCAACTACAAACTCTTGATAAAATGATGACTTTTGACACATTATTAATTAGTGGATATGACAAAAAAATGTAAGTTCAATACTCAAGCCTAGATCAAATCCTTTCAAACTAATTATTTTTGGATGAAATAATGTCATTTAAATGCATGAAAAACTTTATCAAGTTTTAATCATAATTTTCATGGTTTGGATCAAATTTTCAAGTTCATTCAACTTTTTTTGAGTGAATATAGAAATGTCATTTATTTTTTTACTAACATTCATAACAAATAAAAACAAACATGCAGGAAACAGCACTGCTTTGCATCATGGTCTCATAGAAACACATTACTATACCTAAAATGTTTGTGAAATCCTTTTTTTTTTTCATGGCTCGTTGTACGTATCCGGCGGTTTTAGAGTGCAGGTCGGTATTGTTAATTTAAATCTTGATAGAGTAACAACCATTATAACCTCATCTGTTTAGAATAAACTTTATCTTGCATTTAGCGACACACGGTGGACATATCCCCTGGGAACTGCCATGTTAAGCAACCACAAAATATGATTGTCCAAAAAGGTCACCAGTCACATCATTTTAATGAGACCAGACCGTTGCTTTAAGTGTAAACATGGATCATTAAAATTAAAAACATTTTCCTCTCTCTGCTCAAACGAGACTGCTAACATAGATTCACAAAGGCATAACACGTGCTCTCTCTCTATCTCTCTATCTCTCTGTCTCTCTGTTTCTTTTTCATAGAGTGACGCATCAGTGTCCCAACACTCTCCTCCCTCTTCACACACACACACACACACACACACACACTCACACTCACACACACACACACACACACACACACACACACACACACTCTCTCTTCATCTTCAGTATCGGGTGCATGTTCAACCGGGCTGAATTTGCATTTACAAATTGCGTCTGCTGTTTCCTGCCTTCTCTGTATCTCTCACTACTCTCTCCCCTCCCACATGAGGATTTCCAAACACCGGTATCCCACACACACACACACACACACACACACACACACACACACACACACTCTCTGTACTATTCATACCAGATGAATCAACCCATGTGTGAAAAGGCTGGCGGGTTAGATATTATTGTTTTAAAGGAATAGTTCACCCAAAAATGAAAATGGTGGCAATCACTCACTCTCATGTCATTCTGAAATCATAGGACTTTTTTTTTTTCTGTAGGACACAAAAGGAATGAATTAGCAAAATGTCCAGACTGCTCTTTTGCAGTTGAATTAAAGATGTTGAAAAATATAACATAAAAGTAGAAGTTCAGAAGAATGTCCAGACTGAATATTTACCATATAATTCAAGTGCCTGGCGACAACTAGGACATTGACTCATGACAAGTCGTAATAATAGTAAGAATTCTGAAGAGTTCGCTTGTTCAAAAGCGTATGATTTTACTCCCATATATTAAATAATAAACAAACAAAATCTTATTATGAGGTTTTTTCCTGTTTAACTCATATCCTAATCTTACCATTAAGTGTAAAACATTACCCAAACCCTAAACCATCATTTTAATAAGAAAATAACTTTTGTGTACCATGGAGGAAAGCAAACATCAGGATTTGGACTGAGACAAGGGAAGTGTATCTCAGATTATTGATATACATCAGCCATTTGTATTGCATAAATAAATATGGAATGAGTTACCAAAATTAAATTGTGTTTAATTTGTGTTTGGAATGATATGAGGGTGAGTAATTCCTAACAGTTTCTTTTTTGGGGTCAAAAATGTACACGAATGAACATTTTAAATGAGCTGCACATAAGATGCACAACTCCAGGTAAACATTTATAGATATTGTAGACTTCTATTATAATTTCACTTACTTACATATTTGAACTAGGGCTGTTGATTTAAAACGTTAATTCAGTGCACAAATAATAACGTGGTAAAAAAAATTACACAATTAATCATGTCCCCAGAACAATTTAAGCTTGAAGTACGACCTGTTTTCTCCAGGGGGCAGTAAGTGAAACTCCAGCTGTATAAGCAGTGAGCAACCAACCATTTAGCAGACAGCACAACATGAGGACGCATTCTTGCATTCAAAACCTGCTTGATGGAGGGCAATTCCAAACTAAGGGATCTCAAGACGTGTTTTTCTAAGTTTCAAACCATGTTAAAACTAATCCAGCGACCTTAAAATGGTATGTTTATGACGCAACACAACAGAGATGCTCCAAAAGCATTCATATGACACAGCTGTACATAGACGAGTCCTTAAACAAGCCCTTATAATAAATCTATTTCGGACATATTGATGAATTCAATTGCAAAATGGTAACAATTTACAATAAGATTCCATTCGTCAAACAGTATTTAATGCATTAGGAGTCATTAGCAAACAATTAACAATATATTTTATAGCATTTATTTATCTTTGTTCATTGTTAGTTCATAGTAAATTGTCTAATGTAAACAAACACAACTTTTTATTTTTTAGCCCATTTCCCACTACTTAGTAGGTCCTCGTGGTGGAACAAAAATACCCATTTCACATTTAACCCTAAATTAATACAAAAATATATGCCATTATATATTGCTTAGAGTAAAATAAAAAAATATATTTTATAAATGCAAAACTTAATTTCTTATTTATTTATTTTCTTTTTCACATAAAATAGGACCTTTCTCTCCATGAAATCATTTAACTACTCATCATCTTTAATCACTACAGGCGCTCACACAGACATGAAAGGTGAGAGCAGTCAGCGCGTCATGCAGCGCCACCATGCTGAAGCCCCATAGTGCCCAGCAATGGCGACCGCCTCCCCTTCAAAAAGGTCTGTGGACTTTTCTCCCCTGCACCCTCACATTTCAAAGCCAAAAGACATTTTCTGTGAATCTAAATTGCTTGTGAACTACTTTACCTCGAGGTTGAGCTGAATTCAGTGGGTGGTTTCACTGCATGAAGTCAGATGTAGGGGTTTTACTTTAGGCACTGTGACTATAAAGACATAACTGGCTTTATCATCAGACAGTTTAAGTGGCTTTGACAAATAAAATAAATAAAAAATGTACAGAGAAATGTCTCCCAAAAGACAGCAGATGTACTCTTTTAGTGGTCCTCAAAACGTATATGAGAAGTTCAACTGTTGCTAGAGTTCTAGTAATTGCAGTATTTAAGAGATTCTTCGATTAGAGGCACTTTTGACTTCTTAAAATCTTCAAAAAAAATGGAAGTTTCATTACTGGTTACTTAATGGTGAAACTAATCACATGGAATAAATACATGATGGCCTTGATGAACCTTTATGTGAATTTGGTATAAAGTGTTATGAGACGGGTAATGAGATTTTTCAAACTTTTTGAGAAAAAGTTGGATAAGCCTAAAGGCCTTTTCACACTAAACGCGATGCGATTATGAGAGGCGAATCACAGACTAATTGCCCTTTCCCATAGAAAGCGAAACAAATGTTCGCCGTTAGCACAATCACGCCTTTACAATAAATGGCGCTAATCGACAAGCAATTTTACCCCAGTACGGTGGCTCAATGCACCTTTGGGCTTGTCTGCCCTCCGCCCATCACCGGGTGAGAAGAAGAAGAACTAACGACTCGACAAGTTTGCAGATTGACAAATTAAAACGCATCTCGCTACCAGCTGAAGCAGCGATGACGAGTGTGTTGTTCATTTGCTCAAAGAGAAAGAAAGCTTTCGAGACACTTTCACAAGTTAGCAAACTATCAGCTTACTTTGAATTTTCAAATAAACTTTAATGAATGTGTATGTTGCTGAAATGTAAGCGCAGCGTAGTTCTAGTGGAAGACTAGCAGCGATACATCATCACACCTTTAGTTCGGTAATTCCCAGCCAATCACATGTAAGCTGTTGCTTTTTAAGTCTGCTCACAATCTATCACATTGCTGTTTCTGTGTGCTAACATGGCAACCTCCACCACCCCACCACCACCTGTTGAGTCCCGTTCCTGCATGGGGGTAGGCTCCTCGCCCCTGCCTCCTATCTCCAGCAGGATATGACGGTTCCGAGTACAACTTCTTCGGACTGCCAGACGGGCCTACGCCAAAGAGAGACATTACATTTCTGTTTTATATTCATCAAATAAATTTCATCTTCAATCGCACTCAAGTCTGCGAGTCTCCCTGATAGAATTCAAATTCTCAAAGACTAACCAATGTGATAATGGCACCTCATAAAAATACTCTTAAAATGTTTTAATGAATGACATTTCTGATCTTCAAACTGTCACAATGCACGGTCATTTCTCATGTCCATCGTAATCAGATTTTACTCTTTTGGAAAAACCTAAATGTTCTCTAAAATGCTTGTTGTTAAGTTGTTGACAGCTGTTCAGGACAGTGATCATTTGTCATAAAAATACATATTGTACATATAAATACCACATTAATTATTTTATCTATTTGTATTTCTATTTTTTAAGTTATTATTATTTATTTTTATTATTTTTGTTGTATTTTTTTTTTTTTTCAGTAGGAAAAAGTGGCAAGTAGAATTTTGTACTTATTCTACAGGTGAAGTTAAAAATACTAGATAGGGGACATGCCCAAAATAGACAAATGCTGGCTAATTAAATATATATGGTATTGCTAGCCCCCGATCAGCCAGTGGGCCCCCATGCTTTTAAAAAAAGACACAATAAAACTTTACAAATATGTCATTTAAAACTATGTTTTTAATCAACCTTTGGGACAGAAAAATATCCCAAAATTGAAGAATCACTCATTTATGTTTTCAAAGGTTTTCACCATTTGCCTCACATTTTACTGCTTCATATTTCTCCTGAAACTCTTTGTTATATTATTAAATCTAAGTTTATTAAATCATTCCGTAATTAAATGATTTAGTAAACTTTGAAAACAAATAATTAGTCTGAAATTAGAGCAAAAATTATAAAGAATAAAAAAGACCATCAGTGGTTTCAGAGCTGCTTTTACTCTGTATTATATCAATTTATTCATAAAGCATTCAATTAATTACAACAGCAGTTGACCAATGTACAACAACAATTTCAATATAAAAATAAAAAAGTATAAAGCTTAAAAAATTGGTTATAAGCTAGATATGATGATTAAGACTACAGAAACTGCATTATCTTTTATTTTCGTTTCATTTCGACACAATCTTTTGTTGTGGAAGCTATGGGGATATATCTTTTATTTATTTTTTTGTTAATTTAATTTATTTTATTTTTCCTAATATATATTTGGATATATTATATCTTTTTATACCCAAAACGTTGCATACTCTAATAATTCATGTGGCATTATTTCGGCAACTTTATGCAGTGTTACAACATTTATTTCCATACAGAGTTGCATTAAGTTTTGGCCGAGATCTTGTATTGATGACAGGAGATTCGAACCACTCTGTAAAGTCTTCTCCAGGACATCCCAAAGACTTTAAATGTGTCAGAACTCTGTGGTGCCAATTCATGTGTGAAAATGATTCCTCCTGCTCCCGTACTACTCTTTCACAATTTGAGCATGATGAAACTTGGCATTATCATCCTGGAATATACCCGAGCTGTCAGGGAAAAAAAAAATCATTGATGGGATAACCTGGTCATTCAGTACATTCAGACAGCAAGCTGACTTCAGTTTATTGTTGCATAATGTTGCTGAGCTTAGGCCTGACCAAATGAAGCAACCTCAGTTCATAACTCTGCCTCCAGAGGCTTGTACAGTGGGCACTATGCATGATGGGTGCATCGCTTCATGAGCTTCCCTTCTTACCCTGACACCCCCATCGCTTTGGAATAGGGTAAATCTGGACTCATCAGACCACATGGCCTTTTTCCATTGCTCACGTCTAATCTGTATGCTCCTTAGCAAATTGAAGATGTTTTTTTTCCAATTAGCCTCACTAACAAGTGGCTTTCTTGTGGCCACACAGCTGTTTAGTCCCAATCCTGTAAGTACTCGTCTCTTTGTGCATGTGGAAATGCTCTTACTTTCACTATTAAACATAGCCATGAGTTCTACTGTCGATTTTTTTATGATGTGACTTCACTAAGCGCTTTAGTGCTCTCCGATTACGATCATTCAAGATTTTTTCTTCCATGGTTTCAATAATGCGTATGACAGTTCTTAACCCAGTTCCAGTGATTTCAGCAATCTCCTTAGTTGTTTAGATTGCTTGATGCAGGCCAATAATTTGCCCCATCTGAAACACAGAAAGATTTTACTATGGCCACAGGATACGTCTTCCGACAAGCTACACACTGTATAATTTAGGTTTAAAATAATTGTTGCCAGCTGAAACATATTAATCACTGAAATAATGATCCAATCATAGTCTTATAAGTATCTGCTTATTTAAATCAAAACGGCAACTTTTCATTTTTTGGCCAGGCAGTGTATACTGATTGTCACGTTTTAATTTTGCATGCTTTGATGTGTGCAAAATATTACCGGAACTGGCTGCTTATAACTTCTTCAAAAGCATGGGGTCCCACTGGCTGATTGGGGGCTAGCAATACCATAGCAACCACAAAGAGCAGCGTAGCAACTGCCTAGGAATACACTAGCAACCACCCAGAACACCTAAACAACCTCCTAGGAATACCTTAGCAACCATTCACCTAGCAACCACCCAGAAAACACTAGCACCCACCTTGAACACCCTAGTAACCTTCTATGAATACCCTAGCAACTTCTCAAAACATACTAGCAACCGCTTAGAAATACCCTAGCAATCTCACAGATTACACATTCAACTACCCTGGAATACCTTACAATGACCAGAACTCCATATCTACTATCTTAAACACCATATTGACCATCTAGAAATTCACTAGGAACCACCAAGAACACCCTAACAACAGCCTAGGTATACCCTAGAAACCACCCAGAACACCCAAACAACCTCATTGGAACACCTTAGCAACCATGCACCTAGCAATCACACAGAACACACTTACAACCAGCTAGCAACTCTATAGAACAACCCCCCCCACCCCCCCCACCTCCCCCCAGATAACCCTAGCAACCACCTAGGCATACTCTAGCACCCACCAGAACACTCTAGCGACCACCTAGCAATTCCCTAAAAACCACCCAGAATACCTTAGCAACTGCCTAGGAATACACTAGCAAACCCATGAGAACACATAAACATTCTCCTAAGAATTCCTTAGCAACCATGCACCTAGCAACCACCCAGAAAACACTAGGACCCACCTTGAACACCCTATCAACCTTCTATGAAAACCCTAGCAACTACTCTAACATACTAGCAACTGCCTAGAAATACCCTATCAATCTAACAAATTACCTTTGCAAATACCCAGGAATATCTTAGCAATGACCAGAACTCCATATCTACCATCTCAAACACTCTATTGACCATCTAGCAATTCCTTAGCTACAACCAATCATCCTAACAACAGCCTAGGAATACTCTAGCAACCACCCATAACAACCAAACAACATCCTAAGAACACATTAGCAGGCATGCACCTAGCAATCACACAGAACACCTTTACAACTGGCTTGCAATTCCATTGTACCCACCCATAATATCCTAGTAGCTGCCTAGGAATACTCTAGCAACTACCAAAACACTCTAGCCATCACGGAGAACATCCTAGCAACCACCTAGCAATTCCCTAGCAACCACCCAGAACACCCATGCAACCCCCCCAGAACACTAAAACAACCATCTAGAAATACCCTAGCAACTGCCCAGAACACCTTTGCAACTGCCTAGCAATACACTAGCAATTACCCAGATTACCCTAGCAAACACATAGGAATATCGTAGCAATGACCAGAGTGCCATAGCCATCACCTATAACACCCATCTAGCAATTACCTTGCAACCACCAAGAACACCCAAACAACCTCCTAGGAACACCTTAGCAACCAGCTAGCAATGCTCATGCAACATCCCAGAACACCCTAACAACCGCCTAGGAATACCATAGCAACCACCCAGATTAACCTAGCAACCTAGCTTTTAGTAGGAAGCTACAACCTTGTACACTCTACAAACTATTCAAAACACCTTTGCAAATACAAGAAAAGTTATCATGCCAAATTTTACACAGAAGAGCACCAATCATATTTCGTCTGAAAATGCTTCTAGTTTCTAGAGTCACAACAAGTGTCATTTTTTTTTTCTTCGAATATATGAAAAAAAAAAAAATCTAAAAGAAAGTCAATACTATGTTTGTCACTCTCAATTTTTGTCTCAGTTGCACTAGCCCACATACAGACTCTCACTATGAGGTTCTGGTTTTTCAAAGCTGTTTTTTTTTTGTTTTTTTTTTTACGTTTTCAATGACTGACTTTTTATCAGCGGAATACCTGCTGAGCGTGAACGCACACGCATGCAAACTCATTCGCACCCCCTTATCATTTGATTGGCGCATTTGATTTACCCTTCTTGCTGGCTGATGAGTTTTCCTCTCTCATTTTAATACTGCTCCCATGTCTTGTTTTTGGAAGTGCCACCGCTGAGCAATATCATCGGAAGGAACAGTGATGATGGGGTGGTGTGAAAATAAATAAGACATAACGGAGGAGAACACAAAAATAGGCCTTAGCCCACGTACCTCTTGATTGGCGTCTGCATTTTGTCAGCGGGATGCTGTAATTGTTTGTCCTCATAATTATTGTGACAAAATGACAGTCTTTAAACTTTAAAGCACAAAAGATGAACAGCACAAATCTTGAGAAAACTGTTAATACGTAAAAGAAGAAAAGTTGGGGAAGTTTTCAACTGACAGTGTGTTAAAAAAATCACAAAGAGAGAAGTCACAAATGTGATCTCTTGTAGATCGCAATTGTTACAATTTTTATAAAGAAAAAAATGTGAGTTTAAGAAAATTTGTAGCATTGTTACAAACTCTAAAGATGAAATATTTCCAATTTAGCTTGTGGAAATACACTGATGAGCCAAAACATTATGACCACCTGCCTAATATGCTGTTGGTCCTCCGCGTGCCGCCAAAACAGCACCGAACCACCGAGGCATGGACAATATGAGACACCTGAAGGTATCCTGTGGTATCTTGAACAAAGGTGTTAGCAGCAGATTCTTCAATTCCAGTAAGTTGCCGCTAGAGCTGCCATGCATCAGAGATGCTCAACTGGATTGAGATCTGGGGAATTTGGAGGCCAGGGCAACCCGTTAAACTCTTCATAATGTTCCTCAAACCATTCCCGAACAATGTGTGCAGTGTGGCAGGGCGCATTATCCTGCTGAACGAATCCACTTCTATCAGGGAATACTATTGCCATGAAGGGGTGTACCTGGTCTGCAACGATGGTTAGGTAGGTGCATGTGTCAAATTGACAACCACACACGTGAGTCTCTCTCTCGAACCGGCATCTCCTTATCTCGCTCTCCTGATGATCAGCTGATTCAATGCCGGCCGTGCTCCATCACGGCCTGGCCACACCCTCCGCCTCGTCACACTTGGCCTGTCAGAGATGCTCTGACCCCAGTTGACTGGCCATAACAATTTGGCCCTCGTCAAAGTCGCTCAGGTTTTTACTTCTACCCATTTCTCCTGCATTCAACATGTTGACTAAGATAACTGATTACAGTCCTTGACATGTGGCCTTATTAGGAAATGATCAACGCAATTCGCTTCACCTTTGAATGGTCATAATGTTTTGGCTCATCGGTGTATATTTCTCGACAGATTTGACAACAAAGTTGGTGTGAAAATTAAACGGAGAATGCAGCAACTGTAGTAGTAATTCAGAGTAAAGCAGCTTTTGCTTTGCAATCCAACTGTCAATACAGTAAAAGTAGTAAGATGGGAAAGTTTTCAACAGTACAGTGTTACAAACGTGATAATAGTGATGCTTGTCTTAACAAACACCACTAGTTATCACACTGTGTCTGTCATGCACCAGGAGTGAGTAATGTTATATCTCCAAAGAAAAGTAACATTATACGAGTTTGGAACGACACGAGGGTAGGAAAATGATGACAGAATTTTCATTTTTGGATGATTTATTCCTTTAAAGTTGAACTGCATCATAACTGCTTTCCTCCCAGGAGATTTTCCATTCATCATTTAAGTGTCATTTCAGGAGAGCTTCAAGGAAAAAAAAATTTAAAAATAGTTTTAGCACCTGATTTCATATTCACTTTATTTTTTCCTACTATAGGCCCATTTTCAAACCTCATTAAAGCATCTGTCATAACATAATAAAAGCTTTGAAACACCTTTGTCATTATCCAGAAAACATGTACGCCTTTTTCTGCAGATACCAGAAAGTCTACTCAGAAAAACATTTAGTCACCATTTTGATTTATTTGTACCTCTGAGAGCAAGGACATCGAACCTAAGATAGACAATGGCTTAATCATTGGCTTAGTTTCAACCTGAAAGCAGTGGATTACAGGGATAATAGTGCAAGCCCCTGAATGAATCACCATTTCGATAAAGATAAACAAGTCTGTTTAAAAACACTCCCGTACAAAATGAAAGTGCTATGGCGGTACCATGATGGGGATATGAGCCATATCTTTGGGACCCTATGTAAAAAATCTAGTAGGTTTGTTCTTTCTCAGGCTGTTTTAATCGTCATCGGTAAAAATCGGTAAAAACTCTCTTACCCAAAAGTAACATGGTAATGTTATTAAATGGCTATGGCATAAATTAAATCAAGTTTGAAGCACAGGGCAGCACTTAATGGAGTGTTTAGCAGAGTTGCGTTTACATAATCCCCTCATTGCATGCACCTAAAAGTGTTCAAAAAGCATTTTTCATTGCTTTGTTCAAAAAGCAAAGTTCTTTTCGTAATAGTCTTCTGCCAGAGCTTCAACATCTAAGGAACATTGCGTTCTTTGGGTGAGGAGAGCACATTCTGGGAATTGGTTTTGCCTTTTAACACACTCGGCGTTTATTACGTCCATTGATAAAATTTAAACACAAAAAGCCGAGCTTTGAAACTTAATGGCACCCTTAATAAACACAGCCTCAGCTCATTCGGTCTGTTTGAGTCTCACATTGCTCATTTTCCACACTTGTTTACCTCCAAACAACCTTTATCTGTGCTCCTCTCCTCCTCCAGGATTAGTCAACGTCTTTTGTGTCTTATCTCAGATGTGATGTTATCGAGTCCCAGGGAAATGCCAAGGGGGTGTTTGGTATCTCTGCAACGGCTGGCTTGATTTCAGTGGCAAATGGACAGAGTCTCCTCTTCCATTAGAAGTGAGAGCTGATACTGAACAACAACATCACAGCATATTGTCACCCCATATCAGGTTCAATGAAGAGCCCGTTCTCAAACGTTGTGGTTTCAGAAAGTAGATTTCATCCGACTCTGTTCAGCCGCGTGGTTAAAGAAAGCATGTTTTTGTAACTGAATTTACTCTGGAATACTAGATTTTCATTGCTCTTTCGGCATTCAAATATTATAATTTTTTTATACAGACATGTATACATGTCAGACTGAAGTGTACTCTACAGTATCCCTTACACTGGTAGTTTCATGATTACTCCACGGTCCCTTTTGGTTAAATCTAATAAAATTTCCATTTATTTATTTTACAATTTTTTCTTAAACGTTGGGTACTTTCATGTCCCAAGAGTTCATTTTTAACAGATTTAAACTTTTTTTTTTTGGCTATATGAAGTTCACATGTTTGGTACATTTCAATTGCCTTTTTAAGTATCGCTTTTGTTGTTTTAGCTTTGTGCCAGAATCAAACTTTCAATTTTAAACTAGGAAAATCCATTATAAAAACTTATTTTTTAAATGAAGAGTATTTTAACTGGCCGTCAGTTCCAGTCAAGCTGTTTTCTTGCCAAATTATGCAAAAAGTGTGGAAATATTATTTCATCGTGCATATTAAGGATCAGGTCTGGACTGGGAAGAGAAATCGGTCAGGGATTTTACATGGCAACTGGCCCAACAGTTGAGCGGCCCTTTTCTGCATATTGCGGCGCTGTTTTTTAGTCCTTTCTGCATAACGCAGCGGCTCATTTTAGCTTATCGCTGCCCATTTGGCACATTTCGTGGCCGACCCACCGGCCACTCGGTTCCCCCCGATGGCCAGTCCACCCCTGATTAGCTCCAAAGTGTTACAGTGTTACCAGTCCAGCCCTGTTAAAGACAAATTATTAGCTATGAAATTAGCCTTATCATTTTTATTTAAATTCAATTACGATCAGCATCATTTCCACCACGGAATTATAATAAACACAATACTATGGAAGCCCTGGACTGAACGGTGAAAAGAAAATTAACTATGTGAAAACTATTTTTGTTTAGATCTTTAATTCCTTCCAAAATTTGGGTTAATATTTATCTGAATTGTTATTTATTTGATTTTTATTTTAATAGATTTTTTTTTTGCTAAAAAAAAAATTCCTGCTAGCTAACAATTAGCATGTGGTATCAACATCGGCCACCAGGTGACACTATCAGTAAATATTATGTTTTTAGTGTGTCAAAAGAAAATCTTATTCAGACAAAAAAAAAAAAAAAAAATTCATTGAAAATATTTCTTTTTTTTTTCACCTTGAGGTTCAGGGCTTCCATACAACACATTGAATTTGTGGTGCCTGAAATGACCTTGAGGTAGGACATTTCATGACTTTGAGAAAAAAATGACAAAAATCACTAATGCCCTTTGATGAATGTACATAGAGTACACTTTGTTAGTAGACAAAAAATATTGAGAGTGTTAAAATGTGTCTTAACAAGACTTTTCATTTCTAACATTGCTAAAATGCCAGAAGTTGAAGAAACACCCATATTTGGTAAGTAGTCATTTATAAAGTGGGATAATGTACAGATTTTGCTGTATGTCTCATTTGTAAGTCACTTTGGATAAAAGCATCTGCTAATCATTTAAATACATGTTGTTGTCAAATAAACTCTTTTTATATTTGCATTTCTTTATTTATTTATTTGCATTTAAAAAAAAAATTAAAAAATGTGTATGCCCATGTAAAAGTCACTGTCATGTTTCTAGGGTGTTGTGGATTGCTGCTAGGACATTGCTAGGTGGTTGCTAGCATGTCCTGGGTTGTTGCTATGTAGTTCCTTACTGGCCCAAATCAAAACCCATCTAGCAAATATATGTTCTTTTTGGTTGTGGGAAACATGAAAATATCCAATTTTCTTAACTAAAATGGAACATAATGTAAAGGTTAGGATAACATTGGATAAACTTTCTGAAAACGTAATTTGCCAAATTCAAACTTCATTTAACGCAAGCCAAAGTTTCTGGACCGCTACTTGTTCCCACCTCAAATCTCTATGGTATTCTGGTCTCCAGATATGTCTCGGGTCCCATCTTAAATGTAACTTTTGGGATTTTTTTGCCTGTTTTATTATCCGTCAAGCTAAATTCGCAATTGAGTGCTTGCACAATGGTCCTCATCAAGCCCCACAATTAGAGATTTCATTCATTTTGAATAAAAAAACTGTGTCGAGCTACAAATCTCTATGCCTAAGTATACATAAGCGTCACTTAGTGACATGTATATTGAAGTCTAAGTGGTCAATGGAACTTATTATATGAACATACAATCCAATATATAAGTTTGATATACTAGAAATACAACGTTTGAGTCATTTCTATTTCCATTTCATTGTTGAAACGTTGTCCTTCAGTAGTGGCATTGACATCAGTCTGATTCTGAACTTCAGAACATGGCAGATTTTGCAGAGAAAGATTTTTGGAAACTCTGAAACATTTCAGCATCAAAACTGTTAATCAACACAGTACAAATATCGAACTGAGTCGTATGGCTCATTTTACTCTGCTGTCCAAAACACTAGTCTTCAAATGTCTTTTCTGTATGTTTTGCTTTTACAGTAGTTTGGTGAGTTTCTGCCAAACTTTTAAAGTGTTCACTTGCTTCCATAACTCTTCCACAAAGTGCATTTGTTCAATTTTGTCTGTATAGTTAAGGGTCAGTAAAAGATGACCTGACTCAAAAACCTTTTTGGGATACTGAAAATATGAAACACTCTGAACAGCTCCCAGAGGTTTGCCTAGCCAGATGGAATACTGAACAATCCTGTACTTTAAAGTGATTCAATACTGCAGTGATATTCTAACAGTATACATGTAAACACTAATCTAAACATGAATGGAGAGAAATGGAACTTGAAGTGTGAAATGAGTTACAGAGTATCGATTTATTAGTGCCACAAGACAATATCGAAAGACTTCAAGAGGCATACGGTGGCCGTAAGTAGGATTTGGACAATTCTCTGGCTTGAAATATGTTTTAGTATTTCTTTAACGCCCTACCTCGACTAATAACAAATATATTTCGAGCAAAAAGTCTGTTTGAATGCCACATTCTCTTGTTCATATGCTTTTATTGGCATCAAGAGCAAAGATAAGTAGAAATCAATTCTCAGAGATGTTCATTCTTGCATTGATTTAGCTTTTATTTTACAGTATTCAAAAGAAGCCTTGCTGCGTTCTTAGTAATCGTATGCACAAATGTTCAAATCAATTGACATCTGCAACATACTTTAAAACGAGACCCAAATCAAACTTTCATCAATGGTACTATTTGACGTCAAGTTTTCCCTTTACTGTAGCACACAAACATAGAGAATTCCGAAGTGAAATGCAAGACTAAGATGCTGTAATCTTGCGATCACTTACAAATTGGTTGTGTTTCAAACCACATTGAACTTATCATTCATTAAAGAACCTACTGGATTAGAAGCACTGCTTGGGTACTGTTTTACACAGTCCTAGGTGCAGTATTAATCTAGCAAAATAATTTACTGTCGTCATAAACAATTGTATCGCTTTGCCAGAACAATTAAAGCAATTACTTTTCTTGGAATGAGAAAAAAGTTATTTGCAAGAGCGCCGAAATGGCTGCCAATTTGCTTGAGATTTGCAAGTCGTTTTCTTGAAAACGGTCGCTGTCAAAAAGGATCGGTCTCCTTAATTTGTTATACTCGTTTACCCACTTTTCCATTTCGTATTGAGCGAGATTGAGCTTTAGACACCCACTTCAAACAATACAAAGATTGCTTGAGAAACTGGTGTTTTGTTTGATGTTGTGTTTGACCATTCCTAATACATTTTAAAGACAAATAGGCTCTTTGCTCTTCCACTTGTACCACCGGCCTCATTTGGTCTCAAGCAGAGAGGCGTAAAAAGCTTTGAACTACTTTTTTGCTTTATTTTGGTCCTTGGATTTGACCCCCAAAATGCTGATTGCAATTTCAAAAGAGTCTCTTCATCTTGACATTTGCCGCCTTCTCCATGTAAAGACATATTAATTTGGAATACGTTCCCTAATGAGTAAAATAATGCATAATCCAACAACACCAATTAAACTACAAGGTTTCCCGTTAAAAGAGTCCATGAATTAAATCAATAGTGGTACTCGGCTTGGCTGAGAGCTGCTATTTTTAAAATTTGTTTATGATGTTGTTATGAATTATGTATCACTTATTGCAGAAGTTCACTTTTTAACTTTTGAAATTGAGAAGTGTTGGAACACAAGTTTTTAAAGTGTCCTGTTGTGAAAAGGATTCCCATGCAATGCACAGTGGACACCAGACAAAAGTCATTTTTTATAAAAAAATGTATTTATTTCCAAGGTGATAACTGGATGCCACTCATATCTAATGTGTTATGCTATGTAAAAACAATGTAGTAGTAGGCAGTTCAGATTCAATTAAACGATTCTCCAGTTCACTTATAGGAAGCATTGGAAAGTCCAATTCATTAAGTGAATCGTTTGATTTGGATGGTTAATGTGAAGGGACCAGTTCAATGAATCGATTCGCCGATTCACTTGAGCCTCTGCGCAGAAGGGAAATCGTCCTCTTTTTTATATTTATAAAATATTTTAACATTATTTATGTGCAATGTTAAGTTTATTATAAGTTGTATTTACCACAAATCAATGTTGCATTTATGCTGAATTTAATGTTACCACCTTTATTGAGAATATCATTGTATTTATATATAAAAATAAATATTAAAATTAGACGAATAGCTTGAATGTAGTTAGCTATTTGCTAATTGCATTTATGAAATTGTACATTAGGAATATTTTAGGTTCAATACAAGTTAAGCTCAATTGACTGCATTTGCAGCATAATATTACCAATTATTAAAGAACATATGTTCGGAAAAAAAAAAAATTTGCGGTTACGCCGACGCACTTATAATGGAAGTAAATGGGGCCAGTTCATAAACATTGAAAAGCATAGCCGCAAGGCGTAAACAATATACATAAATGGTCTGCACTTACATAGCGCCTTTTTAACCTTAGCGGTATTCAAAGCGCTTTACACTGTGACTCATTCACCCATTCGCACACCAATGACAGCAGAGCTGCCATGCAAGATGCTAGCCTGCCATTGGGAGCAACTTGGGGTTCAGTTTCCTGCCTAAGTACACTTCAGCATGTGGAGTCGTGTGGGCCAGGAATCGAACCACCAAACTTGCGATTATTGTTATATACGATATACATGTTAACATCTCTGTTTTACATGTTTTTAGTGTGATAAAATAGCTTTTAGGGTGTACCTGTGTTTTGTCATTTTGGCAACTTTGTAATATTGCATATAACTTAACACTGATAAGGTTAGTAATTTGATTACACTAAAATCATATTAATAATTTTCACATCTTGTGGCAATAATTTTGAAACAGTTTGTATTTTAACCTCCTGAGACCCGAACGTGTGCATTTTACATTTCCCTTTTTAATTTGTAACAAGTAGCGCCTAATAAAAATGCAAAACATTTGCAAAAAATTCTAGAGCAAATAGTTTTCTTATAAAATGTATGGCAACATATATGGACAGAGGGACTACGTTTTGAAATTGTACATAAAAAGTCTGATTATTTTTATCAACTTGTTTATTTTGTTTCCAGGAGTGCTAGCTAGTTGTTACAGACATTACATCAGAAATTAGCATAATTAATTCAGATTCAAAGTAATGTCCAGCATCATCCAATCACAGCCAACCATGTTCAAATAAAATGATCCATTATAAATGGTGAATCTATGTACTGATGATCATTGTCCCATGTGTGTCAAACATGTTGAGTGTCCAAACATCATCTGCAGCCTGAAACTGAACTTTTGATCAGATTTTAGGAGTGCATGCACTTCTTTAGGATGCTCCCTTGCTCCCTATTTAGTGAATGGCTTAACCTCCAGTGCGCTGTCTGTCTGCACTGGTCTCAGAACAGTCGAAATGCACCTTATTTTCATCCTATCTCCATATAAAGCCAGCCTTTGAACGAACCCATTGATTCTCAATGTGATAATGCACAGTAAATAGGATTTCTTAGGAAAAAAATGCTCTTAAGTACACATTGGGTTTAGCAACATGTTGTTTCGTAATAAATCGCTCAAATTTTAAAAACGGCATATCGGATGAAACTAGAGACTAGAGAATCTTTTGATTCAAACAGGTTTCAATGTAAAAACTTAATTAGGTTTCTTACCAGATGTAGTTTTGTTGGCGTTTCCCAAAGATAAACATCCGCTGTGGTCAGCACCATGTTGTTTTGTCACATGTCTGCATGCTTTGAAAGTTTAACCTTTTACTGACAGTACAGAGTATCCTGAACTGAGATCAGTCGGTTTGAATGAATTGAAAATATACGCTGCGTATAGCGAAGCCAAAATACAACATCCCCGCATGTGTTCGTGGAGTCGCACGAGGTTAATGTTTGTGGACTGGCCTTATTCACTTCCATTGTAAGTGCCTCACCTGTGCCTGATGATGACATACTGTAAATGATCGAAATTGTAAACAAAATTTTCATGCTTATTAGTATTATTAATCATTAGTAGTATTTTTAATGATATTGTAGCACTATTAATCATTTGAACTATATTATTAAATGTATGCGTTTATATTATGTTGTCTTTGTATTGTTACATTTACCTTTTATGTTTGCTATAAGCTTATATAAGTTACATACACATCTGCATAGTATAACCTAGACCTAAACTTGGTCAGTAAGAACACTCAAGAGGAAATCTGTGGAACACGTGATGTTATTCCTGTTTAAACAATGGAGAGGAAGTTTTTTTCCCCCTATGGATGTACTTACATATGCCCTGTACAGTTAACATCTTCAGAGAAAGACAGGAAGACCATCGGAAGACACCACTCTACAATTGAAATGTATGTCTCTCCTATGTTTGATAACAAAAGAACGAATAAATTAACTAATTCTTGGCAATTCAATTTGTGCCTGGCTCCATGACGTCTCAGCCGGTAAAAGAAAGTTCAACATCTTCAGAAAGTTGCTTTGATGTAATAAATGTTTGGAGCTTTAATTTCAGTGTGCGAACATTTCCCTTATTTTCCATATTTATACCATGATCAATGGAAACGTTCCAGGACCAACAAAATACGTTGATCGTGCCCTTCTTGGCAACATCACGGCCACACTACAAGCATTTGCATGTTTCACATGTCTACAAAAATTCAGACTATGATATTTCTCAAAAAATCTTGACTCTCTTCTCACTCACCAAAAAAGTTTTCGTCCATCTCCAATCGCAAGACACAGTCCCTTCCTGTAATCTCTTGTTATCTATTTTTTGCCATTGAGGCGTGTTTACACGACAGCCCCTTATTGTATTTCCTGATCTTATCCCTTAGCCTTTTCATTTCCTGTCAGCGTCTTTCATTTAGTCTCTCGGGCAGCTTGCGTCCCTGCCAGACCTGGGTACAGCTCACTGCTAAATAGCATTTAGCTAGAAAACCCTCGACTGTTTTTTATTTTTTTATTTCTATATTTTTTTTTCTTCATCCCCTCAATCTCTCTTTACCTATGTTTGGCCGATATCTTAGGTAGACAATCCTCAGAGGAAATATAGGAGTTAGCCGGGAATACATTGAATTTTTTGTACAATTGATCCCATGGAGAAATGAGAGGGGTATTATGAAGGAGAGGGGTGGCAACAGGAGGAAACAGGGTTAATGCAGAGGGCTGGCTCCATGTCAAGGGATTCTCTTTGGAAATAATAGTGCAAAAGTCTCAATTTGAGGCAATTACACCGAGCCTAGCCTCCCCACTTCCTTTCAAATCTCTCCCTTTATGGTAAATCTCAAACCATGTGTCAGGGAGCACTTGGGGAGCATCTATAAATAGCAGTGGGAAAGGGCTTAGAATTCCACATATGCTGGTTTTAAAATTATTAGCTACTTTTGCCTTTCTTTACCCAGGAATCCCGCCGAGAGCGCCAACTAAGTGAATCTGATAGGGTTTCGCATCTGCTCAACTCCTATTCTCCGATCTCAAACAGCGAAATTCAAAAGCGGTCAAAGATGAAGAATGTACTTTGACATGGTTCAGTAATTACTAAGCCTGGCCATAAAGGACTGGATATAAGATCCAGAGCTCTCCTCGGGAAGGAATTTTGTCTTTTAGTGTCAGTGATACCACAGCTACCAAGAAAGTCATGTGGTGAAAATGACGCCTGCTGTGTTATAGAAGTGTCACCATCTTGGTTTGGTCATCACAGATGACATTTCAAGAATGTAAGCTATGTAGCAGGGTGGGTAAAGCATATCAGCAAGTCATTTTTCCAGCCTGGTCTCATAAAAGCTACGTGTGCATTGCAACGTTTTTGCAAAACTGAAATTATGTGCTTCATAACACATTTGGCTGCACTTTTCAAGTAAAATGTTCAGCAGGGGGCGCAAAACCAAAGCAAATTGAGGTTTTAATCAGCCCAATTTTAGATGGAGGTCTTAATAAAACATACCGCCCTAACCTAAAACTTTACCCTAAACTTAAAAAATATTGTCTGAAAAGAGAAATGAAAGTTTAGCAAAACAGAAATCCTTACCTTTAACCTAACCTTAAGGGATAGAACCTCTTGAGTCCAAAGACCAACACTCTATCAGGTGCATTACCGCGCAAGCAAAGAAAATTGTAATAAGTGTATATATATGTAGGTGGGTCTGTAATACAAGCATTAAAATGTATAATTTAGATGCATTAATGCATTAGATGCATAATCAGCCATTGAAGTCATGATTTGAGCGAAAATTAATAATACAGTTTTTGTAGTGCCCATTTTGTGGTGTTCATTTCACCTGGAATCAGCAGGGAATTGTACCTGGAGACACGTATAACAAGTTTTGCAAAAATGTATATAGAATCACATTTTCTATATAGACCAGGTTGAATTTTTCTTTAAGTTTTATTTAGGGGACTCATGGTTTGGTTGGTTAGCTTCAGTAGTTAACCCCTGCTGGTAGAGGCCATGAATACACTATTTTGTGGGCAAAAAGCATGGTCTTGGCTTTCTGAAATTCAAATCACTGCCCCCAGTCACCAAAGCGGTAAGTGTTGTTAAATGTATGGGCACGTGTGAGCTCCAGTTTCCAGTTGAAATGTCCACAGAGTGGCGCCAAAAGCGAGATGCAATTTTAGAACTAAATGATGGAATACATTAAACAGGAATGCATATTTTATTAACTCTACCGCCTAACCCCAATCCCAACCCTAAACCTAACCGTCAGTGGAAAATTTTCAATTAAAAAAAAATTTAAAATGCAAAAATGTAACCTCAGAATCACACCCACCATTGTTTATGTGAATATGATTACTTCCTGATTCACATGGGACCATAACCCATGTATCAGAGGATGCTTGTGCAACTCACTATAAATAGCACTAGAGGGAAATGTGTTCACACTTGAACTGATGTCTTATGGGGGATGGTGTTTGTCAGTAATTTGGCTGAATGTGGTTGATTTCAGGGTACGTGAACTTTCAGACACTACAATCAAAATTTCATGTGGTAACGTTGTGGAACCAAGCAGCTGTGGTACTTGAAGAAAAACAAAAGAGTATAAGTGGAGAAAACATGGTTAAAAAACCTGTTCAGATCTCCAGATATTCGCCAACCAGAGAAACATCACAAAATGCGCTAATTACCATCTTTCCAAAAAGTAATTTAACCCTAAAGCTGCACTTCAAATGTATGAATTCCATTGCATTTATTCACAAAATTTTTTAGAAAGTTTCAAGTTATAGGAACATTCTGGAAAACATTTGTAGAAATGTTTTTTTCCCCCAATGGAGTAACGCTTAAAGAACAATCCACTAACGATGAATGAATGACGTTTTCATGCAAACGTTTTGAGAATGTCTGTCAACGTTTGTGTAAAAGGACATTCTATTAAAGTAGTGCAAAAATATTTGTTCATAACTTTGAGAGAACCTTTAGAGAACGTTCTGAGAATGTTTCCTGTAAGCTGTGAGTTCATCTCACATTCACACAGGTGTTCTAGAATAGTAACTATCAACGTGTTCCAAAAACTTTTGAAAAGTATAATTCATACATCATTTTGAAGAGTATATCTATTATTTAACAATATAAAATGTAGGCTAACAAACATTTTGTGAAATGTTTTAACCCCTTTGAGAAGTGTGTTTGTGCTGTCTTTCTTTGAAATAAATGCCACTATGTTTGATGTTTTGATCTAATGCAATGACATTCAACCATTTTTAAGTGTGACTTCAGTGCTCAAATACTTTCTGAGGTAATAAAGTGATTTGCTTACCATTTCCTCTGGGCAACAAATTAAATTTCAAAATTTTTTGTTGTTGACCTCCATCACATTTGAGATTTTTGCAAGGACCTCAAAGAAAAGAACGCTCCTCTTCACTCACTTTTGGAGTGGTCAGGACTGATTCCCACTTGCTGATTCTAATCCCAGTGCCTGATTCGAGAAGTCATGCTTTGATTTTCTTTCTTCTTTTTTTCCATTTTTCTTCCAGAAGATTTCTTTATCACTTAGTGCTTTGAAGTACCCTCAAAACCTCAGGCACATGTGGGTCAAATGAAGCAGATCTCATTTCGTGGATGGTAGCTTCTCTTCCAACTACACAAACTTGACCCACGAACACTGTAGACACCCCAGACAGTAGTTGACTTTATGATTAGTCGTGCTTTTAGTGCCAAATACGGATTGGTCATGATATTCAACAAGTCGTCCAACAAGCGGGTAGTCGAAATGAGTGCAACTTTTTTATCAAGACTGATTGTAGTGTATGTATATATATATATATATATATATATATACTGTATATATATATATATATATATATACGCCGATCAGCCACAACATTAAAACCACCTTTCTAATATTGTGTAGGTCCCCCTCGTGCCAAACCGTATTTCAGAATAACATTCTACCAGGCCGTCTGGTACCAAAAATCATCCATGCGATTATTTAATCAGCCAATCGTTTGGCAGCAATGCAGTGCATAAAATCATCCAAATAAGGGTCAGGAGCTTCAGTTAATGTTCACATCAACCATCAGAATGGGGAAAAAGTGTGATCTCAGTGATTTGGACCATGGAATGATTGTTGGTGCTAGATGGGCTGGTTTTCACCCACAACAGAGTCTAGAATTTTCTCTGAATGGTGCCAAATGATGCTATTCTGAGATGTGGGTTGGCGCTGTTTTGGTGGCTCGAGGAGGACCTACACAATGTTAGGCGGGTGGTTTTAATTTTGTGGCTGATCAGTGTATAGACTAATATATATATATATATATATATATATATATATATATATATATATATATACACACACACACACACACACACACACACACACACATATATATATTTATTTGTATATTTTAATGGCTTAATGCTTTAATAAGTGTGTCTACAGAGTTCTGTGCTTTAGCAGACATGCACGTCTTTGGCCATTGCATCAAGACTCACGCGGTTTTTTGAGTGTCCCGCAAAAAGCGTTGCATCTGTAAGATGTTGTGTCAACTTATAAATAGCCCTTATTAACTTTAACTTTTAAAAACATGTCTCAAGAACATGTCCCATTATATTCCGTTCCATTGCTCTCCGTCTAGCTGTTTATAAATACATTTTTGGATGGAAAGCGCATTAATTTCACTTTGTTTATGTTTCTCATCCACAATGGAATATAATTTTCCTCACCAAAGACATAAAATTTTTTAAATGCTCTTCATTACAACATATTTCATAACTGAAACAGAGTTTTCAAATGGATGCTATTTTGTGTGAATGTTGCACTTTAGGGTGAGGTCAGCCCGCAATTAACCGTATTATACAGGGATTCGTTAAACTAGATTCTTGGTTAAACTAGTCATTTAAACAAGCCACAAACTAGTTAATTTAAAAAACAAATATGTAATTTTTCAAGTGTCAGTTCCCAAAAAGCCCTTTGGCAGATTTCATCTCTGTTTTATTAACCTTGTCCCATGGCACTGTCAGTCAAAATGGCAAATGCAGAGAGAATTTGGTCGTGATCACCCAGCATCAATGTCTGATGTCATCACCCTTCAGAACAATGGAGTCTAGAATATTTGTCACTTGATATCTCCAGGGTCCATTATCCAAAAAAGGGATGACACAAACAATAAGGGGGGATAGTTATAGTTCACTCCATCAAAGAGGCCTGGAGTTATAGATATATCTACTGGCTACCAGACAGAATACAAATCATAAGTCTTCCTTGGGGTAAAAGGGGCCCTTTACTGACGGAAGTGATGTAAAATTGTTTCTGTGTATCGCTAGGAGACAAATATAATAAAGATGTGTGGCTTGGATTATAGAGGGGAAAAAACAGAAGTTTCAAATGGGTATGACGGTTTAAGCAAAGCAAAGACATTTACCATTGTAAGCTCAATAAAAGGCAATTATCACCTGTTTATCCTTTAGGCTAAGATTATTAAACAAAAGCTTTGCTCATAAAAACTTGGCAAGTCCGCTTTGAACGGCCGCATCCTAACTGAAATGAAATTTCATAAATGACTCTTTCCAAAACCTACGTAGGTAGCGATTTTAGACGTGTGTTTTTTTGTTTTTGTTTTTTTTTTTACTCTGAGGGTCTTCCAAAAGGTAAGATTCCTTTTTCTGGACAAAATCAAAGGCTGGATTGCATGTTTCCTTCATACTGAAGGCAAACCCATTATGTATTGCAAAAAAAATCCATGACTGGCAGATGAGAGAAAGGTTGATTCTAAATGTGTTTTTCTTCAACTTCAGGCAGTTTTAGCACTGTGAGCTTCTAGAAATTAAAGTCTTGATAAAGAAAATTTCACACTGTTTAATTTAAGTTTAATTTATCTACTGTATTAACAATGTCCAACATTTACATGCCTCACAGGAGATTTATGTCATTTTGTCATTTTTTTTTATTAAAGTCCTTAAAATTTCCACAGCAGTGTCATTTCTAGCACAATACAAAATGTATTGCGAGGTAATGCAAACTATTGCAAGGGAAGGCAAAACTTCCCAAAAAAACAAGGAAATGCAAATATTGCGAGCGTACACACAACTTATTGTGAGGGAATTCAAACTATTGCAAAGGAAGGTAAAACTTATTGTGAAGGAATGCAAAAATTATTCAGATGGAACGCAAACTATTGCGAGGGAATGCAAAAATGATTGCGAGGGAACACAAACTATTGCTAGGAACACAAAACGTATTGTGATGGAATGCAAACTATTGTGAGGGAATGAAAAAATTATTGCGAGGGAATGCAAAACTCATTGCGAGGGAACGCAAAAATTATTGTGAGGGAATGCAAACTATTGTGAGGGAATGCAAAAATTATTGCGAGGGAACGCAAAAAATATTGCCAGGGAACACAAATTATTGCGAGGGAATGCAAAACGTATTGCGAGGGAATGCAAAAATTATTGCGAGGCAATGCAAACTGTTGCGAGGGAACGTAAAACTTATTGTGAGCGAACGCAAAAAATATTGCGAGGGAACACAAACTATTGCGAGGGAACGCAAAACTTATTGTGATGGAATGCAAACTATTGCGAGGGAACGCTAAACTTATTGTGAGGGAATGCAAAAATTATTGCAAGGGAACACAAACTATCGCGAGGGAACGCAGAACTTATTGCGAGGGAATGCAAACTGTTGCGAGGGAACGTAAAACTTATTGCGAGGGAACGCAAAACTTATTGCGAGGGAACGCAATGAATATTGCGAGGGAACACAAACTATTGCGAGGGAACGCAAAAATGATTGCGAGGGAACACAAACTATTGCAAGGGAACGCAAAAATTATTGCAAGGGAACGCACACTATTGTGAGGGAACGCAAAAATTATTGTGAGTGAAAGCAAAAAATATTGCGAGGCAACGCAAACTGTTGCGAGGGAACGTAAAACTTATTGCGAGGGAATGCAAAACTTATTGTGAGGGAATGCAAAACTTATTGTGAGGGAATGCAAAACTTATTGTGAGGGAATGCAAAACTTATTGCGAGGGAACACAAAAAATATTGCGAGGGAACACAAACTATTGCGAGGGAACGCAAAACTTATTGTGATGGAATGCAAAAATTTTTGCGAGGGAATGCAAACTGTTGCGAGGGAACGTAAAACTGTTGTGAGGGAACGCAAAACTTATTGTGAGGGAACACAAACTATTGCGAGGGAACGCAAAACTTATTGCAAGGGAACGCAAAATTTATTGCAAGGGAACGCTAGCTATTACGAGGGAATGCAAACTATTGCGAGGGAATGTAAACTATTGCGAGGGAATGTAAAACTTATTGTGAGGGAAAACAAACTATTTCATATATAATTATAGTCCTGTTCTCAAAGTGGCTCCGTAATGTTCCCCAATATTTATGCGTGCTCTGTCTTTAAATGTATTGCAAGTTAGCTTAGCAACATGCGGTTGTCAAACTCTGTTTAAATCAGTTGGGAAATCATTAAACTCAAGTGAGAAGCATTTAAAATGCTGTCTGTGGGCAGTTTTGGAACAGAGCTTGAGTTAAACATATTGATAGAAACCTCAAGTATCTCTATGGCATGTGGTTATTTTTATCCAAAGAAACAGTACTTTTGTTATAAGGCAACCTGAGGTTAAGTTATTTGCTTGGGCACACAATGGTGAAAGAACTCTGCAACTAATCCCTTGTGGGCTTTGATGAAACCTTCAACTACAATACTTCAACTATACCAGATCTGTCTCGCCCCTGCTCATTGACTGAGGAAAAAAAAAAAAAAAAGCTCTATATTTGTAACAACCAGTTGGAATCAAGACCAGAACCTCCAAGAACTGGCCAATGTCAAGACTAGATCCAGACCAGATCTTATTGCAGCATTCATTTGAAACACAATTCAATCCATGTCTTATAAATAAAAATAAATTAAATAATTATATTTCAAACAACATACATTTTTATGAGGGGAAGGCAGTGGCTAGTTGTCACATGGGGAAGTTGTCACAGTGTAGGTATTTCAGTAACAATTAGATAAGGAGTCAAAATTCCATCTGCGCAAATGTGTTTTCTCTAGCAGAGGTTTTGTATGTTAGTTTCAAACATCTTGTTCAAAAACATGTTAAATCTGTGTGCATTCTACCCTCCAAAGTACATTTTCACACTCTCAAGATTTATAGCTCATGGGTAAACTAGCGAACATAATCAAACCACACCGGCATACTTTCAGGCAAAGGTCGAGTATATTATGAAGGCAAATTTTTTATCAAAAGTTTTACTTGTGTTTATTTTTATAACCATAAACTAATGTTCCCAGAATGTTGCAGGGAGGTTTTTGTGGAACAACATAAAAAGAACGTATAAAGAACGTTCTCTCATGGTTAATTTTAAGTTTCTAAACTAATGTTCCCAGAACGTTGAATGGAGGTTTTTGTGTGACAACCTTAAAAGAATGTATAAAGAATGTTCACTCATGGATAATTTTAAGTTTCTAAACTAACGTTCCCAGAACGTTGAAGGGAGGTTTTTGTGTGACAACTTAAAAAGAACGTATAAAGAACTTTCTCATGGTTATTTTTAAGTTTCTAAACTAACATTCCCAGAACGTTGAATTGAGGTTTTTGTGTGACAAATTAAAAAGAAAGTATAAAGAACATTCTCATGGTTATTTTTAAGTTTCTAAACTAACGTTCCCAGAACGCTGAAGGGAGGTTTTTGTGCGACAACTTAAAAAGAACGTATAAAGAACATTTCTCATGGTTATTTTTAAGTTTCTAAACTATCGTTCCCAGAACGTTGAATGGAGGTTTTTGTGTGACAACCTTAAAAGGATGCATATAGAATGTTCACTCATAGATAATTTTAAGTTTCTAAACTAACGTTCCCAGAACGCTGAAGGGAGGTTTTTGTGTGACAACTTAAAATGAACGTATAAAGAACATTCTCATGGTTATTTTTAAGTTTCTAAACTAACGTTCCCAGAACGTTGAAGGAAGGTTTTTGTGTGACAACTTAAAAAGAAAGTATAAAGAACATTCTCATGGTTATTTTTAAGTTTCTAAACTAATGTTCCCAGAATGTTACAAGGAAATTTTCATGTGAAAACATAGACACAACTAATACAGAATGTTCTCTCATGGTTATTTTTAGATTTCTAAACTAATATTTCCAGAACGTTGCAGGAAGATTTTTTTGTGACAACATAAAATGAATGAATAAAGAACGTTCTCTTGGTTATGTTTAGATTTTATTTTTACAGCCATAAACTAAACTTTCCAGAATGTTGCAGGGAGATTTTTGTGTGACAACATATAAAGAACGTTCTCTCATGGTTATTTTTAGATTGCTAAATGAATGTTCCCAGAAAGTTGCAAGGAGGTTTTTGTGTGACACCCTAAACATAACTAATACAGAATGTTCTCTAATGGTTATTTTTAAGTTTTATTTTAATAACCATAAACTAACCATCCCAGAATGGGACTTATACAGAATGTTCTCTAATGGTTATTTTTAGGTTTCTAGACCAATGCTACCAGAACATTACAGGGAGGTTTTTGTGTGACAACATATACAGTACTTATACACAACGTTCGCTCATGGTTATTTTTAAGTTTTATTTTTATAACCATAAACTAACCTTCCCAGAACGTTGAAGGGAGGTTTTTGTGTGACAACTTAAAAAGAACGTATAAAGAACATTCTCATGGTTATTTTTAAGTTTCTAAACTAACGTTCCCAGAACGTTGAAGGGAGGTTTTCGTGTGACAACCTTAAAAGAACGTATAAAGAATGTTCACTCATGGATAATTTTAAGTTTCTAAACTAACGTTCCCAGAATGTTGATGGGAGTTTTTTGTGTGACAACCTTAAAAGGATGCATAAAGAATGTTCACTCATGGATAATTTTAAGTTTCTAAACTAACGTTCCCAGAACATTGAATGGAGGTTTTTGTGTGACAACTTAAAAAGAACGTATAAAGAACATTCTCATGGTTATTTTTAAGTTTCTAAACTAACGTTCCCAGAATGTTACATGGAAATTTTCGTACATAGACATAACTAATACAGAATGTTCTCTCATGGTTATTTTTAAGTTTTATTTTAATAACCATAAACTAACCATCCCAGAATGGAACTTATACAGAATGTTCTCTAATGGTTATTTTTAGGTTTCTAGACCAATGCGACCAGAACATTACAGGGAGGTTTTGTGTGACAACATATACAGAACTTACACACAACGTTCGCTCATGGTTATTTTTAAGTTTTATTTTAATAACCATAAACTAACCTTCCCAGAACGTTGCAGGGAGGTTTTTGTGGACTTTTACAGAAAGTTTTTGAATGGTTTTGTTAAGGTTTTATATGTAGAATGAAAAACTAACCTTCCTAGAACATGTTGCATGGAGGTTTCTGTGAGACAGCCTATATAGAATGTATAAAGAACGTTTTCTAATGGTTGTCTTGATTTTTGCAGGGAGGTTTTTGTGTGACAACCTAATAAGAGCTTAATAAACGTTATCTAGTGGTTATTTTTAGGCTGTAATATTCTTTCACACTTTTTATATACAGTATATACATAAACATGTCTGATAAGTCATGTCTTTTTTGTATTAACCTTGCAGGAGGTTATTAGACAACAACAACTGATATTACTTGAGCTTCCGTTCTCTTTACTTGCACATGAACAGTGTGCACTTTTAGAGATGCTAAAAATCATTTAGGGCAAGAAAATGGGAGATCTACTCAGGAAACCACACACAGGCAACCTCTCCACAGTCTGAGAAATTCTTTGGAGTACAAAATGGGAAAGACATCTTCACGGTGAAACATCTGTGACAGGCGGAAAGATAAAAAAAAGCGAGCTTTGAAGCATCAAGTGTTTTCCACAGTCAAGCGTGCACATTGTTTTGCATGGCAGTTCCTTCAGCTAGAGAGTCCTAAAGAGATTTCTTCATAGTCAGCCAGTCGCAGCCGTATATCTTTACTGACATCTGGTGTTCGGTCAGTGTCACTAATCCCGCTTGCCGTCTCCCTGTCTTACCTTGTCAGAACAGATCATTGTATCTCAAAGAGCAATCGGGTGTGTGGACGAAGAAGATGAATTTATTATTATATCAAATCAATATGTAATTCCAGCCTAGGGGTTATTTTATTTGGGCTAGGGTGAATGTGAGATGGCTTTCTTTTGTCACGAGATAAATGAGCTGTCTCCTGCTCACTCCTTCAAACCGGGCCTGAGGACAAATCCCCAAAGACAGCTGAGGGGAGATCAGTGAATCAACAGTGTCCTGATTACAACTGCACTGAGGAACACAGAGCAAACTGTGAAAGACTTTAGTACAAGGGCTAAAAATGTTTCAGGTTGCCAACTTTTTGCTATACACGAATGCACATCTTTGAGCGCTTAAAGGGTTAGTTCAGCCACAAATGAAAGTTCTCTCATCATTTACTCGCCTTCATGCCATCCCAGATGTGTATGAGTTTCTTTCATCTGCTGAACACAAACAACCGTTTTTAGAAGAATATTTCATCTCTGTAGGAACTTTTAAGGTCCTAAAAGGCAGCATGTAAGCAGGGGCGTAGCAGCCACGGGGGATGTGGGTGACACGTCCCACAAACTCTTTAAAAAGTTGATTTTTGTCCCATGCAATGGTGAGTCCAAATGGTGGAGTTGTATACAGGACTCTTTGCGTTTTGTTACTTTGGGCTGATTGAGCGACCATCCAGCCAATCACAGGTGAGTTTCATGAGATTTTCATTGATTGATCGTTTTTTTTTTGCCAATTTAAGCAGATTACTGGATCTGTGTTCAATATAGAAATCTGTTTTTAATCTCAGCTCTTGTTTTTTACCTCTATGTTGGTGTGCAGTCGACAAACTGTAAATAGATAGATCAGCTGTGTTCTTAGAACACATGCATTTACTGAAGTGAATGTGTTTAAAAATGCTTAATAATGCGCTTGATAATGCTTAAAACCTCTACTAAAGTCTCTTTGTAAGTCTGTAGACATACACATTTTACAGGATTACATTTTCTTTTGATTGTTGATTCAGTGACTTACTCATTTCACACAAGACACTCATTTGTCACCTTCTGGACTCACCAGAAATGGTCACTGAATCATTAAATTGATCTGAAATAATGTTGGTGAACATAGTCAAAACACCCGAGCCTCTTGGATACATTTAAGTCCCACAATGCACAAGCACGGAGTAAAAAATACAGTTGTGCACATGCTCAGTTGACATTATTGTAATTGATTAAAAACTTTTATTGTCATGTGTGAAACAAGATGCACATTTATTTAAATCCATGTCTTCTGAAGTGATATGATAGGTGTGGGTGGGAAACAGATCAATATGTAAGTCCTTTTTTAATATAAATTCCCCTTCGGGGCCTGGGTAGCTCAGCAAGTAAAGTTCGAATCAAGGACGTGCTGAGTGACTCCAGTCAGGCCTCCTTAGCAACCAATTGGCCCGGTTGCTAGGGTGGGTAGAGTCACATTGGGGTAACATTCTCATGGTCGCTATAATGTGGTTCTCGCTCTCAGTGGGGCGCGTGGTGAGTTGTGCGTGGATGCCGCAGAGAATAGCATGAAGCCTCCACACGCACTAGGTCTCCTCGGTAACACACTCAACGAGCCAATAAGATGTGCGGATTGACGATCTCAGACGCAGAGGCAACTGAGATTCGTCCTCCGCCACCAGGATTGAGGCGAGTCACTACGCCACCACGAGGACTTAGAGCGCATTGGGAATTGGGCATTCTACTTGGGGACAAATAAACACTGAAGTCTATACTGAGGAATCCCACAACATGCAAATAAGGTGTATTATTAAGATATATTTGTATTACTGCTACAGTATTGCTGCTGTTTGCACACACAAAAAGCAATTTCGAGGGATGATTTAAAGCTGCAAATCATATGAGCACATTCTATTACAGGATATATTTTAAAATACAATCTTGCAATTGATTCACAGTTTATTATTATGTTGAAAGACAGACAAGATTACAGATTCAGGTTACTACCAAACACATATTCAAGGTGATACACTGTGTACTTTAGGTCAACATTGTGACCTGTTTACAAATTTGATGCAAGGTTAACGTGTCGTATATTCTCGTTATAAAAGGGATAGTTCTTGGATGAGCCACGTTCAAAGCAATAAAAAAAAATACTCCCAAATTTTAATCACTTTTCACACAGTTTGATTTTTAATGACCCCGTTGATGTTCAAAAATGATTTTAGATGGAGTCTAGCATGCCTAACTGCAGGACGTCAACTTTCAAAAAGTATTTCACCTCAACTATATACACAATATATCATGTATTATTACCGTTCAAAGTTTGGGGTTACTTGACTGAAATGTTTCTCATGATCTTAAAAACCTTTTGATCTGAAGGCGTATGCTTAAATGTTTGAAATTCATTTTGTAGACAAAATATAATTGTGCCAACATATTAATGTATTTCATTACAAAACTCCAATTTTATATAAAAAAAAAAAGTTTTTGAAATGGATGACTTGGACCGAATAATAAAGAAAAGCAGCCAATAAGTGCCCAAAACATACAGTAGATGGGAACTACTTCAATAATGTTTAAAAAGCATCCCAGGGTGAAACTTCAAGAAGTTGGTTGAGAAAATGTCAAGAGCCCATTTTTGCAAATTCTAGGCAAAGAGTGACGACTCTGAAGATGCTAAAATATAACACAGTTTTGATTTATACACAACATAATTCCCTTAGTTCCATTTCTATTATTCCATTGTTGTGATGACTTTAATACTATTCTAAAATGTGAATATATACAGTATATATATATATATATATATATATATATATATATATATATGTGGAGGTCACATAAAAACTGACTTGTAAATTTTATATTTTTTTACATTTAAAATTTTGGTTACAATTCATATGCCTTTTTTGCACAGATGTTACTGTTTTAGCCTTGTCCCAGACCCAGAATTTCAATATGAAAATCTGAGAATCTATTTAAAAATATATACATTATTAAATGTTTAAAACTGTGATAATCTAACAAAAAATAATAAATAATCTAACTTATTATGTGAAAATGATTGCTATAATTTTTTTAAATGATTTATATTTTACACTTATGCATTTGGCAGACACTTTTATACAAGGCGAGATTCAGTGTATACATTGATTCTGTTTGTGTGTTCGCTGTGAATCAACCCCATGAACTTGCCGTTGCTAGCACCATGCTCTACCAGTTGAGCCACATGAACTATATAATGTCCCACAGTCGCACAAATATTTTCGAATCTATTTGAATGTTATGCAATATAGGTAAAATGTATTGTTTTTTACTTATGATCAGTGACTACAAGCTTGCCCGACCCCGCGTCCACATGCGTGTACGTTATATTTTTGGCTTTGCTATACGCAACACATAATTTAAATTAATTCAAAACTGAACGGTCTCAGTTCAGGAGACTCTGGGCTGTCAGTAAAGAGTTCAACTTTCAACATATGGAGTCATGTGACAAAAGAACATGGCGCCGATCACAGTGGAGTTTGTCTTTGGAAGAAAAACGGCAACAAAAATACATCTGGCAAAAAACCTAATTTTGTTTTTTACATTGAAACCTGTTTAAGTCAAATAGTCTATAGTTTCATCCGATACGCCATTTTTTAAATTTGAGGGATTTATCGTGAAACGCCACATTTCATACAATTCGTACTAAACATTTTTTCAGATTGAGACCCCCCAAAAAATTCATTTCATGGAGTATGAAAATAAGTTGCATTTCAAACTGTTCTGAGACCAGTGCATACAGATAGCACACCGGAGGTTAAGTCATTCACTAAATAGGGAGCAAGGGAGCATACTATATCTTCCTTAATGAAGTGCATTCAATCCAAACCTCCCATAAAAAGTTCAGTTTCAGGCTGCAGATGATGTTTGGACCACTCAACATGTTTGTCAGACATGGGACAATGATAATCAGTACATAGATTCAGAATTTATAATAGTGATGGGTCGTTCATGAATGATTCGTTCATGCAACCAAGAACAAATTATGAGAAACAGAAAGATTAGTTCACCTCTGGAACCTTCTTGTCGAGTCGTTCGTTCTTTTGTCATTTGACAGCCGTATATGCTATGCAGTACATAGATTTGACTATTGAAAATGTAACAGTTTAATTTAATTCTGCTCAAATGAATGAAATTACTTGAATAAAGATTTGTTCATTTTGCTGAACGAGACTCAAAGATCCAAGACAGTAAATTGACCATCATTAATTGATAATGTATCGTTTTATTTGAACATGGTTGGCAGTGATTGGACAATGTTTGCATTACAATCCGAATGAATTATGCTAATAGGTCAAATTAGCATATTAGCAATATTCTGACAGGTAAAATGGCTATGACAGTGCATAAAGAAAATATTGGGATTTTGATGCCAAAGTAGAAAAAAGTCAAATCAAGTCAACTAATTTGTATTTGTTCACTTTTTTATTTGTAATTTTCCCAATATACATTGTTCCAAATCCACTTTACCGGAACTCAGCTTTCTATAGATTGGAATTATTCCAAATGTCCCAACTTATTCCCGCTGTCCACATCTCTGGACATACATTTTTAGGAAAACTATTTGCTCTAGAAAAAAAAAGTGCTACTAGTTACAAATCAAAAAGGGAAATGGAAAATGCACACAGCAGTCACATTTGGATTGATTGTGTCATTCACTATGCTTCATGGGATGAGTAGTTCATCAGCCTCATAAAATAACCCACACAGTCTTGTACGTTTGTCTTTTTTTAGATTTTCATATCCATTTTCACCTCAAATCAAAATTAGTAACGTTGTGATTCATCTCATAGCTGGTACAACCAAAGTAGAAAGTGCAATCAAGTATGGGAGTGGTGGTGGCTTAGTGGGCTAAAGCAAATAACTGGTAATCAGAAGGTTGCTGGTTCGATCAACACAGCCACCACTATTGTGTTTGAGCAAGACACTTAACTCCAGGTTGCTCCGGGGGGAATGAAGGGCACTGTAAGTCACTTTGGATAAAAGCATCTGCCAAATGCATAAATGTAAATGGTTGGTCTGGTTCAAAGTTCAAACTCTTGAATGATTAAATGAAATCCATATGGAAGAAATTAATGGGTGAAAAACAGTTCTGGAACCAAGACGTCTGAAAATGTGTGTGGGCACTGTTGCGATCTGGAAGGGGATGGGGGAGTATAGATGCTGTAAGCTACTTTTTAATGTTTTGTGATATAAGGTTCCCAACTAATTGGATTTCCTCCCGCCAGTCAAGTAGAAACTTTATGATAATTTAAGTAGAAGAGTTGAGTGGAAAATGCGAAAATGAGCCAGTGGAAGAGAACGAAAGTTTTGAGGTTTTAACTTGGCCTCAAAGGGTCGTAAATTGTAAGCACAGTAAAACAGATTCTCAGACGTGTGTCGAGTGCATCGTGGCTGCTTCTCAATTACATTCAGTGAAGAGTAACAAAAAAAGATCTTTTCGATGCAGAGCTGGCCGTATAGTGCATCTTCGTTAACATTGAGGTGACGGGGAAGGGAAGATGCATCATTCATCTTGCGGCTGCCAGCGAGGGAGGCACTTCCTGTCGCTCTAAAGGGGGTAGATGGGGGGAGACAAATGAGATTATTGTACTGAAAGATGGAGCATCTCTTACTCTAGAACAAATAAGCATGAACGGGGGGGCTGCCAGAATTCCTAATGCTGTTTAAAAGTGAAGCCCGGCGCCCCATCGTCCTTATTTGACATGTCAGCGGCACTGTCACGCATTTAATGCGCGTTTGCGTTGAGATGTTCAAATTGGCTCATACTAAATCATCTAAACCTGCATAGAAACAATTGATGTTTGTTGACAGTAGTTTGGAATGTTTCCTCTACTTGAACTCTATTGTCTTTTTTTCCCCCATTGTATCATCCACCAGCACAAATCTTACAGTTACACTAATGTGGCAAACCAAGTCCGGGTTTGGAAGGTTAGGCATTAATTGTGTCCCCCATAAACTTCTGACACCCCATTCCCACCCCCCACAGATTGCATGTTAGTACCGGCTATGCCCCCCATATGTATTTCATCATGGTGCGGCAAGCATATTTAGAGTTTGGGGTTAGTACCAATCCCTAACCCTAAGCATGAGCAATAATTATACTAAGAATCAATAAGAGACCCTTTAAGACCCTTAAATGCATATGCACCCAATCAATCTATCATGTATTGTATTGTTCCATTTCAAAGCCTGTTAGTTTTGGCAGAAGCTTCGCCTCAAACTCAACTGACCTTCAGTTTTACACACATTGACAGTGAGCATCTCATGCTCACTGTTGTCCAGGTGATATTGGGAGGAGTGTTGCAGAATGTTGCATCATGCTCACGGTGGTGCGGCAGACGAATTGCAAAGGTGCCCTTCCTGAGGATTTTTACAGAGAAATCCTGTTTTAAAAGAGAGAACACATTTACAGGGTAACTGATAAAGAAATGATATGGGAATTGCATTAACAGACAAACATGAGGTGTAATTTCCAGGGGCGTAGCGACCATTATAAGACGATTGTCTCACCGATCTTTGAGAGATTGTATCTTGTTTTTCAAGACCAATGGCTTAATGTATCAACCCACTATATAAATTCTCTAATGCTCTTAGTCCTTTCTCTCTATCCATCTTAGACCCTTCGTCCACATACGTGGACATTACATTTTGGCTTCGCTATAGTCAACCCTTAATTATATTTCATTTAAACCGACTAATCGGAGTTTCAGTTATGTTAAGTGTCATCTTTGTCAGAGATGTTTCTCCTAAAGTTCCTTGGGGTAAATAAAACCGTTGACATACAGTAAAAGTACAGAGCAATAACATTAATGTGGTTGCCCAGGTTTATAGAGAGAGTTTGATGATATAATATATAATATTGAAATCTCAAACTTTTGATTACACAGTGAGGGACATTGTTGAGATCTCTTCTAAAACTCTAGAGGAGTTTTACAGTAATCTCAAACTAAAACCACACTGCATTGTATCTTAAAGTACAACAACATGATTTAATTGAGATCTTGCACAAATAAAAAAAATCGCAATAAAAATGTTTTTCTTTCAAATCTAGTCAAAGGTTGGTTACTTTTTTTGAAGAAGCTTGAATATAAGCCATTTGTTTTATTTCATAGTTTTAATGACTTTTATCATATTCGAACAAAGAATAAGATTGACTGAATTGAGAGTATGCAGCAATTCAACGTCTCATAGTACAGTTAAAATCATTCTGTTCATCTCTCCCAATCTCTTTAATTTGGTGGACGTCTGCTCCTGTTATCCTCTTATAGTTCCAGTGTGCTACCTGATCAATTACAGACACATTGGACCTGGTTTGAGCATAAAACAATATTAAACAGATCCCAGATGTGTTTAATAGGATTTCAAAAATGTTAAAAGACTTCAATCGGCATTAAGATGCAGTTCAGAGCAGAGACCATCCGACGGTGAGGGCATTTGACTTTTGTGGTAGAGACATGATTAAATCGCTTAATTAAAGAAGACTTTTAATGCCCAGAGGTTGCTCTTTAGCTCGGGGGACTTAATGGATGTCTCAGATATGTATAATAATTTATGTATCAACTTTGTCTCAGATGTTTCTCCTATAATTCCTATTATAAAAATAGACACAAATGAGTCAATTCTTGACATTCAGTCAGAGGATAGAGATCTTAAACGAATGTGGATAGTTTGGTCATGGGAGAATTTAATGAGAAATGTTTGAGTTCACACTAATATCTTGCCAATGTGAGTGTAATCTGAGACTTTAAGATCATTTACATGGACACCAGAAAGCCATTTATTGTGCGAAAACTGCTCTAGACCTGAACTTTGCGTTTACATGCACTGTGTAAACAATTTCTATTAAATAAGAAAACAATTAGGTTCATATGATTCAAGACAACTCAACTAAGGAATTCCTGGAATGTCAGAATATTTCAAAAACATTTATGTAAAAAAAAAAAAAAAATAATAAAATGAAATGTGATATAGCGGAAATATCACTGTACATTTTTTTGTAATTTTAACAGAAAAATAATGAAAAAATGCTATGCTAAAAAAAACTATTTATTGCTTAAAATGGCAAAATGTAATTTTAACATAAAATATTGTAAAATATCATATATATATATATTTACCTTAACCTTGAATTTAATAATATGTTTAACAAGACAATTACAGTAAACAGTTGTAAAAAGAAATACGGTGAAAAACAATAATAGTTTTGTACATTTGACATTTTTTGTTGTTGTTTTTCATGTTTTTAAAGATTTTTGGTCCAGTAGGTTGAGATATTATCATTATATAATTTAATGTTATACACGCTATTGATCTGTAAATCCAGAGACCTAAATTACATCCCATAATGCCTGAAATGTTTGTTTTTGTGTGTGTTTTTTAGGACAACCAAAGCTGCCAGTTTGTTGTTGTTGTTGTTTTTTCATGAACTCATTATTTCTATTGAGTAATCTTTAACTAAATTAAATTAACAAAACTTGAAAATGTCAACATTTTTATTAATTTTATTTTAATAAAGATTACTCAGTTCAATGTGATGGAAATTTGTTATGAAATTGAAATGTGTAAATCTTAAAACTTGTTTTGATTGTATACTTTATCAATCCCTCATAGAGCATGAAACATGTCAAAATAACAATATTTTTAAGATCATATTATATAGATTATTATATAAGAGTTTTTGGGTTTCTCATTTTACAATGATATAAATTGTGCGGAAAGTGACAGATTTGTAAATCCTGCAGGTTTAAAATGGGATTTAATGTTCTATTAAAACTGGCCACTTGTCTATTATTGCTCAAATATATTTGCACTCAAAAAAATAATTAATAATTCTTAAATACATTACTGCAAGTTACTACTTCAAGTTTATGCCCACATAAAAAGCATGTGATTTCTGCCTGTCAGTGCAACATACTGTTATCAAATTTTAAAGTAGCCTATTTCACAAACAAACAAACACACACACACACACACACACACACACACACACACACACACACTAGGGTACTTTTCAGTACCCTGAAATGCCCAAAAGATGGAGCCATTGGACAGCAGTACACAAGAGTTGCACAGATGAAATTGCAGGTCTTTTATCTGGTCTCTCTCTGCAAACATATGCATTAGCAACTTTAAAAAGAAACTCTGTAGAGACATTTTTCTACTTTATATTTAAACATGATAAGTTCCAAGCCTTCTAGGCACCAGTCATGACAATATGGGCATTATGCTGCTTCCTGTTAATTTACAGAGCCATATTGGGGGGCAAAAATAGTCATATTTGTATGTATTTATTTATATTTTTTCAGATTATGGCAAGAATCACTCCAAAACGTTTCATGCATTCATCAAAAACAAATCAAAATCGAATCAAATACTTTAATAATGTAAATGCCAATAAACACATCAATGGTATAGCTAAGAATATCCAATGCAATGGCAGTGTTGTAATGTAAAAACATTATCAAATACATTTACTGATTGAATAATTATGACATTATACCTTCAGATCAGAGGATTGAAGAACTGAACAGGCTTTACAGTAATGGCTTAGAGAGACTAGATGATTCTTCAATCATATCTACATTCACATTTTATTTGTGTCATATTCTCAAATTATTGAAACATTGTGATTTTTGAAGCAGTTGGGTCTGAGAACTAGATCAGAAAAGTATCAGACAGGTTGTTGCAGTAAATGTGAAGTTGTGTGCTGTTACTGTTTCACTTTAGAGTTTCAAATTTGATGAGGATTTCATTAAGCTGTGTTTCTGTGTTTGATTTTGATTTTTCGTAATGGTGTTTTGATTGACTTAGTGACATCATACTACACTGTATTTATTTACATTTTAAAATTGTTTATAGTTTGTTGTGTTTGTGTACCCCTGCTAATGTATTGAAAATGCCACTGGGGGGCAGTAAAATTGTTTGCAACATTGAGAAAAACCATCACAAACCACAGTGCATAATTCCCAACAATACACTCTTATAATTCATATGATATAAAGCATTACTCCATATGAGTGACACCTAACTGTAGGATGTAAATAGGTAAAAAAAAAAAAAATTGCAATTCATAAATGAAATATAAAACTATACCATCCCTGGTACTCAAATGGCCCGGACTGATGGCATTTAAACTTTTGGTAATGCTTTATTTTAAGGGTTCACAATAATGCATTAGTTAAGCATGAATAAGACAGTAGTTAATGATTAACTGAATGTAGAGTAAGGCTATCTTAGCCATAATTAACAACTCATTATACACATTCAAGTTTATGTAAATGTATATATATATACACATTTATTATATATATATATATATATACATACATTTATTATATGAATGTATAATTAGGAAAAGCAGCCAATAAATGCCCAACATATAGATGGGAACTCTTTCAGTACTGTTTAAAAAGCATCCCAGGGTGAAACTTCAAGAAGTTGGTTGAGAAAATAGTTTTGATGGCTTCTAAAATGGGGAAAATATAATAAAGAATGAGTAAATAATGAGTAAGTGACCCCAAACTTATATATATATATATATATATATATATATATATATATATATATATATATATATATATATATATAAGACAGTAATTAGGTCTAATTAATACTTTTATTTACTGGAGTTGTTACTAATAAATTCCTAAAATTTTACATCAAAGACAACTTGACTCCTTATTCTAAAGTCAAAGTTTGACCTAGTCAAGTTATTGTTTTTGCACTTATTAGGAGGCATTATATGTTTTATTTATTTATGTATGTATTTTACTCATTTTAGACTATTATGACTTATTAGTATTGGTTTTAACTAAATAATGAATTGCTAAAATCTTAAAGACATTGTGACTAAATTGAAACATTTACTTACACAAGTTAATAATTAGTTTGACATTTATTAAGTGTTCACAGTATTTGCCGTAAACTAAAACAAACATTCAGAGAGTTTCACTGTAATTGAAAGTATAACTTCAGTAAATTAAACATTCACTTATACGGGTTAGAGTTGTCTTAAATCAAATATTTAAGTAATTAAATATTCATTTTTTAATGAATTGGCCTTTATTTACTGGCTTAATATTGTCTAGTAAACTTTAAGTATGATTTCTAAAACAGAGCATTAATTACATACTTTCTAAACAAAAACAAGATTCGTATTAAGTTGTAAATTATAGCTAATACAGCCTTACTCTACATTCAGTTAATTATGAATTACTACCTTATTCATGCTTAACTATTGTGAACCCTTAAAATAAAGTGTAACCAAACGTTGTTATCCATTAAAAATATATTAATGCATATTATGCATATTAATTTAGTTTCAACAGTTTTGCTTAAGTACTGTACATCCCTCATGCTTGAATATCAGAAGTAATATTTCCTAAAAAATGAAACAGTGACATTTAGCACAAGGGTTTCAAATCAGAGTCAACCTATAAAGGAGAACATGTATTTTAGATCAGTTATTAAGTTGCTTATGATACATATATAATGTGTAAGCAATTTACATAAACAAAACTTATGAAAGTGAATAATATAATATTATATATATTTTTGAGTCAAAAGTCCAATTACTTACAGTAAACTTGTTTTGTCAACTTAAGAGGGCAAATTGTTTAAACAGAGTAAACTTGACTTTCTAAGTCTAATCAACTTTGTTTTAATTCATTTCAAACTGAATATAGAAGTTCAATCTGCATTTAATGTTATTGATATTGATAAGTAGCTAGGGCACTCCCATTGACAGAGGTTAAAAAAATTGTAAATTGTAAATGGCCAACCAACGATCAGAGACCAACATCTAAACCCTCTATCATAGTATGACTTAAGATCGTCAAGGAGACACGCGTGAGTCGTAACAATTTAATGATGGAGACAATCATCAAACTAACCATTGAGTTACAACATGAGCTTTGAATTATTGCTACATGACAAATAAATGAAAGTGGCAACAAACACAACAACCAACAGCATAAATAAAATAGCAAACAGTAAAAAAAAATGAGACGAATGACAGTTTGCATAATTTATTAGTGTATGACAGGAATCTGAATAGGTTAGGGTTGTGAGTACATAGTTCTCTTGACGTAATTTTAATTTCTGCTGAATTGTTTGACTTATATTATTGATTTCAGCTGAATAGTTTTTCTAAGTTCAATAACTTATAACAAGTTCAGCCAACAAAAACTTGGATAACTGAGATATCTCAACAAGATCAATCCAAGGCCGCGTTTCCCAAAAGCATCATAAGCCTAAATAGATTGTAGAAACCATTAGCGCCAATGGTTTCTACGATCAACTTAAGCATGCAGTGCTTTTGTAAAACGCAGCCCAGGGCAATTATACTTACTCTACATTTTAGGTTATGATAACTAAAAGGCAAAATTATTCTTTACAGTGATATCGACCTGAAATTAATTCCCAATTAATTTAACTATTACGGTGAGTTGAATTTGAATTAACAATCGATTGAAGCTTCATAATGAATTTAATGAATTATTCCAAAATGAAATGTTAAAAGAAGGGCGTTTCACGATTTGCTGAGAAGGCTAAATGCAACAAATTTAAAAGTAATTACTGACGTGAAATGTGGCATGTTACGAAATGATTTGTCGCTCATGTGTACCAACCCAATCTCATGGGAGTTCGTAAGAAATCGTACAAATTTGTTCGTATGAAAATGAACAACTAATACACCAACCAACCAACCAAATACTCTCTCCTTGTTTCCTTGAAGACCACAGTGCTTCGTTTCTTCCCAAATTGTGTGCTGACGCAATGGCAAACCTAACAAAGAAGTGTAACACTTTACGCAGACACTAAACCTAACCATATTACTACTGTAAAAAGCCCTTTTGTGATTGGCGGAATAAAGCGAAACTTTGTGTTAAGACTACGTATATTTCTTAATGTTAACCAATTACCCAAACTAAATACCTAACACCTTATGGTTTTCATTGACAAATACGTTTGTGTACGATGGAGGGAAGGGAATATGAGGGTTTTGAAAGTGGGAATAGTATGTCATTGGTTGGTGTAAAAGTGGTACGTTTTTCATACAAAATGAAGTTGTACGAGTTTCTCACGAATCCGCCATCTCATACAATTGATACTAATTCTCATGAGATTTTTATTCGTTTTAGTACCATTTTCAGAGAAGCACCACCAAACAATCTACATTTATAAATGATAACATTAAGCTACAATGCAATGCAGACAATAATGCTTCGAAAAATGTAGCGAATGAAATGAAAATGTAAAACAAAAGTGGTTGATGACGTTCCTATCCATTTTTTTAAATATTTTAAATGGTTTTATTTCAACTTCCTTTCATTTATCCACCTGGACTGAGCGTTGACCCAGGGCGTTCACATGTGGGATTTCACATATTAAAGGATTGCTGTAGGAAGCGGTTAGTCTGGTTGACTTAGGGTCACCAACAGTGAAAATTCCTGGCCTTGCTTTTACAAGACAAACAAAACATTTTCGCCTGGCCCCCTGAAGTGGGAGGAGTCTGCTGCCATTTTAAGAAGGGAAGGGACAGGGGAAGAGATAGATAGAGATAGAGAAGGAGAAAGATACAGAGAAAGCAAATGAAAGAGAAAAAGGTTTTAAATGAACAGGATAGTCCTTCTTCCTGTCTGTCTACCATTCATCCTTTTCCTCCTTTTCCTTGCTGGTAACTACATTGGCGAAAAAGCATTATAAAAAGGATTAAATTTTCTTCTCCCTCTGCTATTATTTTCATTTTCTATCAACCCTCAGAATTGACTGACATTATCACCCCCCCCCCCCCTTGCCCAGAGACACAGGGGAACCGGGTGTTGACCAAGAGGCAGCCTTAAGCCGAATCTGACCCCCACGTCCATGTGAAGCCTGAAATCTCCCCCCATTGCGGAAAAAAAACCGCCATGATTTTAAAGTGCTGAACTGGTGTTGGGGGTTGGGAAGGTTACAAGCCAGCGATCAGGCACAAGACCTGCCTTAAACTCTTGTTGTCTGAAGACTTTGAGGAACAAAGAGAAAAAAAGACACGTACATTTTCTGTTTTTTGGAATTTCACCTTGACTTTTCAAGTTAACATGAACACGTGATATATAGGTTTGTTGATGCAAATCATGCAGTTATTTATTTTTCATTTTACATTATGTTTATCAGTACTTCTGTATAGTAATATAATATTTATATATTTTTTTATAATTAAATTAATTTTATGAACGGTGGAGTAAAACTGCTGTTTCACTCAGTAAGTATATCTATCTATCTATCCATCCATCCATCCATCCATCTTAGGTCTGTAAGTATAAATGCAATTGTGTATTTGTACTCTAATCTACTCTAATTTCCTACAATACTTTCTCATTTCACTCTATCCATATAATCGTACACTTGTTAAACTTGACAAACAAAAAACTAAACACACACACACACATATATATATATATATATATATATATATATATATATATATATCACTCAAACTTTTTGCCTATTTCTTATTGTATTATTATTATTATTATTTAAATTTAAACAAAAAATTTAAACTGAGCTGCAACGTCAAGGCACCTCAAACACTTTAACGCTTTGCATGTCTATATTTGATTTAATATATTATTAATTATTGCATGTGGAATAAGGACATGCCGGCGTCCGTATTTAGCTCTTCCCTCGCTTTTTTTTCGTTTTCTTTTTTTCCTTAAGACAATGCTTTATTTTGGATTGGTTGGAGGGCTAAAGATCGGAAGTAGTTTATTTATGCTAATGAAGGAGTTGGGGGTTGTAGATATTTACGTTCAACGGGAGTCGCCCTTCATTCACTCACATGGTTAAAAGGTTGGCCGCGTTCGCGCCACTTTTGCATTTTTACTACGATTAACAAAGTCATTTCACGAGCCGTTTCACTTTGCTTTGGATGCGCGCCACGTGTTTTACATTCGCACGCTGTTCACTTTTAAGTTTACGCACCAGTTTCGCAGATTTGTGCAAGTGAGTGAAGATGGAGGATTTCACTGGTGAGTGTCTTACTGTGCGTTATTCACTAGGAACCTGTTGTTAATATTTTGATTGCTTTTAGTCTCAGAAACTCAATCGCGTTTTCCTGCGTTAACATGTATGCGATGATTTCCGAGCGCGATATCGTAACTCCGCTTTCGCAAACGACAACGATGCTCATAAAAACAATGTAGTAAGTGGCGCATGGTAGTCCTCTACACCTCCATACTTGGGGAGAATGTGGGAGATTTGAAAAGCGTGCTTCCTTGCAATGCAACCGCCAACTCTTCAAGCATTGCACGTCCACGCTTTACGCCACAATTCACATCGGAAAGAGACGATCGCTTAGTAGGGAGCGAGAGAAGTTGTTTATAGACTTGCATAGTGTTATCTCGTTGAGTGTTGTAGTGGCATGCGAGTTAAAGTGCCTCCAGAACAAAGCAGTAGCACATGGGGGATGCGTAGGCCGCGCGCGCACGGGCTAGCTTAGCTGCCGCACGCGGGACAAAAACATTCCCCTGCTTTGCGTTCACTTTCCCATTTAGCTTCACTCCAGGGTGTGAAATGTTGTTGAATTATTCAAATGCATCTAACGTAGTGGGTAGTTTGGCTTAATCATGATAGCAAGTGGTTTAATGGGGCTGGAGGGAGCTAGCCGTGTACTAGCCATTGTAGTTGTAAGTGTTGACTAACGAGTTGGCTTCTGCGGACGTCGTATTTGTTGCAGTTAAGACATTTTCTCACAACCTCTTCGCAATTGCTCCCTGTTTGGCATATGGTAATGACTACTTGTTGTCTAATGGTGTATTTTCTAAGCGAAGAATGATCCGGTATGTGAACTCGACGCCATGTTAGTGCAGATTGTTTCGAGTTTGGGGGGGGTAGGGTTGATCCGGGCTGCGCCTGAGTGCGCATGCGCCAGATGGACGGCGCGGTCCGCAGGCTGCGCAATTCATTCACACGTTCAGCACTAGTTCTCATATTGATGGTGAAATATAATATGCAATCGAAACGGAGTGTGCGAACTATGTAATGAGGTATTGGTGAAATTGGCTGAGTTTAAAGAGTGATGCATGTCCAAGTTTGGGTAAGGATAGCACCGCAAGTGCCCGTCCGACATGTGCTTTACAATGAGGCCCTCACGCTTGTAAAGGCCAACGAACTCAGTCAATGCAGTTTACTTGCATTTTGTTTATAATCTAGTCAATGAACTAACTCCTATTTCTCCCCTTCCCTTTCTCAGAAACGGCAAGAAAGATGGAGTAGTTTCCCGCATGTTCCGTGACTTAAGGTCAACTTCCATGGAGTGATGAATCAATTGGACTGTCTTGATGCGAAAAGTGGTTTGTGTCATTAGGGTTGCCACTTTGTGAAGTTGTAAAATAAGAGAAGCTTATTTGTAAGTTATTTGTTAGTTTTTGTAATAACATGCGTTAATAATTATCCTTATATGCTAAAATGAAAACTTTCCTGATGCATGACTTTTTACACTTTTATATGTAAAACAAACAATAAAAATTATATATCTTTTTTGTTGATTTTGTTTATGTTGGTTTATTCGTTCCATTTAATTTTATGTGTTCATTTATTTTTCCTTCACCAGTACTTGTCTTATGTCTCACACATAATGTCATACATTGATCTTATTGAACATTCATATAGAAAATCAAATCCACAGTTTTAGCACCATTTGTGAACTTCTCAGACGATCCTTTACCCACCATAGGGGCATTTTCCAATTTACATCAATGTTAAATTGGCAATCTGGAACTATTTCACCGGGATGCCATCTGACCAGCTTAAACACAGGAAAAAAACGTGTCCCTTATTGATTCGATACGGTACGCATCATTTTACCTTTAAATACAGGAAGGTCCCGTATTTTACGGGACAGGTGGCAACCCTAGGTGTCATGGTATTGTCAAAGTGCTTACAGTGCAGGTAGTATTATGGAATATCTACTGCAGTGGAGGCACTTCTAGCAATACACTTGGCCATTACCTCTTTCCAGCCACCAAGCATCCTTTGTGAGACACAGTACTCTTTTAACGGTTTTGTGCTAAGGTGCATCTAGTGCAGATAGTGAAGTAGACTAGCATCTACTGCGCTAAGTGCTCCTTCTGGCATGAGACTGTGACTTGCATCTAGATATATGGATTGACCATTTTCCCTGATTATTATTACTACTTTTATATATATTTGGTGCAGTTCTCTGCTAGTTTTGCATAGTTGCACTACAAGAAAACTGGAGTTGTGCAAATCTATGCAAAACTGACGGTGGCCTGCTGCTGCTCCACGTTTCCAAGTTTTTGACTGAAATCTCATGTGACTGTTGTTGCCCATAATGTCTTAAGAGTTTCAGCAGTGCTAAAGTGCTTATAGTGCAGGTAGTGTTTCTGTCATCTACTGCAGTGTGAGCACTTGAAGTACTTCTAACTACATGCATCTGGGATCGGAAGACTCCTGTTGCCATCACTGTAACCTTGCTGGCCCTCGGTCAGTTTTGCAGGTTTGCATTCAGCTTTTAAAGAGTATTTACTGTGCAAATCCATGCAAAACTGACCGTGGCAGCACATTCAAAAGCTGTTTTGAAGATGTTTGGTCCCTTTCTGCACAGGTTGGGATTGGTAGCAATGCTGTGTGTTTGGAAGGTATTGCACTTGTCCCGGCCTGTAGAGGATTGTGGAGATTGTACCCCACATGTAGGGTTTTTTTTTTTTTTTTTCTGTTGGAAGTCCCCATTCTTTTTTTTTCTAGATGGTATTACTTGTGTAAGTGTAATTAAAATGTCCTTTTGGTCTTTTCTTTAAATGCTGAAAATTGTATTGAATTAATAAATGATTGAAGTACATTATTGTATTGCTGTGTAATATTTGTAAATGTGCACTAGTTAACTTGCCACTTAACTGGTCTACCATAAAAGAGCTACTGATGTCATTTTGAATTTGTCAAAGTTGTTGCAATGCTTTAATTCTTACAAAACAAAGGGGTTGTAGTATTGACAAAAGCTGCAAGTATGCATAAAACTTTAAAGTGTGCTAAAAAAAAAAAAAAGCCATATTTTATCATGTAGTACCATCTTCCCTGTACTTAAACCATGGCCACTTCTGTTACTGGACAAATGCATGAATGGATAACTTGTTTCAACGTCACGTTGACCATGTTATTAGCTTTTCAGTTGGTTTATTTCAAATCCAATTATGAGAATGCAGAGTAAGCGAAGTCATCCAGCATCCTTGGTAAATCTACTTAATGCGAAAGGGTGTTACTTGGCTAATACCTTATTTAAATTGAGTTGTAGTTATGGCTGAAATTGTGTCGAAATAATACTTCTGAATATGTCTACAGTTATTAAAAGTTGCTTTAATTCAAAGTGTTAATTCTGTCGTGTGTTCCCATCTTAAACTAGTATTCTGTGTTCAATACAACTTCAGATTAATCCCTCAAAAAATAAATCATAGAGGTGATGGTGCGCTTTTTACAATGGGGCCAATTTTGGGGGAGTTTAAAGGTAGAAATGTGAATCATAATTTTATATAAGCATTTACTTATATTCTGTTAGAAACTATGTATTATGTGACCTTTACAGTTGCAAAAATGTATGGTTTTCTGGCTTGCAGCGTTATGGTGTTGTGCTATGATGTTGTTAAAATATATAACTTTACACAGTGAAGTTTAGTTTGCAATTTTATCACTCTAAAATCAAGTTAACATGCATATTGTTTACATCCTGTCTCTATACATTTGAAGCGGTGAGTATTTTACCATTTATGGATTTGGCCCCATTCACTTCCATTGTAAGTGCCTTTCTGTAACCCACAGAAAGGCACTTTTTATTGCCTTTTATTTGAAATAAAAGGAGGGATGAGTTTAATTTTGTGTGATAATTATCATTATTCCACGTGCTGCTGAATGAGCTTCACCTCTTTTGAACCTGGAAAATTTTTAAGTTCTTTGAATGGAAACATTCTCATCAGTGTAGTTCACTGTAAATGTGAGATATTTTGACGGAAATCAGTTCTCAAATGTATGTATTAGCGTACATCTGCATGTTTTCAAATGGTTAATCGGATAAATGGATAAAAACGCATTTTATCGTTTTAGCACTGCCTGTGTGCTATGCTGCCAAAGTTAGATGCCTACTGCAACATTATAGCTAATAATAATTTCAAGTATTTGAGCTCTTCTGAGTTCCAATCAAGGGTGTAGCCAGGAAAATACTTTTAGGTGGGCCTCAATAAAAATGGATGGGCCCTAATTTTTTATTAAACCAAATTTTGCTTAAAAACAGAAGTGGCGCATTCATGTAGTTCTTTCAGATATCAGACTATTTTGCACTATTTTTTAAATATATATTTGAAGTCAAAGAAAAACCTCTAATATGCCGGGTGGTCCAGGGTCTAATTCCACCTGGCCCACCCTTGGCTACACCACTGGTTCCAATTATTCTGATTTTTCTAGAACAATGAGGTAGGTCTCCCTCAAACTTGTATTTTTGTAAAAAAAATGTTGTCCTTTTTTGGAAATTTGAACGTGGGAAACCCGCAAAATTGTTAGGTTGTATTATTATTATTAATAATACATATTAAAGAAATGTCTCGCACAGAGTAGCCCACTGTAAAAAACAGTGCATTTCTAGAATTTGTCCAACAGATGGCTCAATGGCAACCCATTTGAGAGTCCCACTGTAAGTCCTTGCAACCATTTTTCTTTCCTTGAAAGTGAAGTATAATAAAAAATATTTTATTAATTTTTTATTGATCTTTTTCATTTTCGCTTTTAAGGTATTTTTTTGTTTGATTTTAAAGCTTTTTATTAACCGCCTTCGTCCCTCAAATATCATCGGGGTTACCCATGTTAACATCTAAACCTGAAGGGTTCAATGCATGCATTGAATACATTTGACGTATGGTAAAGCGAGTATGCTACTACTATAACCATTGCGAGCAGGCTGATATGAGTATATTGCGCAGTTGCAAGTGCGCATTGCAAACTAAGAAGCTCCCGTTATAAGAAACGGAGCTGGTTAGTTTGTCGCGTTGCTCTTCACTTTGCAGTCCAATAGTATCCAGCTGTATGACCCACACTTGTGATTCCGCCCATTCTCGCTTGACAGTTCCCTTCCACCAACACACCAACTGCACTCTGATTGAAGATACTGCGCGAACTCCTCCACAGCCTCGTATTTTGTATATTTTACCCATGTATTCACCAAGAGAGTTTTCCGAGACATAAATAATACGCCCGTGTTTAGCGGCAACACGGTTTTATCTCGGACGGACAAACTGACAATTTCAGCTTCTGGTCAGTTTTTGAGATGGGGATGCGTGGAGTTTTGGTTTATGCCATTTTAGCGGCTTTTATTAATCCAAGTCGGGGAAGTTTGGCGAACTGCGATGAAGTGCGGAAAGTTTTTCAACAGAAGCAAATCGGACCTGTAAATGCATTACCTGAAACACCGAGAGCAGGTAAGATATGACCGATTTTGGCATGACATTGATGGTGTATCACCAACGCCTTTCTGACTTTATTTTGATCCCCATCAAGAATACCACTTTAAAATGATACTAATATAGCCGAACTTCGCGTATTTCTAATAAGTCACCTGTCTGATGTTTTAAAAGACGATGCGTAGTCAATAATATATATATATATATATATATATTTTTTTATCGGAAAGAAATACAATTTTGATGTCTTAACTGCGTTTGAAATGTAAATAAACGAACCAAAATTCAGAGATATTAAGTGAAACTTTTTTTTTCTTCTCGCAAACAAACACAAATTTAGCCCTTGTGCGCCAATTTAAAAAAGTTACTCAGAGGTCACTAGACGACAAAAATGTTCCCATAATAATATGATATATTCATATTATTTTCCACCTTCAATGAGATGATTTTTTTAACCAACATCAGTCCTAATCATAACTAACGAAATATTCTTTCATTTTCAGTGTTTTAACCCTTTAAATGCCAGATTGTGTATAAAATGCCACTGTTGTTTTTTTATGGGAACACCCCCCCCCCCAAAAATCACATTTTGTTTACATAATGGCACTGTTGTTTTGTACACACACACACTTCACAATATACACATACAAAACACTCTGACATCCATACCAACACACAACACAATTTTAGCTGCATCATTTATTCAATTGGCCTTCAGTGCTCTATAATACAGCAAACAGAAAATAGGCGAAAAGCATGTATTTGCTCCATAGGCTAAACATGAGAAAAATAGCGCCATCTGGCGGAAAATATATATTTGCTTTTAAATTTTGAAGTCAGGGCTTTGGGATGAAAGCATAATATCATTGAATTCATGATTTTATGCATTAATGGCATGAAACATTAAAAAGTCCCGATGGTCGAACAAGGGTTAAAATATTTGCATCCTCATTTAACTGCTTGTTATTTCCCCAAATCAATTTATTGCTTTGTGAATGAACTTCAAATGGCGCTTTTAAAGACGTTTTTACAATTAATAGCCGCTGGGTGCATTTAACACCTTCAGAAGTTGGAGGTTAGTCAGTACTGCTCTGACTGAGGCGCAGTACGTTGAACATGAATTCTGTAAATGAATCTTATAACTTAAACTTGTATAGTAGCACTTTCCTCAACGGACTTGAAACCAGAGATTTTCAGTCTGCTTTAAAAACACATTTACTTAAAGAATTTGGAAGTAGATCATCTGAAGTTTCCTGGAAGATTATAAACAGTCTTTTTAGTTGATTTGTCTTTTAACATGGTGTATATGCAACTTATCTTGACATAAATTTCAGAGGTCCCTTTGGCTATTCTTTTTAGTAATATTTGCTGAACTCTGGAGAACAAGTCATTATTAAGAAAATCAAAGCAGAACAAAATGTGACTTTGATGAGGTTCCCCCAAACCTTTTGAGCAATTAATTTCTATGATTTCTTTAGTTGTTCATGATGACCTGATAAGGATATTAAAAAAATCGATTCTAACTGAAGTTATATTAGAGCTGAGCAAATCTATGTAGAAGTGTGTATGAAATTTCCAGGCATGGATGTCTAGTTTTTCATGCCTGTGGGAGACTTGCTCAGTATACTGGAGATAACACATTCGCACTTGTCAAATTCCGCAGTTGGAAGAGTGTTTTATCTGGCATGTCATCAATATTTGCCCTCAAGACTTTTAGCTAAGTCAAGTGCATCATGCCAAGGTTTCAAATCAGAATGCTGCTTGTGTAAATCACTCCCTATAAGATCAAGTATGCTTTATATTGGGTTAGAAACTAGCCACTTGACTTGAAAATAAAGCCACTATTATTGACAAAAACTGCTGTTATAGGAATTCCTTAAGGACTGTATGGCAGTGTGGCATCCAAGCCCATGGGACAGTCTTTGTCAGGTTGTTTGGATAATTGTTTCATTTTTGTTTCTCTTTTTGATCTGAAACTAGTTTTGTGACCTCTCTTATAATAGACCAGGATGTCTAAGGATGGGAGTAGCTCATGACAGAGTGAACAAGCAACCTCTAACCAGTTTGACAAACTTTGCTGCCTTAATGGATTCTAAGTGGGTTTGGACGTATAGTTTGTACACAATAGTTTGTAGGTCATCAAATGGAACTCACTTCAAAGTGCTGCTTGGAAGAGGGTTGTTTCTAAGAGAGGGTATATATATATTTTTTTAATGTTAGGATTGGAGGTTGTGGTTGCTATTAAAATCTTGTGCAACTCAACTAAATCCAGACAGAGTGTTTATAAGCATTGCTCATCCTGAACTCCAGTATTCATCGGGAGAAAATAGAATCAGATGTTCTTTTTCATGCAATGCAGTTTTTAAACTGAGATGCACCGTGAGACTGTGATTATAGGTAAATCATTCTAAAGGGATGCACTTGTATTGCTGTTTAGCTTTGAGGAGACCGCTTTCTAAATACTGCAACGTTTGCTTCTCTGCTTCCAATATTGGATGTTAGTAGCCACGCAAACTGTTTGATGTCGAGCGATTTTCCACACCATATGACCCCTTGAGGGTGTTTAGCTCCAAATATCAAATAATAAACTGACCACCAAAGGGGTAGGTAAATTAAAGCTTTAATAATAGTCACATTGATGGTTGACACCGTTTAAATGATTCCTCAAAGGCGTTTATTTCTGTAAGTTAACATTACTCAAGCATTCCCAAGCATGCCAGACATTTTTCTTGTTAACAAGCTGTTGCAGTTCTAAGGCCATGGTCAGAGAAGCTTGTAAAAGTGCTGACCATCTTGTCTAAATTAAGTTTTTCATAGCTTCACTTGGACCCCATAAGCATGCAATCTTGCATGCCACTGCGAGCAGATTCTAAGCTGAAGACTCGCATTGCTTTTGGTTTGATAAATCTTGGGTTTTGTGGTAATTCCTCTGGAATGCCTTCATGTAAGAAAGTGTCAGTAGTGTAGGGAGCTTCAAAGAAGTGTAAACTTGAAGGTATTTTCTCTCAACATGTAGCATTTGATTAGGCATTAAGGTGTAGTGGTGGGTTTCACTTGAATCAAATGTGTCTAATTAGGTTTATAAAAATGCCCTGGGTGAATTAATGTTGTGTCAGTAAAAATGGTGTCTGTCCATTGGGTAACCTACTAGTGATGGGCACGAGTACCTGAAAACCTAGAAGTGACAGCAATGATCGATCATGAAAACAGTAATTGCGTGACTTGTGAAAACTTTTTCAACTTAAAGGTGGTGTTAAAGTTTTTTGAAGTTAAAATAGAAATATCTTCTCCTATCCCACTTGGCTAATATACAGAGACCACATATAGACCATTTCCTCAAAGTGTAACACTGTGGCACTTTCAATGAATGTATCTGTTTGTTTGAACATCAAGACCAGGCCGACATGACATCACCGGCTCAACCAATGGTGTGAGTTTCGGGTGGGACTATGTGTTCGGCCAATCAATGGAAGACAGGGAAGTGTTCATGAGACCTGCTTGAAAGTTATTTTTGTAATAGAGCGCACCAGTCTGGTTCCCGAAGTAAAAATCTCTTTCATTTTTGCCAAAGTGGATTCAGTATTAACGATAACTTATAAGCCTTTAAAGACAAACCTACTGTGGAGTGGAGGGGGGCGGGGCCGGGCTGGAATGTTGCACGCCCGGACCCCAATCGGCCTGATGGGGCGCGCGAGGGATAAAGGTGGCTAGTGACGACGGTTCGAGAGAGAGAGAGCTCAATCCCGGACATGTCCGTTGTGTGTTTGTTTGTGCGTTTGTTTAAGTTTTCGTTAAAGTATTATTTATATTGACAAGCCGGCCTCGCCTCCTCCTTGCCAATCCTAACCCCGTGTTACACCTACCATGAGCTCTGAGGATGTTAATCGATGGAATATGCTTGTGCTGAAGCCATCAATTGATGTTTAATAGCGGAATTCCTGGTAAAGAACTACACTACCCATGATCCTGAATAGAGATCCACCAATAAGAGAATCAAAACTCTGCAGCGACCGCCCATTCCCGTCTCTGAATGATGCAATCAAGTTGGACTCCCTACACTCTCAAACTAATATATTGGTGCATATCTGAATATTTTGCAATCATGTTAAAATATATTGATTCAAGAGTCAGCAACTTTAAATCAATCGTTTTATATTTTTCTGCTATTGTTTTTAATTGAATTATGCCATTCGCGATGCTTCCTGGGGTTGTAGTTAATGTTCATCCTTTCATTTAAGACTACAAGTACACAGTCTAGTACCTTTGTCTTAATGTCTGATTTTCAAATGCATTTTTGCTTTTAATCAAAGTTTGTAATGTTGTGATTCACTTCCGAGCTGGTTGGTTTGGTCCATGGTTAGAACTCTTAAGAAGTATAGGGATAATACCGCCATAACCAAGATTGCACAAAAAGTGGGCGGGAACTGTAGTGTTCTATATTAATTATTTTGTCATAAATGTTTTGCCATTCTGTTTGGTGACACTAGTTGCACAGAAATTACACAATACACCTCAAAAAAATATTTTAATCATGTGATTGGTCACACTGGCTTATTTGATAGCCCCTTGCAATCCAATTGGTAAATCGAGTTGGGACAGCAACTCATGGAGACTTTTGTACTCTCAGGAGTCCCTTCCTGCAGTCATCTCCAACAATTACCAGATCTCACAGCCTGTTGAATCATGTGAAACTGGGGTAAAAAATGAAGGGGTGACAGTTCAAAGTTGGATGAATTGATTTTCTTGATTTTCATGTTCTTCAAAATCCCTAAATCGAGACCAAAGTTTCTAACACTAACTCCTCTTGGGCTTTCGAGCTACATTCACAAAACTCGGCACAGACCTTCATACAGTTCTGAAATAGTGTGCTGAATTTATAACCAATCAAATGTATGATTTTCGCTCTGTGGATGATGAGAGATCAGGGAAAAATCCTTTAGGCTTGCATTGATGTAATGTTCAAATGTGCCATCAAAATCTAAAATTCTAATGTACACAAATCCACATAAGGCCTTTGATCTGTTTTAGGTGCTTTCTCCATCTCTCTCTCTCTCTCTCTATCCATCTCTCTATCTATCTATCTGGCTGGCTGGCTGTCTGTCTGTCTGTCTATCCATCAAATGTAAAACTAGTTCAACCTTTCAGACAAGGCTTTGTCAAGCCAACATCAAAGTTTAACTATCTTTACCTTGTAAATTTAATTCAACTGTATAAAATGGAAAACATTACATTTGGAATTTTTTTTTAAACATTTTGATTTCATAGGACCTTTCAAATAGTCGGCAGTATGCAGTGTATATCATGATATTTTTAGTAGGACACGTAAATGCTTATATTCCATTCGGCACATAGCCAGAGTCTGAATTCCTTTCCTCATGCCATCTCCTTCGCATCTCGCTCAGGATCTCAAAACATAGCGTCACAGTGTGGTGATAGTGTCTTTAGCAACATTTGGCTCATCCTGTCCCAGCACGTCCACTGATGTTTTCTTAGAGCTCCAGCCCTCTAGGTGCTGTCATTATGACTGACCTCTTTTTTTTTGGGGGGGGGGGGGGGGGGGGAGTGGCGAGCAATGGAATACATAGCAGTGGAAAGTGTTTTGTTGAATCTCAGTGGGATAAGACTTTTGATGGCAAGAGATATGCCCTTTCATCCTCCCCCCACCCCAACTGGCATGTTGCAGCTTGCACAAAATTTAGGTTTCATGCCCACCCGGCGGGGTATGAGCTTGTTAATCGTACTCAAGTTAAGCATATCGGTAAAAATGTAAAGAATACTAAAACTAGATTTTGATGTTTTTAACAAAATATGAGTGGTGCTTTCCCGTGCAAAACCCGCTGTCATGATGCCAAAGGCGTTGCTAGAACCTATTTAGGAGGGCTTTAGCCCCCCTAAAATTAATCTCAGCCCCCTAAAAATCTGTGACTCAGAAAGCAGCAAGCAAATCTTTAAACAGCAGCACCACTGCACTATTTGTTAGTGTGAGACTGCTGGTGGCTTTTTCCACTTGTAAAGACTGACTATAGTGCAAGGCAATAGCATTGGAGTGCAGGCTATGTAGGAGCGTATCATTGGTTTGAACCACTGAATATGAATATGCCCCATTCCCCCATTCGATTCGTGATCAGGTGAGAATCAGCGTCTGTTGACCAACTGAAGGAGAGGAGCATGTCGTTTGTTTAGTTTGGTAATCTCGTTTAACAAGGAGAGAAAGGGGCTGGATGGATTAAGAGTAAAAGTGACTAATGACATTACAATGACATCAAGATGTAATAAACACTTGTAATTATTTTCAAGTTTTTGTTGCATATTTATTGATTTTTTTCTAAAATTTTTGTTAATACTTCTGAATGAATATTACTATATTATATATTATATAATATACTATATAACTATTAATATTGCCATCTTGAATGCTGTAAACACTGTTTAAAAAACCTCTATCTATGCAACAGAGTGTAATACATTAAATGTGCACATCATAAGGTTTAATTGAGGGCTGAGCCCCACTACGATTACAATCCTAAAATCGCCTCTACATAACACTGTGGTTTTCTGGGTTGTTGCCAGGGCATTGCTATACTGGTGTTCTGCATGGTTTTGGCACACATGTTGGTTGCTAGGGTGTTCCTGGTAGTTGCTAAGTTGTTGCACCCCAAATGTCTATGGTGTTATATTGCCTATATGGCTTGGTTCATTTTTTCGAAGTGTATCTATGGGATTTTTTTTGGTCTGCCAGGCAAAAATCAGAAGTCTGATCACCAAGTAATAATCCAAATGTAGCACAGTTTGAGTTTTTTATTTATATGCATTGCACAAACAGCACAGGACAAGTGTCAAAGTTTAATACTTACTTTTACAAGCAACACTAATCATTAAAGTTAATCCAGTTTATGGAATATATGTAAAAACAAATCCATGTAACTTGAATATTGTCTTATATACCCAATTGTAATCTTTGTTTATTTGACCCAACAGGTTCAGATCTCCAAGTTTGTTTGTCCAAAAATGTAACATGCTGCACAAAGAAGATGGAGGAACGTTATCAGGTCGCGGCACGACGAGATATCCAAAATCTTCTCCAGATATCCAGCTCTAGTCTGAAGTTCCTGATCTCACGGAATGTGGCTGCTTTTCATGGTGAGTGAGATAATTGATTGGGAAGACTAACATTAGTGTATTCCCTAGAATGCCACGCAAACGTTTTCTCAATTCTTTGAACTCGGGATTTGTGAACTGTTTGGAAAATTGAAAATTGAAATATCATTTTTCCACTTCATGTAAGGCTATTTGATTAGTTGCTTGGCGCCAAGATGAGTTCAATTTTAACCTCTGCAGATCTCTTTTCACATTGCACTTTTGGGTCCAAACCATGGTATGTTTGTGTCGCTATGTGAGTACAAGAGGCAGCTGTTTACCAGTTCAACTAGGTAACTACTCAGAAGTATTTGTCCCTTTGCATTTAGTATTGCAACTTGCAACTTCTTGATGCGCAGAACAGCATTTGCGTTTTGTCTGCCGTGGACGTGAAGAATGTGCACTGCTCTCCAAAATCAATATATCTGGAGAAGAGCGACTATAATTAGAGTGTCTGGGAGCATGCAAAGATTCAAATTATTCGGCATCAATAGCCAAAATTTCACTTTCACAAGTTAGACCGATAGCTTTTATACCGATCGCAAAGTAGGGCTGTGCATATGCCATCATATATCAATATATCGCAAAACTTTTCTCACAATATTGGATCGATACATAGAACCGTCGCAATATTATAATTGATCGGTTTGTGTATTTATGTACATCTTGTCCAATAATGAAGAAGCAGAGATGTCTAATGTCTTAGATAAGCGCAGATACAATCATGTACTGATATATATTGTGATACTTTTTCTCAAGATATTGTATGGATACATAGATCCCTCCACGTATTTACATCATGTCCTAGAGATCAATAGTGAAAACGCAGGTCGTCTAAAAAAGCACAAACTCGGAAATCAGTATTTTCGGTGCAGTTCCACTTCAATAAGACGCGATAGAGATGGAAACTAATCCTGCATATTCATTCTTGCAATTTGCAATCTAATAGAGCACTATTGAAGTGCTTTGCAAACCGTACCCCAGACCTCTTTTTATACTCAACCATGGTATAGTATATATAGCAAGTATAGTTTCCCAGTACACACTGCCCTGAAAGCCATGACATGTAATTTAGTTCCTCTGAGTCTCTCCAAGGGCTTAATTCTGTTGTCTATTCACTACTTTTCAGTTTGACCAGAGTTCATTTAAGGTTTTAGAAGTAATGGCTTTCTTGATGATCTGTTGACCAAAATGCTTGTTAAGAGGTCTTAATGAAACCCTTTACAGCTTCATAATGTCAGTACAAGGGAGCCAACACACACCTTTGTGGAGGAACTGTTTAAATGAAATTACAAACCTGGATCTCCCAAAAGACTTAACTGTAGAAGATGCAGTCTTCCAGGGATCCTCCCAAATAAAAACATCTCTGTTTTGCCTACTGCTAATTCTCTAAATAGGCTAGCGCTCAAGTTAACCAAGGTGGTTATTGGCATTGTAATAGCTCATGATTGGTCCAGGTTACTGTTAGTGTGCTGAAGAGTTCCAGCAGTGTGAAGATTAAGCCCATTACATTTAAAGTGTCAATTTTTTGTATTGATATGTGGAGTGTGAGTTTTAGAGAGGTCTGATTTTGTGAAGTAAGTGGGAATGGATGTGTTTGAATAGGAATCAACTGTAAATTGGAATTGGTTGTCTGTTTATGCTTCATAACATCTCTTCTTTACTTATTTAAAGGAATATTCCAGGTTCAATACATGTTAAGCTCTGTCGACAACATTTGTGGCATAATGTCGTTTTGACTCTTTCCTCCTATTCTTTAAAAAAGGCAAACAATCTGGGTTACAGTGTGGCAGTTACAATGAAAGTGAATGTGGTCAATCAGTAAACGTTAAAACACTCACTGTTTCAAAAGTATAGCCACATATTCTTTGAAAAGGAGAGGACACCCAAAATGGAAAATTCTTCCAATTCTAATGGGTTTAACAGAAATTGTAATGGTTTTAATGGTTACAATGGGAATTGTATTGGTTTTAATTAAAGCTATAATGGTCCCTGTGGGTCTCTACTAGCAATGTGTTCATTTTTATAGGTGGCATGCTATGTCAATTGGATACCATTATGTAACAGTACATATCTGTAATGGAAACCAATACAAACCATTAAGTCCTAATATAATATGGTCCAAAACACAACAAAAAACATTTAGAAATGGTTTTAATAGTGAACTACTAATTTTAATAATGTACTTTATTTTCTATAAAGCCTTTGGCGCAATCGTACACTACATTTCCAGTGCTGGGTAAATTACTTCTGAAATGTAATCGGGTACTGATTACAAATTACACACCATGAATTGCAATCCATTACATAATCTTTTAGTTTACACTTTTTAGGAAACCTAATATGATTACTTTCGGATTCATTTTGGATTACCCATTACATATTTGAATGAAAAACGAATCATTAATTTTACATTTATTATGTTCCAATTAAAAAACGTTAGTAAACTTAAAATCAAACGAAAACTTGGTATTTGTCAGTTGCTTTTAGAATAAAAAAATGGTGCTTTAAATGGTCATAGAAATATATGATACTCAAGATATCGGGCCAATTGAGGGCATGCTCGTGTGTACCAGGGCCAGTTGCGTTCCCACTGTTGGTTCTGGGGCTTCATCGTGCCTTCATCAGGGCTTCAAGGTCCGAGGCTATTGGCCCCGGCTGGCCAGTTGATAGCACATGCTCGCACTGGCCCGATGGTGGAAAAGTGGCTAATGAGAACATGCTTTTATTATATTTTTAAAATGTTTTTTAAATAATGAGATAATTGTACTATCTCATAATTATTCATGAGAAGGTGTGGCCTTAACCTATGAATAAAGTGCATTTGCATGGCGCACAAGCACAACATTGGATGTGACCGACACCTCTGAAATGTTAATTTGCAACATGTGCTTTTACAGAAGAGTGTCTAACATTTTGGACAGGTGGACAAGGGCTTGTTACATAAAATACTGAGACCGCTCAGATCGTTCTTTTCTAATTTAATCACGCACTAGTTATTGGATTTGGCTGTATTCATGTAATCCATAAAAATGTAACGATAATCTGATTTGCAATGTAATCAAATTAAAAGTACTTGATTTTTGTATTCTGATTACGCAATCCAGATGGCATGAAATCCATTACTACCCAGCACGATTTCACAGCTTCACAAGAGCAAGATTGGCCCAGGACGAACTTTCCCCTGCGCTCTTATTTCTGAGTTGTGACTGATACTTCAAATACAAGTGTAGACACGATTCTGTTTACAGTTTACCTCATGATACATCATTTCTCTGAGCGTTTTCACTCATGTTTAGCCTGCAGTTGCACAAATTGTATTGATACGTCATACAAACCATATTGTTAAAATCAATCCCTTGAGTGATTTCTCTTGTGGCTTAGGGCCATAATTTGTGAGAATAGTATTCAGGTGGCAGTTACCATAGTATTTAAAAACCATTTTGCACATTTTGTTGGGTGTAGACTCTGGGAGAGCCCTGACAGTGTCTAATCACAAGACTCACTTTATGAGATTAAACCTATATTACAGGGCTCAAATCACAGTCTCCCGCTCAACTAGTTATTACCTCTCACCTACATACAGAACGCCATTGAAGTTTTTAAACATATACTGAATGAAAATAAAAGGATCAAACACACTGCTATATCCATACTGTACAAGATTCTGACGCATGATACAGTATATTGGTGATTACACTAGTGTCAGCCAGTATTAAACATGTAACATTTTTAACAATGGTCTGATTAGGTACTGGAAAATATATTGTGCAGATTTTTATTGTATTTTTTTACTTAAACATTATAGCCCACTCTTTTTCAATGCCATGTTAAATACATATTTGCTTTCGTGCCACATTTTAATTTGAAGCTTATGAAACTTGATTGTAGCTTTAATTTTATGAAGAATTTTACATTTTGTGTCTTTGTTTGTGTATTTTACATTTTCTAACGTTCTAACGGTGGAGCATGTAAAACTTGACTGAAGTTTTTAGTATTTTTTTTCTTTCTTGTTTTAACGAAACAATGTGGATTTATGATATTATCCATAAAATAAAAAAATAATCATTTGTGCAAGAATTTGACGGTTTTTTTATTACATTTTTATAATGTATGATTTCGGCCATAACATAGAAATAACTTTTTTGTTTGTGTTTTCCAATGTTCATTTATAATGTATTCATATTAAATTTGATCAGAAGCATGTAAAACTTGTTTTGAGCTTTAGTATTTGTTTATATATTTATTTTTTTACAAAACAATATAGATTTATGATATTTCCCATAACATAAAAATATAAATATGTTTTTATTTTATGAAGAATTTTACATTTTTAATTTTGTCTTACATTTGTACATTTATAATCTATTATTATAAAAGTTTAGCTGAAGCATGTAAAACTTTTCTGGAGCTTTTGTATTTATTTTATTTACGAAGGGTGCCAAAAATATTGGCACCCTTGGTAAATATGAGCAAATATGGCTGTGAAAAAATAAAACTTCATTGTTTATCCTTTTGATCTTTAATAAAAAAAAAAATAAAAAATAAAAATCTAACTTTTAATTGAAGTAAAACAACTATCTCATTATTAAATAAATATTTTTCTCCAAAACACGTATTTTATTTAATTTTTCCATTTTAATTATTTATTTTACAAAAGAATGTAGATTTATGATATTGTCCGAAACATAACAAAAAACACTTTCTTAAATTTTATAGAAGAATTGAACTTTATTTTGATTGATTGATTGATTGATTTAGATTTTTCTATGTTCTGAAGAAAATGTATAAAAATAAAAAAAAACAGATTTTCTCGCCAATTTGGAATGCCCAATTCCCAATGCGCTTTAAGTCCTCATGGTGGCGTAGTGACTCGCCTCAATCCGGGTGATGGAGGACGAATCTCAGTTGCCTCCTCGTCTTATCACGTGGCTTGTTGAGCGCGTTACCGCGGAGACATAGCGTGTGTGGAGCATACACGTACAGCTCACCAGGCACCCACGAGGAGGTTGCCCCATGTGACTCTCCCCTCCCTAGCAACCGGGCCAATTTGGTTGCTTAGGAGACCTGGTTAGAGTCACTCAGCACGCCTTGGATTCGAACTCGAGACGCCAGGGTTGGTCTTTACTCGCAGAGCTCCCAGATTTGTATGTTTTGTTATCTGCCAGGTGAAAATCATAAGTCCAATCACTTAGAAAAGTAATATCACACCTCTACTCAACAAGCCACACAATTCGAGGTGTCAGTCATGTATCTAGCACAAACAGGAAGGGACAAATTAGACACGGGTAGGGAATGAGCAATTGTAATAGTTATTAGCAAACGCCACTTTATTACAGCTCACAACATCATCAGATCTCAGTATCAGCCAATGTTTCTATATTGGTGAATCTCTAGTAAAAGAACAAGCCATTTTTGGGAAGAATAACCCTTTTCGATCACCATATATCCTAGTGTCTTCATACAATGGGTTTGGTCTGTTACTCTTGGGACATTTGTAGCACATGAGTGTTTCATTTAGCATAATACTGGAGAAAGTTTAATTACATCTTGTTTCACTTGCTTTACTCTTGGTGGTCCAGTACAATGTGTGTTTTGCTGCTGTTTTTATGAGGTTAGACCAATTCTAAATGATGTTGCAGTTGAACCTTTTATAATACATGTATAAACATGAATAGCTCAGTCATCGAAACAAATGAGCACCTTTTCCTAATTAAGCTTCCTTGTCTTTCGTTTGGAGATTTATTTGGTCTGTGTCTAGAAAAGATTAGATTGCCATGAATTGGTGTCTAAACACTGGATACTGTGAAAAGCTTTTAACCACAAGGTGATGGTCCAGCTATCTTCAAGACATGTTTTGATTTCAGACTACGTACAACTTCCCCATTGTAAATCACACAGTAGTGTGTGTTCAGTGAGCATTGTTTGTTTGCAGAATTGTCATTGACTCCGTTCTAAATTACATCTATAAAAGTGTATGTTTGGTCCCTGTGTACGCAACATTTAAGAATGTTACCCAGCTGTTCCCCTTTCATAAATCTCACTCTTGAATGCTGTCAAAAAGTATATTCATGGGTCATATTTCAGCTCAAATGCAAATTCAATTAGAAATAGCATTTTTCTTAAAGAAAATTAATACTAAAGGACCATTAAAGAAATATTCCGGGTTCAATACAAGTTTAGTTCATTTGACATCATTTGTGGCATAATGTTGATTACCACAAAAAATTATGTAAATGAAAGTAAAAAAAAAAGCATAGCTGCAATAATCATTTTTTTTTTAAATAAACGAGGGGCAAGTCGAAATTCGTTTTTGGCAATAAACTTTCTGCCACAAATGATGTCAATTAAGCTTAATTATGTAAGATATATGACAATTAAGCATATTTCCCCCAACATTTTTATTGCAATAATGTAAATTAAAAAAAATAAATAAATAAATCCAATATTCATTACAGTAATACAAAAAAGAATGAGTAATTGTTTACAATGTAAAGTATTTATTCATCATGGTAGTAATGAATAAATTTGGTTAATTGTTATGAAAATAAAGACACAAACATTTTAAAAGTCCTAAAAATAGTCCTAAAAAGTCCTAATTTTCTTTATTACATTTTTAATCATTTATTGTATTAACTTCGGGGTGAAATGGTATGGAAGCCCATTAATGCCACATAAAAAATAAATAAAAATAAAAATAAATAATGTGCTTTGGTGAATCTATTTTTTGAGATAATAAACCATTATTATGAGATTACCTTTTATCTCATAATTCAGATTTTTCAATCTCATAATTATGAATTTTTATCTCATAATTGTGACTTAAATCTCATAGAATTATGACAACATTTTATCTAATAATTAAAAACTTACAATCTCATAATTAGGACGTTTTATCTAAAAATTTAGATTTTTTTTTATCTCATTATTCGAAATTTTAAATTTAAATATTTTGACTTTTATCTCATAATTATGGCCTAGTATTACATCATTTTTATTTAGCATGTCATCATTTTGACAATCTCATAAATATGACTTAGCATCTCATAGTTTTTACTTAATTTTACTTAATTAGTAATTATAGTAATAACATAATTAGGATTTAGTATCTCATAATTTAGATTTTCCAAAGCGCGATTTTTTTATGCGGTGGTAATGGGCTTCCGTAGGGGAAATGTGACACAGACGATTTTTTAATTTTTTATTAAATGAATAGTTCACTCAAAAAGGATAATTATGTCATCATTAAATTGTTTTACGTTGTATCATTGTATGTAAAACAAAAAAAGATGCAATGAAAGTGAACATTGGCATTTTTTTTGTTTCACGGTCATACAGAAAGTCTTGAAAACATGAGGGCGAGTAAATGATGACCGATTTTCCGTTTTTGGTGAACTATCCCTGTTACATTTTAGTAGTGAAATTCATTGTCGGCGTGGTGTTCATCATCTTTGCGCTCACTGGCTTATCCCAACAAGCCAAGATTAATAGTTCTGGTTGCCATGGAATGATGGCAAACTTCTCTCAGCCTGCAAGAAACTAAAAGAAAAAGTAAGTTGACCAGCGTCTCTCCCAGTGGGCAGCAGCATATTTGGGCATTGTGTAGTTGACGCAAAGACTATTTACGACCCCTGGTTAAAGTCCAACTCTCTCCTGTGGAGTTTGAGATTGGCCTCACAGTTGGTTAAATGTTGCATGTTGAAAAGGCCACCTCTTTTTTCTTTAACTTTTGGACTCGTCTACCTTATTTTTGCTTTCCCTACACTGCCAAATGACATCAAAGGTTGCTCTGCATCAGTGGAGAGCTGATATCGTAAAATGGCCAGGTGATGTCGAGAGAAAACAGCAATCTTTTCCGAGACGGAGGCAAGGATAAGGGGCAAGATGTTTTTCTTAAGAACTGCTCACTAGTGAGAGCAAAATTATGCAGTTGAGTGAAGAAAATACCTCAAAGCCACTTGTTGAAAGAGTATTCGAGCGGGCATACTTCCTAAAGTTGAGGTTGGGAAAAAATTGCAAGCATTTTTGCCTCTGGTGTGTTCGATCCTATCCAATGCTTCTCAAGAAAAGTGTTAATCATCATTTTGGCAGTTTTGGGATGACACAAATGACCAGAGTTACCTTTTATTTTTATTAATGTATTGAGGTTTACTGGTCCTGGAAACCTGTGAATTTTGAAACAGTTACCATTACCTATTGGAATAATAAATCACAAATTACATTTCTTTAAAATCTTTGTTGTTTTTCTTACACTGTAAAAAAAATATTTTCCATTTGAATATTTTTGTCTTATTTTCTGGTAAAAAAATTTTTTTTCTTATTATAAGATATTAAGTCTTGTTTTCAGAGAAAACGTACAAAATTTGGTGGAGGTTTTGCCTAAAACAAGAAACGATTATTTGCCGATGGGGAAGAATATTAAACATTGTTTTTCATTTGAATCAAGTTTTTTTTCTTAGCTGCCCAATTTGCAATTGGCAACTAGTTTTTTTCTTGTTATAAGCATAAATATTAAATTTTTTTGTTAGATTTCTCTGAAAAACATGACTAAATATAGCTGCAAGCATCAATGATGGGCCCAAGCACAAACGGCTCATTTTCACCTGGTGGCTTTCAGAAAACAGTTGGTATTTGACATTATTCTAAAACATTTTGAAGCAATTTGAGTTAATATAAGAGGACTATTTTAAAGTCTGTTGTAAGTGCCACACTTCCTGCTGCCAGGTGGTAGCGCAACATCCATGACCCAAAGTAGACACATCCATGTGAGCCCCCAAGACTGAACATGCATCTCAGTTTTTATCTAAATTACACATTGCACACAGAAGTCTTCAATTTTTCGCCTTTAATTTAATGCTTCGCCGTAGCAACACCGTTCAGAATATCTAAAAATCAGTTCACAATTTAGCATCTACATTGTCTTGGCATGATGTTGCACAAATTTGGTGCCAGTCACATGAATCCCCTAGGAGAAGTACAGTTAAAGTCAGAAGTTTGCATAGACTTAGGTTGAAGTCATTAAAACTATTTTATTAACCACTCCACAGATTTCACATTAGCAAACTATAGTTTGCTAATGTGTTTAGGACATCTACTTTGTGCATGACACTAGTTTCCAACAATTGTTTACAGACAGATTGTTTCACTTTTAATTGACTAAATCACAATTTCAGGGGGTCAGAAATGTACATTCACTAAGTTAACTGTGCCTTTAAGCAGCTTGGAAAATTCCATAAAATTATGTCAAGCCTTTAGACAATTAGCTTCTGAAACGCTAATTGGGGACTATTGGATGTATTTTGAGGCCTACCTTCAAACTCAGTGCTTGACATATTGGGAAAATCAAAAGAAATCAGCCAAGAACTCTGAAAATTTAGTTTGGTGCTAAAAGTGCAAATCAATCCCAGAACAACAGCAAAGGAACTTGTGAAGATGCTGGAGGAAACAGGTAGACGAGTATCTATATCCACAGTAAAACGAGTCCTATATCGACATAACCTGAAAGGCTGCTCAGCAAGGAAGAAGCCACTGCTCCAAAACTGCCATAAAAAAGCCATACTACAGTTTTAAAGTGCATATGGGAACAAAGAGCTTACTTTTTGGGGAAATGTCCTCTGGTCTGATGAAACAAAAATTGAACTGTTTGGCCATAATTACCATTTTTATGGAGGAAAGGGGTGCGGCTTGCAATCCATAGAACACCATCCCAACTGTAAAGCATGGGAGTGGCAGCATCATGTTGTGGGGGTGCTTTATTGCAGGAGGGACTGCACTTCACAAAATAGATGGCATCATGAGGAAGGAAAATTATGTGGATATTGTGAAGTAACATCTCAAGACATCAGCCAAGTTAAAGCTTGTTCGCAAATGGGTCTTCCAAAAGGACAGTGACCCCAAGCATACCTCCAAAGTTGTGGCAAAATGGCTTAAGGACAACAAAATCAAGGCATTGGAGTAGCCATCACAAAGCCCTGACTTCAATCCGATAGAAAATTTGCTGGCAGAACTGAAAAAGTATGTGTGAGCAAGGAGGCATAAAATCCTGATTCAATTACACCAGTTTTGTCTGGAGGAATGAGCCAAAATTCGAGCAACTTATTGTGAGAAGCTTGCGGAAACTTATGCAACCCAAAACGTTTGACCCAAGTTAAACAATTTAAAGGCAATGCTACCAAATAATAAACTGTGTGTAAACTTCTGACCCTGACCTAAAATAAAGTAGTGATCCTAACTGACATAAGACAGGGAATGCTATCTATGATTAAATGTCAGGAATTGTGAAAAACTGAAAAACACCACAGAGCTTCCTAGCCACACCCATGTGTTACATTTTTCCCAGGCCTAATGGCCGACAACTCAAATGTGTGCAAAATATCATGACAATTCAAGCATGCCAAGTACCTCAAAAACATGTGAATATACATAAAAAGGAATAATAACATTTAATGCATTGCATGGCAACACTATTTAAGATATCAAGAATCCCTTCAGAATTTAACATCGAAAGAAATTTAAGCAAGTCAGGTAAACATAAGAGCCACATCAATGTGATCAGCCCACAAGGCCAAACATATGGCTCAATTTTGATGTAAATTACACGATGTATGCAGAAGATAGGAGACACTTCCTATAACCCATTTTTTTAATTCATCACGTCGCCATGGCAACACTGTTCAATACAGCAAATATGTTCGCAATTTAGTATTGTCCATGTCTTGGCATGAGGTCGCCCACATTTGGTACCTCTAACATAAAATAATTAGGAGGAGTACTTCAAATTCCAGTGCATGCATTTTTCAAACAATCGAAAATGGCAGACTTCCTGTTGGGCAGAGCTTATGACTTATAATAGTCCAATATTAATATGTGAAAAGATGCACACACATACAGTATCACATCACTGGAAAAATGTCCATCCATGTTTTCATACTCCATTGATTAAAAATAGTGCAGATGAGAAGTGTCCATGAGGTAAGTGTCCAAGAGGTAAGACACAGAGCAGCTGAATGACAGAGGATAGCTTTTCTTGTAGCTTTATAAAAGCACCACAAGATCAGAAATGTTCAGAAATTTAGTGCATGTTTATATACAAAAAATAATTCTAAATAGTCCAGATGGGTCCTCTTTGGTGTTCAGGAATAGTTAGGATACACTAGGCCTGTCTGTCCTGCTCTCTCTTAGTTCACAAATTTAAGCACCAGTGGGCGGGGCCAAAGATGTGACGATGTAAAGTAGGTGTTGATGTTTTTACGCTGTAAAGGTGTTCATGAATTAATGAGCATAGGGAAGTCGCAGAAGTACAGAACTAAGCTTTTTTTGCAGCTTGGTTTCAATAAATGCTTTTATTGCATTGGGGATTAAGTTTTGAGTTCTGTCATTTACTGTTTTATAGTTGTATGACTTCTTATATGTCTAAATATCAAGGAAAATTTGATTCCTTATGACATGACCCCTTTAAGAATGTTTAGATATTTTTACTGAAAGCAAGACAAAAAAAATAATCAGATTTGTTTTTTGTTTTTGTTTTTTTCTCCATGACGATGGATAGCAAACAGAGACTGCTTGAGTCTCCTCTAGAGTTTCAGCAGAGATCTTAACAATGTCTCAAACTGTGCTTGGATTTGCCAAGATAGCAACGTCTGCAATCAGATGTCAGATCTTAAAATGAACTATTTTACAACGTTATCAAATACAGAGGTCTGCCTACTGTAATGCTGATGAAGGAAAGACATTGGGGAACATTGAAGGACAAAAACAAATGTCAATTGGTAGACCTGCTTGTCTGATTAGATCAAGAACGCACATACGTATAGTACACATACCACACTGAGGAGGAAATGGGAGGAACAGGAGAAGAGGAGATGAAAGAGAAGACTAATATTCCCATTTGTTAAACTCAAGCCCTCCAATTAGGCATTTTTATTAGATAAAGATGGAGACAGGTCTGTGATTCATTACTTTAACAGTGGCAGTGAAGAAAATAAAACAGTTAACAGATACACAACAAAAAACTAATCTTTGGCTAGCGAGAAAGAAATGTGTATGTTTAACTGTATGACTTACTATTTTATGCAAACACAAAAGGAGATGTTTTAATAAAGATTACCCTCCATCTTTTCAATGCAATTGGTAGTGAATTGTGATTTACTTCAAATCATAAAATAGAACCCCAAAGTAGCATAAAAGTATTCCATGCAGTGTTCGGTGAGTATTCAGTGTCCCCCTATTGCAATTGAGCATACATACATGCATGCACACTCTTTAAAAAAATATAAACGCCACTTATGCCTTAACATAAACGCATAAAACATATAAATGCCACTTATGCCTTAACATAAACGCATAAAAGCTGTGTGTGATAAAGGGCTTTGTCTTAACAGGCTTTAATCCCTTAAAAGGCTACACTTGCATTTGCGAGATGTTTCAGAACACCGCTTTCTGCATTTAAACATGGCATGTAAAAGTTTTGACAGAATGAAAATGGGATATTAATTTATGGATATAAAAGATATAGAAGCCTCAAATGATGTCCACACAGCAAACTGTCAAGGAACTATGCTTCTAACCACAGGTTAAGAGCTGGTTTCAGGAAACACCAAGTCATTGAACTATGTTGGTAATGGAAATTCTGACCATTGTTGGCTAACGATGCTTCTGGGAAATGCACCCCAGGATAGTTAAAGTTAGTTCAAATGTCTACATGTTTATAGTTAGCTACTTATTAGCATTAATAATAATGCATTCGATTTAATGGCACAGACATTTGAAGGTAACTTAACTTTACCACCCCCTTGAGGACTAAAGTTTGACCGCCACAGCAATGCAAGAATGAACACTAAATATGTTCAGCGGGACAGCATGTTTGCAATGCATTGGCCTTGCATTTGTGTCTACGTTTGAGTACTTGCACAAAGAATATTTCTGACCTAATGAGTAAACTTCAGATGCTGCATGTTGGTGCTATGGCTTATTGAGGAGAGGTGTGCAATTTCTTAAAAAAATAAAAAAATAAACAAAAACTGAAGATTACGATATTCACCTGGTGGAAGATAAAACAAGTGGGAAGATCCCATAGCCTTACATCAAAGGAGGGAGTTGCCCCTCAAGCATCTCTCAAAATTTGTTCATTCAATGAGGGACTTCTATTTTGAAAATGAATGTCCAGAAGCACTTGCCGTTTGTTTTCTGCTTTGGTTTAACGTGCTTGTTGTCATACATGGGAAAATAATTAACTCATCCTTTGATTTATCCACCACAGTGGCCAATAAACAAGCCAAGTTTGAGTTTGTATACTGGTGTCTGGTGTCATTATTATCTGCACACACACACAATGCAGAGTGAAAGCACAGGACATCACCGGTTACAGCAACATATGCACAAACTGTGGCACGCTACTTCATATGAGTCAGCACCTATGTATACTGCATGCACACACACCAAGTGACAGTTGTGTACATGCACCTTTACTGTATTAAAATCATTCCATTATACGCATATCACAAGATGTACATTTGAAATAAAAAAATCCAATATATTGTGCAGTCCTATTAAGAAACCACCGTAACACCCTAACAACCAGCTCGCAATGCCGTAGCAACCACCCTGAACACTGTAGCATCTTGTCATGACTTTGGCCTGGGCAAGCCCCACTCACATTTTAATCAGAAAATATTAAAATCGAGTTGGAACGGAGTATGATTAGTTCCAGTCTCTCACACGCCTTGATTTTAATTCAGGGTTTTAGCTGATTTTAAACAGATAACTGCTCTGAAAAAACTTAACATTGAATCAAACAGAAAACAAATCCTCTTTCTTTTTAAAGTGTACATCCTTGATGCCTGGACAGCTGGAAGAAAGATACAAAGCCTGTCTATTAATTAAGCCGTCACAGACAGCTTCAAACTGATAAAACATGTTATATGCATGACTTGTATTTTCGAATGGCTCCTGGTTGACTTGCATTGCAATCCTCTTTGTAATTCAGGAAGTCTTCTTGGCAGGATTGGATATCCCTTCGTGCCATACATACATATGGGGACATAAGCACTTAGAGCCCTGGAAAGTGGCACTTTTTGACTAATTGTTCTTAATAGCAGAAAGATACCATGCCATGTGGGTGGCGGGATGTGACACGACAGGCCACATTCAGAATGTTTATATATCACAGCCATTGATATTCCCTGGAGACACTGGAGGATGTTGAAGGAATTTATTTCTCAGGCATTTAGCATAATCTCTTCATCTGTTGAATTTTAAAATAAGATTTGACATGTTTGATTAGAAGTCCATGTATTGCATCTGTTATTCATGAGAACAACAAACTGATGCATACATCTAACTACATTTGTACATTTTATGAAGAAAATCGAGTGTTGGTTGACCATGCAAACTTGCTACCATAAATTCAGAGTGTTGCTATGCGGTTGCTACAGTGTTCTGTGGGGTTTTTAGCAGTTTGCCGTGTTTTTGCTAAGGTGTTATGAGTGGTTGCTAGGTGGTTTCTAGTGTGATTTGTGTAGTTGCATACTTACTGGTCTATGTCAAAAGAGCCCCCCCCCCTTTGGAAAACATAGTTTTGTGTCAAATAGTAATAATTTGAATGAGATGGCAAAATAGTAAGACATCGTACGACTCGGCTTGTTCAAAAAGCCGACTTTTATTTCCATACAGACCAATCATTTCAAATTGACACTTTACAGGCACCATAATTTAGCTAGGCTCCTATCTAACACTTTAGTTTAAGAATGGAAATGTCAGTGAACAAATTTGGTAACTCATTCCATATTAATTTATGCAATACCAATGAGTAATATAACCTGTAATACGATTCCCTCGTCTCGTTACAAATCCCGAAGTTTTCTTTCTTCCATTGCACATAAGTTATTTTCCTATTAAAATCAATGTTCGGTTTAGATTAGGGGTTTAACTTAGGAAAACATTGATCTTTGGCTCATTTATTTTTCTCTATTGGAGTAAATGTTGTACATTTTAGGATGAGCGAACTTGTAGAATTTCTTACGATTTTATTTTAGTTGTCATGAGAGAGAGTTGTCTTTTTGATGTTCTGGTCTCTATATAAGACTCATATCACTCTTCATATAAGTCTATGGTATTTTTTGGTCCATGTTTCTGTCCGACTGGCAAAAAAAAATTGTATGCCAGATCATGCTATTCTAGGCCATATGAGTTCAATTTTCCAAAAGGACACCAGAAGCATCCTTGGCTTTAGAGAATTACCATTACACCACTTGGCACAAACAACACAGTACACTAAATTCCTCTCTCATGAACCTGTCTGTGATTAACTCTAGACTGCATGCAAACAACCTACCCTAGCCCCTCAATCCCTGGCCTCTCGCTAATCAGAACCTGTCGCTGAAGCGGCTTACAAAGGCAATTTAATGAAAACAAAATGACTTTGCTTTAGATGGCTTCCTGGTAGAGGACTCTGGTTAAAGGGCAAAGAAATGTTCCCATCCCATTACTGCTACTGTGTGGTCTAGGGATGTGCAAAACTACATATTTTCAGGTGGGTTGCCTGAATGACTACGTGACTAATCTGTTACGCTGGTTTTGGGTTTACCTGACCAAAATGGACATGTATCTTGTAAAGGTGTCAAATAAAAATTCAAATAACTAGTCAACCTTATTTATCGACGATTTGGTTGTTGGGTGATTAGTCGACCAATGTGACCCATCCTTTGTGTGGTCTGTGGCAAATCTCCATCAAGGCTCTTTCAATGTTTTGACAATGCATGCACAACACTTAACCCATGAATCAGAGGGTAATGCTGCACCAGGCAAGTGGCCCTCTTGCACGGGTGAAGTGCCATTCTGTGACCATCCCATTAAAATTTCCCCGCTCTAGTGTACTCCGCAATCATAAGTGAACAGGGGAGTTAGGCCATTTCAACATTGACTCTTCACATTGGCTCGTTCTGAATCCACTTAAGGGTCTTAAGCCGCAAAAGTTTGGGAAGTAAACACATGTTCGAAATGACCAGATTAATGCATATGGATGTCTTATTGTTTGTCGACAGACTCTGGATTTGATTTGGCCTAATCCTTTAAATGGGAGTGCTGCTCAATAGCTCTTTTCGCCAGATTGAAATCCTGCAGTTGTCATTAATATTCAAGAAGGGAAATGCATCCAATGTGGTTGCTGCTTCCACTGCAAAGTAGTTTTTTGTAGCAGAGTTGCATTTATCCAAAAAAAAAAAATATTTTTGCAGCACTAATTACGTTGATTTAAAGCAGAGCAAAGCTGCTGCGGCTTGCTTTGTTGTATGTAAATAAGTTTAACTTTGAATACACAATATCTGAATGTTTACTGTGTATCCCTCCATGGAAATACAGTTCTAAATACAGTTTACCCACTCTCATAACTTACATGGAAACTTAAAATAAACACAACTCCTAAAAGTCGTTCCACAGGAAATTATCCATCTGGTGTTATCACTGCAGATACAGTCAATGATAAGCCATTTTATGAATAAACATCACCGGCAGTTTCCCATGTAGGCCTATACAACTTTAAGCTATGTGTTTTTCTCAATTTATTAATTTTACTGACCACAGTAATCAGGTAAGAAAAACATGGATTCTGATTAATTGTTCATGCTTCACTTTAGTGTAGCTTTAGCAATGTTAACCTGGCTAGCAAAAATATATTAGGATGCTCACATTCATGCTCAAAATATTGCTATCTTAAAAATATCCTAGGCACATAGATTAGCAAGCATGAAATTTAAGTTTTTGTTGTATGATATGTGTACACATTGTTTTAATACAGTGAGGGGATTCCCATATGGGCATTAGCATGTTAATATGCATGCACTTGAGATAGGCTAATCTCTTGGTCAGCATTTAATCATAAACAAATACCTAAAATGTAATCATCCATTTAATGTGGTAATATCCAGTGATTGATTGGCAGTATTTAAGCAGGTACTTTTATAACATACACCGATCAGCCACAACAATAAAACCACATGCTTAATATTGTGTAGGTCTCCCACGTGCCACCAAAACAGCGCCAACCTGCATCTCAGAATGCTACATACCTAGCATCTCCAAGTTTACCTTCAAGCAAGCATCAATCCATTTTCTGGCTCTATGTGCTGAGCAAATCACCTTGCCTAAGGATATTAGCCAAATATATTAATGCTACACTCCCTCCAGAACAAAAATCATTAATTTATTCATTCATTCAATCAGTTTATTTTGGATTTCCAATCATCCCAAGAAGCTGTTGTCGTCACTGATTAATCAGCAAAACTATAAATCAGTTCACTACTAAAGCGTTCCACAGCTAGTTGTCGCACAGGAATCCCAGTGTGGGTTTGTGTTTGTCTAAACCCTTCTGAGAGCCCCTAATAATACTCTTGTTAAGTGTAGCTCAGCCATTTCTGCCACTGTTTCACCACAAACCAGACATCTACTGACAGACTGCCGTCCCACACACCCCAATGTCAAGCACAGGAGAGAAGAGCACTTGCCTTTTCACACATATTGACCCCTAAGAAAAACACAGGCAACATTCTTTCATAACTGGCCTTGTCTATATTAGTTTAGAAAAGCTGTGATATCTTTATGGTAGAATTACTTTTTTGTATGCTGTTTCTGTTCTTTTAACCTTATCAGGTATTATATATTTTGAAGTAAATTTGAATGTGCATTATCATAACAATGTTAAGATGAAGCCTGACAACGAGTTCTGAGTGGTTCCTAGGGGTTGGTAGGGTGTTCTGGGTAGTTGCTTGGGTGTTGCTATGTAGTTGCTAAGGTATTCTGGGTGATAACTAGGGTAGTCTAGGTTGTTGATAGGGAGTTGCTATGCAATAGCTAAGCTGTTCTTAGTGGTTTCTAGGGTGTTACTATGCAATTAGTAAGGTGTTCTGAGTGGGCATGATCTGGGTATTTCTTGGGAGTTGGTATGCAGTTGCTAAGGTGTTATGTGTGGTTGCTAGAAGGTTGCTAGGGAGTTGGTATGCAGTTGCTGAGATGTTCTGAGTTGTTGCTACGGGGTTGCTAGGGCGTCGCTGTGCAGTTTCTATGGTGTTCTGTTCTGAGTTGGTATGCAGTTGCTAAGGTGTTATGTGTGGTTGCTAGAAGGTTGCTAGGGTGTTTCTATGCAGTTTCTAAGGTGTTCTGAGTAGTTGCTGGGGTGAGTGGCTAACAGGATGATCTGGACAGTTGCAAGGGAGTTGATATGCAGTTGCTAATGTGTTTTGCATGGTTGCTAGGGGATTGATATGCAGTTGTTAAGGTTTTCTGAGTGGTATCTAGAGTTTTCTAGGTTGTTGTTAGGGAGTTGCTGTGCAGTTGCTAAAGGCTACTCAGTGGTTGCTAGAGTTTTCTGGGTAGTTGCTAGGATTTTGCTGTGCAGTTGTTAAGTTGTTCTTATTTTTTGCTAAAGTTTGTTGCTCAGGAAGAAGAGGCGCTGGTGAGCCTTCTTCACAATGCCCTCAGTGTGGACGGACAATGCGAGTTCCTCAGTAATGTGGACACAGATGAACTTGAAGCTGCTGACTCTCTCCACCGGTGCTCCATTAATGGTGATGGGGCTGTGTTCTCTGTCTTTCTTCCTGAAGTCCACCACAAGCTCTTTGGTTTTACTGACGTTGAGGGAGAGGTTGTAACTGGTATATGTCTAATCACTGTCATAACTGCTATGTTTGCTCGCAACTGCACACAAGACTTTCACCTACTGTTGCACTTGTGTACATGGTAGTGTGACAATAAAGTGATTTGATTTGATAAAGGGTTGTTTGGGTGCTCTGGGTAGTTGATATGGTGTTATGCAGTTGCAGTGTTCTGAATGGTTGCTGGGGGTTGTTAGGCAGTTGCTTTGCAAAATCAAAAGAGCCCAGCCCCATGTCTGTTAAGAGATACTATCAGACTATACTAAGATTTATATACAAATTTCTGCCTCTCTCAGTGTGTTGAAATGCAAACTCAAACCCTTTCCACAGATTTAGGGGCCTGAGCTGAGTTGAATTTGAGGCTGTTTTAAGTAAATGACAGGTTTCAGCAAAGACGACATTCTTTTCCTCTGAGAGAAAATAGAGTGAGAGAGAGAAAAACAAAGAGAGAGAGAGAGAGAGAGAGAGAGAGAGAGAGAGAGAGAGAGAGAGAGAGAGAAATGGACAGATAAAGACAGAGGTTGCTGTTTCATAACTTTGTCTGTGGTGTTTCTCCTAAAATTCCTTTGGTGACATAACCATAAACCCAAATGAGACAATTGTTGACATACAGTAAGAATAAAGAGCTATAAATGATGTGTTATATACATTATATAAAATATAATGTGGATAGCAGTTTTGATCTTGGAAACAATGCTTGATTTCAGATTAACTGCAGACTTCGGTATCTTAGAATATCTGAGCACAGTTTGAGAATTTACCATCTTCAAAAGCCAGCTATGGCTTACACAACTAGTAAACCCCTTCACGACGAGCAAATGGGCATAATGACCCCATAATTATACCCCAGGTACACAATAGACACAAACACTCTGGAAAGGTTTTGCAGAATGTTGATTCTAAGAAACATCCAAAATACTTTACAAGTGTTCTAGACGTTTTCATGAAATCTTGATGTTATATATATATTCGTTTCTCCGAGCTGAGGTCATTGAAGAATTTGTAGCCATGAGGCAGACTAGTGTTGAATTGTATTAAATAACAAAGCACTTCAAGAGGCTATTCATTGAAGAACTGATCTAACAATACACACTCAATGAACCTGTTTCTCTGATCTCTATTCACCTGTCACTTTTGGATAAATGAATTCTGCGGCTGTTCGTCATCGATCAAGTCCTTTATCTTTTTATACTCTTCAGTTCATGGGGTTTCCCAGACTGTGTTGTGGTTGGCTATAAATGTGTGTGTGTGTGTGTGTGTGTGTGTGTGTGTGTGTGTGTGTGTATATATATATATATATATATATATAAAAGATATAATATAATATATATATATATAAAGAGGGAGAATCCATTACTTTAGCTCATATATTATTACTCCTGTACTTTGCAACATTTCAGCACAGCACTTATAGCATTTTATGTGGATATTTTAGATTTTTTGAGTCATTTTATAAGGGACATCTCTCGCTTTGCATGCCGAATCACATTTTTGGCCTTGTAGGGTGTACATCAGAAAATTTGGAAGGATGAAGAAGTTAAAAATAGCTGTTAACAGATTTTTAGCTGTAACACTTCCTTCTTGGCATCTTTTTCTCTGAGGATTTTCATGAACAAATTGAAATATTGATTGAAAAAGGTTAGAATAGTCTTTTTTGCAATGCTTTTGCTTATTTTGTTATCACACCTCCAATAAATGTATTCAACATTACAACTCATTATAATTCGTACCAAAGATTAAAATTGTAACACATCGTACCTCTTGGCTTATATGACAAGTTACAACTTTTATACCCATAGAGACCAAATAATCAACAAACTGAAATCGATATAATATATCTCCTATCCAACACTTTTTATAACCCTCCTATTGAACCCTCCTATTGCATTCAGAATCTGCATCAAGGTCATTCAAGCTTATGAATCATTCATAACCAGATGTTTTTCATCTAAAAATATATTGTAAGTCATTAATAAGGTCTTAACTGTCCATACATTTAAAAAGATAAAAAAAATTGGTATGTAAACTGACAAATATAAAAGTTATTAATATATATATATATATATATATATATATATATATATATATATATATATATATATATGAGAAATAATAAAATGTAGAAATTCTTTGACATTTCAAAATATACATTAACTACAGCAAAATCAGTGCGATACATGTGAAGATATCTTTTGTACAAACATTTGTGAAATTGTATCTAAATATAACATAATATACAATTTTTATTAACATCTAATGTGATAATTACTAGTAATTTGAATGAATTTCCGATTACTCATAACTGCTCAATACAACTTGGTGGTCAAAAGTTACGAAACCAACTTATTTTTTCAACTAAACATCATTTAAAACAACTTTAAAACTCAAGTATACAACATTAGTACTTCTTTACTATGTTTTTAAGCTAAATCTATTCTATTAACTTGCACACAATGTGTGATTGTTCTATATGCTGGTTCAGAGTAAAAATGTAGACAGTTTCCTCTTTCAAGCCCTATTTAGACTAATGCGTGCATGAACTTTTGACCTTGCCACACCCCCTTTAGACAGAAGTACCTTTGATTTAGTTTATTTGTTATGTTTGTTACACCTGTTATGTCTGCTTTGTACAGGAATGTGTGTGTGTGTCTGTATGTGTGTGCACATGTTTGTAAAAATATTAATTCCCAGTGAGAGACAAAAAAGTGAGGAAAGTATAGGAAAGAGGCTAAATTTAAGTGAAGTGTGTTCATAAAAAGAAAATTGAATTAGTGTTAAGCCACAACTGATGCCCGGGTCAAAAGTGACCAACGAACACCAAAGATTTTTTTTTTTTTTTGAACATTTAAACGGCCTTATCTATTAATTAAAAAACTCCTGAAAAAAATAAATAAATGTGTATATTGATAGTCTTCACAAAGTTTGGTTCTCCTGCTAAAAATTATGTGGTATTCTAAAATTATTATCTATCTCTTCCGGGTCAGAAATGACCCGAATGCAATTGGAGGGTTGATTTGGTTACTCATTTCTTATTTATGCAATACAAATGACTGATGTATGCCAATACCTTTAATGTGCATCCCACATCTCGTTCCAAACCCTGATGTTTCCTTTATACAATGGTACACAAATGTAATTGTCCTAATAAACTCATGGTTAACTTTAGGGTTTGGGTAAGGGCTTGACTGGGAAGAGAAATCGGCCCAGAATTTTACACGGCAACTGGCCCAACTGCTTAGCGGGGGGGTGGTTGGTGTTTGCTGTCCTATTCTGCATATTACGGCGCCATTTTGTGGTCCATTCTGTATAACGCGGTGGCTCATTTTTGCTTTCGCGGCCCAAGATGCAGGAAATCAATGAAAGGTTTTACTACTGAAATGAAGCAAAACCAACAAAATACCAAAGACTAAGAAAACTGAACTAAACAGAAAGCAAAACTCCCACAAGGAACAGGAGAACTGGACAGGAACGGAACAGAATGACACGACCACACTGGAGACTTGAACAAAACGCAACGATCTGATCAGGAAGCCAAGCCAAGGAGAGAATATAAAGAGGAAGGGAAGACTGAACACATGTGCTGCCAATAATCACAATCAGCATTAATCAGCGAAGCCATGACAATGCTGATTGCGCTGCTGAGCAGCACCTGTGGGAAACATGAGGCAAGGTGGAAAACAAAAGCACATGGACAACCTGAGAGAGAGAGATGGAGCAAACTGTCACAATCTTGCCACATAACAAATAAAACCAGACCAAAATGGCAGGATCAAGACAGTTCTATATATGTCCTACCAGAGGCAATTTCTCAGGGCAAGCAAAGCCTTCTAAGTCACCCGACGAAACAACATTTATTGCAAGCAACATTTAAATCGCAAATATTATTAGAGAGCTTTTCTTTGTAGACCTCCTTGGTTCTGGCTTTCATGCGTGGACGTGTTTTTAAAAAGTCAATTGGTATTATTAGTTGACTGCCACGTAATTTTGGGCATACGTTGTCTTATTCATTGTGAAACTGTGTTTTCTTAATGGCATGTATCGCACAAAAAAATGCCACTGCATCCTACCATATGTTCAAATGCGGAAAGTTTAAATATGCTGTAACGTCTGGTGTACTGGAGTTGAAGAGGAAGAGAGGAGATGCAGGAGTAGAGTCTTTGAATCATTTAATTATACACACTGGAGTAGAACATTTGTAGGAGTGGAACAGATGGAGACAGATTCTGGAAAACGTAGTGCAGGAGAAAACTTCAAAATAAGAGTCCTTTAACATGGTGGAGACAAACTGTGACATCACCCCCCTCCTTTAATGGGTGACTCCTGGCGCCCCAAGACAGATAATGGTAGGGAAACGCAGAAGAATGATCCCAGGAGGATGATCGGGGGCCTGGGGGTGGCTTCAGGGCTGGGAATGGATCCGGGGGCCACCACAGGGCAAGGACTGGGTCTGGAGGCCTGAGAGTTGGCCACAGGGCAAGGACGACTCTGGGGCGGAGCCGTGGAATACTCTGGGGGCGAAGCCGTGGAAGACTCTGGGGGCAAAGCCGTGGAAGACTCTGGGGGCAGAGCCGTGGAAGGACCATTGAGAGGTTCGAGGGGCGGAGCCGTGGAAGGCGGAGCCATGGAAGACTCTGGGGGTCGAAGCCGTTGAATGTGCAGCTGTGAGAGCCTTGGAAGAGAGCACTGGCAGAGACTGGGGAGAAGGTGCCCTCTTTTTTCTCTTTCTTCTTCGGCCAGCAGGGAGCGTGGTTACGGAGACGGTCGAGGCTACAGGCGCTGGCTCGCTGACCGTGGCAGACATGGGCTCTGGCTTAAATTTTAGTCCTTTCCTCACACAAAGCTATTGCATGGAAGATTTGGGAAATACTACTTTTATGATACTTTTATAGTGCTTCTGGGAGCTTGAGAGCTACTGGTCACTCTTTACTTTTAGTAAGGAAAAGAGCAGCTGTATCATTATTTTTCAGGTAAAAAGAACAGCATACAGATTTGGAACAACAGGAACGAAAGTAAATATCGACACAGTTACTATCCCTTTATCAAGCATTCTAACAATGAATCAGGGTGACATAATATTTACTTGGTGAAGAGAAGAGTCTTTTGGGTTTGTTGTCTCTTTTTCTCTCTCTTTCTCTATCCAGTACTCAAGTACTTCCTCAAGGTCTTGGCATATTAAAGATATAATGACATAATAGATGTAGTATACCATTAGAGCATCCGGCCTGAGTGACAGATGGATATTATCGAGCAATTACAGAGGAGCTGCTGGTAGTTCCTAACTCGTCCTGTGTTGATATTCTGATTATCTAAACATTCCTCTGCGCCCAATTTTTAAGCCCTGGAATGCGTTCTTGCCTTTTAAAGCCTTGCAATTCCAGAAATTAGGTTTTCTTTCTCTCCATATATCTTAGTGACAGAGCAAGATATATCCAGCCCATTCTTATGACAAGTTGTAATAATTAGTATGAGATGGGGAAATCGTAAGAAATTGTTAGAGTTGGCTCGTATATATATATATATATATATATATATATATATATATATATATATATAAATAAATAAGCACAGTAGGGGTAAAATCAAGCGATAGAGAGATTATGATGTTTGAAGGGTCATTTAATTTCTGATCACATGGACGGAAAACACTGTTGCAAATATAGAAATATCAAGTTGTACCTCAATATGGTTTGTCATTTTTTTTGGTTCGCAATATATCGAAATTCGATATGTCGTCCCATCTCTAATAGTGAATGGATTATATATGGACAAATATCGTCATTATCGGTCACCATTCTCTCAAGTCAACACTATCTGCATTAGCAATTAAAAATTCCATATCAGTCAACCATCAATTTTTTTCCTTTTAAAAGCACAGTTGGATACAAATATGGACTGGCATAAGAGGGCAAAGGTTTTTGAGAGAATGTGTGCTACATGAAAAGGAAATTATAATCAAAGAAAAGAAAGTTTAAGGAAAATCTCCCATAGCCTGACGCTCCATCGCCCACAGGCCGAGAATTCCTTTTTTCCATTGTTGCCTCAGCGCCGTCCAGGAGCTCAAATACTTCTAAAAGCATTGATGAGTTGAGAAGTCTTTTTAATCATTTATCAAGATTCTCTTTGAACCTGTAAGCCTTTTCTTTGGCTCTCGGACAAGATTCTGGTTTTATCGGACTTAATCAGCTGTGCCATTTTATGACTGTATGGTAGACCTGTTCACAAATACAACATATTTTACTTGTTTTACCGCACTATTCATGACCTTCTGGATCAACAACACATGCTCTCAGCTTAATGTATGGAATTGACGACCAGCGTCTTGCTGTTGATTGATGGCAAATCTTTGAAGTGCACATGCTAATCAGATTGTGCTGTTGACAAAGTCAGGCTATCGTCCTGCTCTGTGAAGTATAAGGATGTAAAGGGTTTTAAAAGACCAGATAGCATCTGTTATTCCCTTGATTTTCTTTAGAACATCATTCAGGAGAGCAAAAGTGCTGCTGGTCTGCTAATTTATGTTCTTTTATTTCAGGTCAGGCCATTCAGGCCTATAAAAAGCGAGACTGGTCATGAGTGGTGGTAGCGTAGTGGGCTAAAGCACATTGCTGGTAATCAGAAGATCACTGGTTCAATCCCCACAGCCACCACCATTGTGTCCTTGAGCATGGCACTTAACTCCAGGTTGCTCCGGGGGGATTTTCCCTGTAATAAGCGCACTGTAAGTCACTTCGGATAAAAGCATCTGTCAAATGCATAAATGTAAAAAAATAACTAGCGACATTTTCCATGTTGTTGTGTTCGTCCGTGCTGTTTTTCCAGTTGTTTTTCTTCGTAAGCATGTTAGATGGAAAAAGCCCTACGTTTTTTTAGACGCTGTATCAAGTTAAAAAGAACTTCAACTGTTAAAAAGGCATCTTGAAACACCTGCGTTCATGTTGCAGTGTCTAGCTACTTTAAGCGCAAAGACGCATTTGGCGCGAACTGCCCCAAAATGGGTTTTTATCCTTGTTGCTGATAATTTCTTTGAAATGTTATCACGTGTTTGAATGATGCAGAATGTGCAAGTAGCTAGAACAAAAAGAAGTTGTTTTATTAAATATTTTATTGACGGCACTATATCAAAAGGAAACTTTGCAAACTAACATGTCCCCAGCTTTCTGAAACACCCCATACCGAGTCCTAAATTCTGAACAATGTTTAAACAAAGTGATATGGGCATAATAACTGTATTTTAGATACAGTATATTTTAAACTTTCATCTCTTTGTTAAAGTACAACATTTTCCTGTGTGATAACTTACAAAGGAAGCCAGAAACCAGCGTGGTTGGATTTAGAGCCCTTTTAAATTATCTTCATCTGAGTTCCGACAGAGTTTCTGCCATGTAAAACAAGCTTCTTCTCTGCCTCTGTAGGGGAAATAAATATCATTACGCTGAAAGGAAATGCAGTCTGTGCCAAGCTGGTATTGTGCCAAATTCAAGCCCTCTGTCAAAATCAGAATCCCCCTTTGACTTAAGGAAGTAGCTGTTTGTAATGCCTGACCACACTTTTATTTTAAACAAATTTTTTGAGATTTGCAGATTTCAATTACATATTGTAACAAAAGTGCATGATGGAATTTCGTTATGAAATTTAAATGTGTAAATCGTAAAATATTTTTTCGAGTACATAAAACATTTAATCAGACAATAGCTGATCAAGTCAGTAGTATTATAATTAAACAGTACTTAATTGCAGATAATATAGTGTAATATAATATATTTAATACATTTTGTCTTGGAATTACATTAACTATTCTGTTGCGATGCTTAAAATAATTAAAGGGATCACGTATAGCCAGATTGCAAAATAAATTCTAAATAAAATAAGATTATTTTGTATCACCCTGCTGGGGTTTATTTTGTGAAAATGGCCGTACATTATATTCCACCTATTACACCACAGCATACCAAATAAATAAATAAACAAATGGATATAATACACTGCATTTATTTGTTAAAATGAAAAAATAGATTAAAAAAATAATAAAACGTAAAATCGTTAATTTTTTAACATGTTATTTTTAGGGCTGTCAATCGATTAAAAATTGTAATCGAATTAATTACATGATGTCCCAATTAATTAATCGCGATTAATCACATTTAATTGCATATACAAATATTTGCTGAGAAAGCCCCTCATATAACAATAATTCAATATATAATGATGAAATAATTATACGTAGTTATCTTTAAATATATATATATATATATATATATATATATATATATATATATATATATATATATAGCACTGAATTAACGCGTTAAATGAAATTAATTACATGGCCGATTAATTAATCGAATCAATCACAATTAATCACATAAACTCAAAAAGATTCAATATATATTATATTTTAATAATACAGATAATAAAAAGGCATAACGTAATTTTGGCACACAAGTAAAGCATTAAAAAAGTCAACACAAAAAGTGGCTTTGGAATCCAATATATTGTTTATTTCCATATTATTTAACATAAGCCAATCATTCATGGCAATCCTTTTTGCAGTAAGAGATTTATTTTAATGGCTTGTTTCAGGACATGTCAAAGTTTTGAATTGGGCATTCCCAATTGGGGAAAAAATAAAAGGACGTCAATGTACACCTGCATCAGACGGATGCTTTTGGAATGTCTTGGTTGCCTCACATAATAAAGATAATGTTTTAGGTAGCTGTGTCAAGTTAAATGAATTTACAAGTTTACATTATATATATATATATTTGTATAGTCGATATACTTTAAAGGTTTGTATAATTTAAGCATATAGGAATATACAATGTCTTTAGCGCAACATTTTTGCTTCAATTGTGTATACTAACACAATAGTATACCTAGAGTATGCTAGATTAGCATGCTAATCAATTTGCATGCTAATCGGGCGCTAACTGAAAATACAATGAGAAGTGTAATTTGACCATTGTAGCTTTAGTTATATTAGCAGTGTGAAATTTAAAAGACACATGCTTTGCTGGATAAGACTACATAGATCAACAACAAGCCATGTAGGATGTTAAATCAGGCACCGAATTTAAAGTCTAATGGTCGACCAATATGGGTTTTTCAATGGCTGATGCCGACACCGATATCTGGAGAGCAGGATGGCCGAATTATTGGGTTAGTTTTCCCAAAAATGCTAATCCTGTCATGATTTATTTACCTTTAAGCCATCCCAGATGTGTTTGATTTTCCTTCTTCAGCAGAACCGAAGTTAAGATTTTCATAAGCACATTTTAGCTCAGTTTGTCCACACAATGCAAGTGCATGGGTGCCATAAGTCTGCTGGATATTTGATGGTCTAAAAGGCAAATTTAGGCAGAAAAACCTTGAAAACAGAAAGTGTAGATTATCCATTGACAAATATATTGTTAGACAGACACAGTTATCGGGCGATGCCGATAATCACAAAATGGCCAAATATCATCCGATTAATTGGCCTGGATGATGTATTGGTCAATCATTAATAAAATACAAAACAAGTTATGGAATCATTGGGGCTGATGGTGTGTAGGATTTGGGCCAAATCAGAAAGTAAAATACAACATGCTCTTTTTTTTCCCACCTGACTTTACCTTTTTAGATTTGCAGGGAAACACTTCTAGAAGCAACAAAAAGACATTTAGTCTTTGTCCACTCTCTCTCTGACTAAGAGTGACTAATGTTGGCAGACCAGGCCCAAGCTTTACTACTCTTTTAGTGTTTTGTTTGGCGTGTGATGCAAAGAAGTACTTTAAAGACATGTTCATACACACCCAGCAAAGATATTAGAGTCAGGGGAGTGTGATATTTTAGTCATGTTGATGAGTGTATTTCACCACCGTCCACTACTGAATTAGTGTCGCCAAATTAATTTCGATCTCATAGGCATGGGTCTGTTTTTATAACCTTACATCACAAGACTTCACACTTGTTTTGGCTGTTCTTTTTTCCACCACAGAGGTGAGCATGCAAAAGGCTCTTTCATTCCCTGATCAGAGTGCTTGTGTTTAACTGGAGCTGACTGCTAGAAAGTGACATAAGCTTTTGATTCTGCTTGCTTTCATAGGAATTTTGTAGTGTTTGTTTGCTTATTTGTTTTTGGGGTAAACTGAGTGGGCGTGTGTCAAATATTGTTAACGTCTGAAAGTTTGAAATGTTTATGGGTGTTTGCATCACACATGCTGTGCTCAGAGCATAGTTACACCCTGGCAAACTCCCAGAACACCCTATAGCATCTTAAAGTCCCGATATACTTCCGGAGAAGTTCTTCGCTTTTTAATCAGTGGTAGGAAGAATTTCTAAACAGCCGAGCAACAGTATACTGTTTGTGAACATTCAGACACTCGCCACAAATCTATGGGAGACGTTTAGATGAGCATTTAAATATGAGGACGCTACATGTAAAACCTAAATTAATGTGACATTAAAATGTGGTATCAATGACTTTATGCCTCATTCTATGAGTACAATTTACATGAGGTCAGTAAAAGAAGTTAAGAGGCCTGGGCATCTCAGCAAGATGCTGACTACCACACCTGGAGTTGCCAGTTCGAATCCAGGGTGTGCTGAGAGGCCTTTTAAGCAACCAATTGGCCCGGTTGCTATAGTGGGTAGAGTCACGTTGGGTTAACCTCATCGGGGTCGCTATAATGTGTGGTTCTCGCTCTCAGTGGGGTGAGTAGTAAGTTGTATGTGAGCCTCCACACGTGCTAGATAATAATGCTCAAATGGATACAGGCACAAGCAGGGTCATTTTTGTAACAACTCGGAGTGGTGGTGGTGTAGTGGGCTAAAGCACATGACTGTTAATCAGAAGGTTGTTGGTTCGATCCCCACAGTCACCACCATTGTGTCCTTGAGTAAGGCAATTAACTCCAGGTTGCTCCGGGGGGATTGTCCCTGTAATAAGTGCACTGTAAGTCACTTTGGATAAAAGCGTCTGATAAATGTAAATGTAAACTCCTTTGCATTGGGTTCAGGTATGGCTGGTACACGGCTGTGTTCTGCAGTCAGCTCTTTGCCAGATCGTTGTGTTTTGTTTGGACGATAGTCGAAGCTTCTCTAAAGCGGGTGATAATAGAGATGCTTCCCTTTCTCCACTTAGCAGTCTCCAAAACTAACATTACCCCTAGTGTATTGAAGAAAAGGGTTAGGGTTAGGCTAATTGGCTAAGCTACCTGAAAACCAAAAAAGAAACATGTTTAATTTGACCATTTGTTATGTTTTAAAGACAACAATTGATATATTTTGATGGTTAAGACTACAGTGCAACATGGGGGAAGGGAAATGGAAGGAATTTGGGTTGGCGACATATTGTTTATGTCTTGTGTCTATACTTTTGAAACAGTGGGTATTTTTTTGTTTACTGATTGGCCCCATTCACTTCCACTGTAAGTGCCTCACTGCAACCCAGATTTTTGCTCTTTTAAGAAAAGGAGGGACGAGTCAAAATACATTTTTGTGGTAATCAACATTATGCCACAAATACTGTCAAGATATTTGCCCTCAATGTAGTGTCTCACTGCCCCAAGAACATTCAACCAGCCCACCGAGACAATCACTTCAGTCAGAGACAATCAGCATCTCAAATGTCACTGTTGGCTTTTCTTGTGGTCGGAGGCCATTCACACCAGTAAGAGTCATTTTTATGTTTCTCAACATCCAAGATTGCCAGGTGGCATAAGAAACACTCGGGCTAACAATGAGAGGCCTCCCTTGGAGCTCGGGACCCTTTCAAGGCGGATTAGCCTGTACGAGCGGCGAATCACAGGACGATGTTATAAATGGATATGGAGATTGGCACGACCGAAGTGGCATTGTGACAGGCAGCATGTCTACTTTCACAGTATGCAAAAGAAAGAAAAGAGAATAGCCACCATTGTCTCTTTGCTGCTTTTTTGGATTTTTTGGACCACTGTTTTTGCAGAAATAAATGGAAACATGCCTTGAGGCTTTTGGAAGGTGACACTAAACCACTAGCATGTCTGGGCACAGTGCTCTTTGTTTGCTAGTCTATGTGAGTCAGAATTGCACCATATTTGTCTGTTTCTAGCATATACTTGTGTACCATAACATCTTATATTTACGTGTGTGGTTTGCATGAGTCACAATGTGAGTAATCTCTTTGGTACTCTGATACTCTGAGTTTCAGAATAAAATATGTGGCATTAACTCAAAGCCTCTTTTAATCAAGTATAATGTTTTAGATGGTGTATATATGTAACGTGATTCAATGAGACCAGTTTGCATACACGCATGCACGCAAGTATGAATTAATCAAGTATAAATCAAAAGATTAAATAATTTGACTGTGTGCTTTAATTCCTATGAGGAATGTGGTGAACAAAAACAAGGGGACTTTTTCAAAGTCCTTCTACATGTTTTGACAATAAGTTTGCAATTCCGTTATTGCTGGGTTACTAACCCAACTTTGGCAGAAAATAAGCCATCGCACGAGGCCCATCTTGCATATCGAATTACCTAGGAGTATCGCCACACAATCACACCATTGATAGTCTGTGAATTCCCCTATAATCAGATGTCAAATCAAGCAAGTATCAGACTAATTCACTCTTTTTTAACTCTCTTACACCCCATGACCCCCTTGTGGTTTAAAAATCAGTCTTTCTTTTTTTGTTTTTCTTTTCATATGAGCTCATAGTAATGTCTTAAATTTAAATGTATCATTTACTTAGTTCAAAAAAGTTGTTCCAAACCTGTATGACTTTCTTAATTCTGTAAAGCATAAAAATAAAATGTTAATCAGAATTTTAGCTTCACCATTCACTTTCATTGTATGGAAACAGATGCAGTTGAAGTGAATGGAGACTGAGTCTGTCAGTCTCTAACATTCTGCCTTACATATAATTGTGTGTTCCTTTCAAGTCTCCTGAGCTATTAAAGAGCAGCAATAAAACTGTCTTCTGGCTGTTTGCGTGAATCCATGACACAATGCCCAGTTTTCGTGGTGGGCGAGAGCAGTGGTTGAGAGCAGAGTGTACTCTAACGGTGAGAGCGGTTGGTTGATCTCACACTGTGACCTACACACTCCACACGGTATTCATAGGGCACTAATTGGTGTCACACTTCTGATCTTTCTGAAAAAGCACTACAAACAATGATTTGATATGTTCGTGCATCGCCAAAAATGACTCACCCAGAATGGCTCTTTGGTGCCACTTGTCTCTGTGATAGTTCTCCTCTCTCTCTCTCATCTAAAATTCAATAGTGCTTTTAAAACCCAAGGTATACACATCCAAAAACAATTGGAATGACTCATTGTTCTATTCTGTTTTGTTTGAAGATTGATGTATTTGAACTCTTGTTTAATTTCAAATGTAGAAAAACATTTTTAAACAGTATTTTGTTACTTCTTAGAGCCGTCTAACTTTTCTCTTGACATACTATCGATCGTGTCAGTACTCACAAAATATTTAATAATTCTTGTGAACATGACAACATTGTACAAACCTGACTACAAAGACTTTGTAAATACTGTAAATGACATATGGTTTCAAAGGTGTTTTTAGTGGTTTTTGGTGCAACGCTATGGTGTGTTTTTAGTTGTATGTAGTGTGTTATGTCCTTTCGAGGGTGTTCTTTGCGGCATTAAGTGTATTGCTATGTGGTTGCTGGGTGTTTTTAGTGGTATGTAGAGCATTGATATGTGGTTGCTGGGTGTTTTTAGTGGTATGTAGAGCATTGATATGCGGTTGCTGGGTGTTTTTAGTGGTATGTAGAGCATTGATATGAGGTTGCTGGGAATTTTTAGTGGTATGTAGAGCATTGTTATGTGGTTGCTGGGTGTTTTTAGAGGTATGCAGAGCATTGATATGCGGTTGCTGGGTGTTTTTAGTGGAATGTAGAGCATTGCTATGTGGTTGCTGGGTGTTTTTAGTGGTATGTAGAGCATTGATATGAGGTTGCTGGGAATTTTTAGTGGTATGTAGAGCATTGTTATGTGGTTACTGGGTGTTTTTAGAGGTATGCAGAGCATTGATATGCGGTTGCTGGGTGTTTTTAGTGGAATGTAGAGCATTGCTATGAGGTTGCTCTGTATTTTTAGTGGTATGCAGAGCATTGCTATGTGGTTGCTGGGTGTTTTTAGTGGAATGTAGAGCATTGCTATGAGGTTGCTGTGTATTTTTAGTGGTATGCAGAGCATTGCTATGTGGTTGCTGGGTGTTTTTAGTGGAATGTAGAGCATTGCTATGTGGTTGCTGGGTGTTTTTAGTGGAATGTAGAGCATTGCTATGTGGTTGCTGGGTGTTTTTAGTGGAATGTAGAGCATTGCTATGTGGTTGCTGTGTATTTTTAGTGGTATGCAGAGCATTGCTATGTGGTTGCTGGGTGTTTTTAGTGGAATGTAGAGCATTGCTATGAGGTTGCTGTGTATTTTTAGTGGTATGCAGAGCATTGCTATGTGGTTGCTGGGTGTTTTTAGAGGTATGCAGAGCATTGATATGCGGTTGCTGTGTATTTTTAGTGGTATGCAGAGCATTGCTATGTGGTTGCTGGGTGTTTTTAGTGGAATGTAGAGCATTGCTATGTGGTTGCTGGGTGTTTTTAGTGGAATGTAGAGCATTGCTATGAGGTTGCTGGGAATTTTTAGTGGTATGTAGAGCATTGATATGCGGTTACTGGGTGTTTTTAGTGGTATGTAGAGCATTGCTATGTGGTTGCTGGGTGTTTTTAGTGGTATGTAGAGCATTGCTATGTGGTTGCTGTGTATTTTTAGTGGTATGCAGAGCATTGCTATGTGGTTGCTGGGTGTTTTTAGTGGAATGTAGAGCATTGCTATGTGGTTGCTGGGTGTTTTTAGTTGAATGTAGAGCATTGCTATGTGGTTGCTGTGTATTTTTAGTGGTATGTAGAGCATTGTTATGTGGTTGCTGGGTATTTTTAGTGGTATGTAGAGCATTGTTATGTGGTTGCTGGGTGTTTTTAGTGGTATGTAGAGCATTGTTATGTGGTTGCTGTGTATTTTTAGTGGTATGTAGAGCATTGATATGTGGTTGCTATGTATTTTTAGTGGTATGTAGAGCATTGCTATGTGGTTGCTGTGTATTTTTAGTGGTATGTAGAGCATTGCTATGTGGTTGCTGGGTGTTTTTAGTTGAATGTAGAGCATTGATATGTGGTTGCTGTGTATTGTTAGTGGTATGTAGAGCATTGCTATGTGGTTGCTTGGTGTTTTTAGAGGTATGCAGAGCATTGATATGCGGTTGCTGGGTGTTTTTAGTGGAATGTAGAGCATTGCTATGTGGTTGCTGTGTATTTTTAGTGGTATGCAGAGCATTGCTATGTGGTTGCTGGGTGTTTTTAGTGGAATGTAGAGCATTGCTATGTGGTTGCTGGGTGTTTTTAGTGGAATGTAGAGCATTGCTATGAGGTTGCTGGGAATTTTTAGTGGTATGTAGAGCATTGCTATGTGGTTGCTGTGTATTTTTAGTGGTATGTAGAGCATTGATATGCGGTTACTGGGTGTTTTTAGTGGAATGTAGAGCATTGCTATGTGGTTGCTGGGTGTTTTTAGTGGTATGTAGAGCATTGTTATGTGGTTGCTGTGTATTTTTAGTGGTATGCAGAGCATTGCTATGTGGTTGCTGGGTGTTTTTAGTGGTATGTACAGCATTGCTATGTGGTTGCTGGGTGTTTTTAGTGGAATGTAGAGCATTGCTATGTGGTTGCTGGGTGTTTTTAGTGGAATGTAGAGCATTGCTATGTGGTTGCTGTGTATTTTTAGTGGTATGTAGAGCATTGCTATGAGGTTGCTGGGTGTTTTTAGTGGTATGTAGAGCATTGTTATGTGGTTGCTGTGTATTTTTAGTGGTATGTAGAGCATTGATATGCGGTTACTGGGTGTTTTTAGTGGAATGTAGAGCATTGCTATGTGGTTGCTGGGTGTTTTTAGTGGTATGTAGAGCATTGCTATGTGGTTGCTGGGTGTTTTTAGTGGAATGTAGAGCATTGCTATGTGGTTGCTGGGTGTTTTTAGTGGAATGTAGAGCATTGCTATGTGGTTGCTGGGTGTTTTTAGTGGTATGTAGAGCATTGCTATGTGGTTGCTGTGTATTTTTAGTGGAATGTAGAGGATTGTTATGTGGTTGCTGTGTATTTTTAGTGGTATGTAGAGCATTGCTATGTGGTTGCTGGGTGTTTTTAGTGGTATGTAGAGCATTGTTATGTGGTTGCTGGGTGTTTTTAGTGGAATGTAGAGCATTGCTATGTGGTTGCTGTGTATTTTTAGTGGTATGTAGAGCATTGATATGTGGTTGCTATGTATTTTTAGTGGTATGTAGAGCATTGCTATGTGGTTGCTGTGTATTTTTAGTGGTATGTAGAGCATTGCTATGTGGTTGCTGGGTGTTTTTAGTTGAATGTAGAGCATTGATATGTGGTTGCTGTGTATTGTTAGTGGTATGTAGAGCATTGCTATGTGGTTGCTTGGTGTTTTTAGTGGTATGTAGAGCATTGCTATGTGGTTGCTGGGTGTTTTTAGAGGTAAGTAATGTTGCTATGTGGTTGTTGGGTGTTTTAGTTGTATTTTGTGTGTTATGAATGAATGAATGTTACATTTATTTAGCACTTTTCCTACACTACACACAAAGCGCTTTTCACTGTGAACAGGGGGATCGCCTCAACAACCACCAGTGTGCAGCATCTAACTGGATGAAGCATCGGAAGCCATATTGTGGCAGTATCCTCACCACACACCAGCTATTGGTGGAGAGGAGAGAGTGGAGTTATAGAGCCATTTAATGAATGGGGATTATTAGGAGGCCATGATTGAGAAGGGCCAATGGGGGGAATTTGGCCAGGACACTGGGGTTACACCCAGATTTTTTTAATTACCATAAGGGCCTTTGTTTAATGTCTCATCTGAAGGACGGTGCCTTTTTACAATATAGTGTTCCTGTCATTATACTGTAGCATTAGGACCCACACAGACGCCCTACTGGCCCTAATTCTTCTTCCAGCAGCATCCATAGTTTCCCCAGGAGGTATCCGATCCAGACACTGGCCAGGCTCAACCTGCTTAGCTTCAGTGGGCAACAGGTCTTGAACTACAGGGTGATATGGCTGCTGGCTATGTTCTTTTTTTCTGGCTTTTGTGGTATTTAGTGTGTTGCTATGTGGTTGCTGGGTGTTTTTAGTGGCATTTCATATATTGCTGTGTGGTTGCTGGGTGGTTTTAATGGTATTAAGTGTGGTGCTATGTGGTTGCTGGGAGTTTTTAGTGGTATTTAGTGTGTTGCTATGTGGTTGCTTGGGTGTTCTTAGTGGTATTTATTTAGTGTGTTACTATTTGGTTGCTAGAGAAGCCTTGGTGGTATTTTGTGGATTGCAATGTGGTTGTTGGGTATTTTAGTGGTATTTAATGTGTTGTGGTTGTTGAATGTTTTTAGCAGTATTTAGTGCATTGCTATGTGGTTGCTAGGGTGTTTTAGTTATATGAAGTGTTTTGCTATGTGGTTGATGGGTGTTTTAAGTGGTATTTAGTGCATTGTTATGTGGTTGCTGGGTGGTTTAATGGTATTTAGTGCATTGCCAACAAAAGCCTTTATCAACCAACTAACAGGACAATGCATCTATGTGATCTTCTGCCGTTAAACCAGGATGAACTTCAAAGACATTAGTCATTAATCTTACAGTTCATACAAAATCTTTGTTTAAACACATAACTTTCTTAGTTACTAATTTTAAACCATGACTTGCACTGCACTCAAATAACTAATATTGGCATTATATTCATGTTGCTTAGCCAGTGAGCCTGGTTTCTCCCAAGGTTATTTTTCTCCATTCACCAACATCTTATGGAGGCTTAAGCTCCTTGCCACAGTCGCCTTCGTCTTGCTCACTGGGGTTCTAAATACAATTATTATTTACAATTACACAATGATGACTCTAAGACTTTATAGATATTACAGTTTAATTTTCTGTTAATGCATGATTTTCTGTAAAGCTGTTTTCAAACGATGTGTTGTGAAAAGTGCTATACTATAAAAATTATTACATGTTTTGTGGTTGAGGGGTTTTAGCAGTATTTTGTGCTTTGCAATGTGGTTTTCTGTGGGTTTTTACTTGTATTTAATGCATTGCTATGTGGTTAATTTGTGTTCTTAGTGGTATTTATTTAGGGTGGGATGGGTGCAGATGGGTGAAGACTAGACTGGATTACGGGTTTGACACGAGAACATGGAACATGGAGGACACGACTAAGAAATGAGGGCAATTTGATATGGTCCGCCACCGAGCTAATGACTTTAGTGATGGGAAAAGGCCCGATGAGGCCCCAGCTTACGAGAGTGGAGTCGGATAGGAATGTCTTTGTTAGACAACCAGACCTTCTGCCCGCAGACATGGAGGTTTAGATCGGTGGTGATCTGGCATCTTCTTAATACATGCACCAGTCCAGAGGAGGGCTTCTCTGGCTATTCGCCAGGTGCGACAGCACCGTTGGATAAAGGCGTCTGCGGATGCAACCTTAGCATTGGGTTCTTGGACAGGAAACAGAGGGGGCTGGCAACTTAGGCAACACTGGAAAGGCGATAGCCAAGTAGACGACGGAGTAGAATTTTGGGCATACACAACCCAAGCCAAATGAGTGCTCCAAGAAGATGGATTACGGGAGCGACGCTATGCAGGATCTTTTCAAGCTCTTGGTTTGCCCACTACACCTGCCCATTAGTATAGTGATGGAACCCAGAGGACAGACTTACAGCAGCCTGAGGGAGCGAAGGCCGCATCTCAGTCTGCTCAACTGGATACATTCTGGCTTGGTTGTTTTGTCAGGAAGGATGAGACAAACTATCCAAGTCCAGAGACAATGATCTGATATTTATTTTACAAACACAGCAATCAATGGTAAAGCTTCAATGGGGAAATCCGGCACCAACTGCAGCGTGGAGAAGGATGGTGTGTTCACGGGCTTGTGTGCGTAGTGGTTGTGTGATGTAGGTCCTTGAGGAATCCAGAGAGTGTAGTATGTTCGAAGGCTTGTGTGCATAGTGGTCATGTGCAGGGCAGTTCCAGTGCATTGAGGTATCGCTGAGGAGAAACTCAGGAGGAGGGTCAAAGGAGGTGAGGCATCAGGCAGAATGGTAAGCACAATCCCGGTGCACACAGCGCAGACTGGTATGATACTAGGGCAGAGGGAGAGAGTGCTAAAGCAATGAATCCAGCAGATAGAACATGTAATCACAAACTAGAACAAACCAGCGGACTCACCGTGATGGTGACATTTTAGTTGCAATAGTGCATTGTTATTTTGTTTCAGTGGTATTTATTGTGTTGGGGGTTCTAGGGATTGCTAGGGTGTTCTTAATGGTATTTAGAGTGTTGCTATTTGGTAACTGGGTGTCCTTGTGGTATTTTGTGCTTTGGTATGTTGTTTCTGGGGTGTTCTTAGTGGTATCTAGTGTTTTGCTATGTAGTTGATGGATGTTTTAAGTGTTTAGTGTGTTGCTGTGTGTTTGCTAGGGTGTTCTCAGTGGTATTTAGTGCGTTGCTATGTGTTTTTTGGCGGTGTTTTGTTGTATTTAGTGCTTTGCAATGTGGTTGATGGGTGTTTTTAGTTGTATTTTGTACATTGCTAGTTGGATGCTGGGCATTTTAGTGTTATTTATTGCATTGCTTTGTGGTTGCTAGGGTGTTCTTAATGGTATTTAGTGTGATGCTATTTGGTTGTTGGGTGTTCTAGTGGTATTTTGTGCTTTGCTATGTGGTTGCTAGGGTGTTCTTAGTGATATTTAATGTGTTGCTATGTGGTTGTTGTGTTTTAGTTGTATTTACTGCCTTGCTTTGTGGTTGCTAGGGTGTTCTTAGTGGTATATAGAGAGTTGTTATGAGGTTGATGAGTGTTTTTTGTGGTATTTAGTGTGTTGCTATGTGGTTTTAGGTATATGCTATGTGACTGCTAACTTAAGTCAAAAGATCTTTCAATGAATACATATTTATTTTCCCTAAAGTGATCTGCAATGCATTATAATTTTTTTTTAATCTTCACACTCAAACCTTTTGTCAAATTGAACTCTGTAGCACTAAAATGTGATCCTAGGGGCCCTACAAGGAGTTGGATCATTTCTTTGCTTTGCCCACAGACTCACTTATTCCAATTCACGCCCCATATAAATCAAACACTGATGGTACACAACTTATGAAAGAGGCTGTCCCAGACTTAACCCCAGCCCTTATAAAAACAGCATCACATACACCATTCACTGCACTCAATAGCGGTAAATGGTACCAGCATTTCATCATTAGACACATGAATTTCACGGTTTTACTCCTCAAAAACGCTTTTTGCACTTCATTTAAACAAATAGTTCACTCAAAACTGATCAGTTGGTCATTATTAAATCTCCCTCATGCTATTCCAAACATGTATGCTGTTATTTCTTCAGTGGAACAAAATCATGGACATTTTTGAAGAATCTACACACATATTCAAAAGTGACCAACATCACAATTAAAGCGTGATGTGGTCAATACATTTTTTTTCATTATTTATTTACTTATTTATTTTGTACTTTTGTGTGAACTATCCCTTTAAGATTGGGTATTCCCAGCCATTGGTGCTGATATTTACATAGATAGTGAAGGAAGCTCCGTGCCAACAGCGTCCCTTCTGTAGTCAAGCTCTTGAGTGAGAAGCAAACACAACATCTGCCAGCGAACAAGTGTTCGTCCAAATCAAACAAACATAGCGGGCCTTGCAAAGCCCCTTTTACTTCACACTAGAGCTCTGGTTTCAGGCGAGGGGATTACAGAAGCCACCTTCAGTGACGCCTCGTTAATCAAACCACAGTAAACTCTACTCACGTGTGCCATATAAGCTTGCCACTGCCAGTAGGATGTGAAGCCATATGGCCACATTTGGTGACCTCATATTTTCATACTATTTAGAGGCCATATTGGCAAACCTTTCTATGAGGCCTGCATTTGTATTAAATTACAAAGGTATCCATAGTAATGCATTATAAAGGTATCCATGATGCATTATATAACACATTGCGGTCAGTTTCATAAAATGAGTTATAACTGAGACTACCGTTATTTAATACATTATATAACACATAAAAATTACATTGGTCATTTGTTTGTAGTGCAATAAAATCATAAAAGTATTTTTTATATATACAAATTATTAGCATTTACTCACCCTCATGTCACTCCAAAACAAAATGACTTTCTTTTGTCTGTGGATCATAAAATAATATTTTTTAAAGAATGACCACTCTAGGGCTTTCCAAATATCAGAAACATATAGTGATATAGGAACTGTCTCTAATAATGACAACAAAAAAAAATCCCCCTAAAATGATTATAGAAGTATAGTCATTGTATGGAAAAAAGATGTGATGATATTCAGGTAAGAAAAAAAAGTTAGACAGGTTTGGAATGACTTGAGGGTGAATAAATGATGGTAGCATTTAAATTTTTGGGTGAACTATCCCTTTAAATTTACAATAGGGAACAAAATTTTGTCAAGAAATTAACTAATCCTATTTATCCTTGGACCTGCGTTCACAGAGAAGCGGTTCTCGCCAAGCTAATTAGATATCCTCAATCGCTCGTACATAAACATAGCTATTCCACGTTCAAGTGTCGTCCCCCGGCTTAAGCATTCCAGACCACCACAGAAACTCATGCTAACCCTGCGAGCAATGCTGTGCCATGCTTCATAGCTGCATTAAATAATATGCTGTCATGCCTAACTGGATTACTTAGCATTATTGAAAATGAGTAATGCTACAATTATGAGGGGGAAGGGATGAGAATGGGGTCAGGAAAAGCCTTTTAGCAGCCAAGCAGATTCATATGACAGGGAGCAGCCGGACCAAATAGGATGAAATGCATTCGTGATTGTGCAATGATGGACAAAGATGTCAGAAAAACAGCTGGCAGGACAATGCGTCTCCGATAGGGCAGTTCTTCAGTATGACTAATTGAATGTTGGAGGACGTGTACGCGTATGGGAAAGTGTTTGCCTCGAGTTCTGTATATTAAATGATGTAAAACAAGTTGTCGGAAAAAGAAAAGTCATAACAAAGCCTGTCTGTCTTTTGTAGCTCCTGTTTACTTTCTTAATGTGCGTCCTGCACATTTCTGTGCATGTTATTTCCAAAGTGAATAAAATAGCAATGTTTGTCTTGCTATAAACACCTCAAAACAACTATTTGGCTAACGCAGGATTAGAAATGTACTTTTTTATTATAGGGCAATATTTTTTTGGGGGGTGGTATTTTTTAAACATTATTAAGATTCAACTTTATTGTCATTGTGCAGAGTACAGGTACAGAGCCAATGAAATGCAGTTTTTCGCATATCCCAACTAGGCTGGGGTCAGAGCACAGGGTCAGCCATGAAACAGCGCCCCTGGAGCAGATAGGGTCAAGGGCCTTGCTCAAGGGCCCAACAGTGGTATCCTGATGGTGCTGGGGCTTGAACCCCCGACCTTTCAGTCAGTAACCCAGAGCCTTAACCGCTGAGCTACCACTGGCCCATATATGCATCGCGACGTACTTTGGACTTTCAAATTTCACTCGCCAGTGATTGAGTTGTGTAGTGGCGAAGAAGTTTAGCACCGAGATCATTTCACTGTATTTTGAGAGTAAAATTAAAAGTTTGGTTTGACTTTTGGTTTGTTCTGAGTGTCCAAAGACTAAAGAGATCCATGCAATCCATTTGCCATTGAACAGCCTCTTTTATTAGAAAATAAGAAGCCCTTTTTATCATTTAAAACAACAAAAAAAAGTAACATTTAAGTTCAAAATCACACATAGCATGGATGTGCTAAAGACGCCATGCACGTGGGCCTGTGTAGCTCAGCGAGTATTGACGCTGACTACCACCCCTGGAGTCACGAGTTCGAATCCAGGTGTGCTTAGCGACTCCAGCCAGGTCTCCTAAGCAACCAAATTGGCCCGGTTGCTAGGGAAGGTAGAGTCGAATGGGGTATCCTCATCGTGGTCACTATAATGTGTGGTTCTCTTTCTTGGTGGGGCACGTGGTGAGTTGGAGTTGGAGTGGATGCCGCGGAGAATAGCATGAAGCCTCCACACGCGCTATATCTCCACGGTAACGTGCTTAACAAGCCACGTGATAAGATGCATGGATTGACAGTCTCAGATGTGGAGGCAACTGAGATTCGTCCTCTGCTGCCCGGAGTCACTATTAGCTCCCTGCAATTCAGCCAGAGCCCTACAGACCCTGACATATTTACGCCCCTAGGGCCGGGCTTCGGGCCAATTTTCACATCATAGTTCACACGCGGGCCGGGCATCGGGCCTGTTTTAGGCTCCTCCTCCTTTATATATTTTAGACATTAATTAATGAAAAGAAACTATGTGAAGTTGATGATTTTAAAACAAACATAGAAATATGTTTTATAACCTCTCAAACTGACACACATGACACAGTCTGCTCACGCACATAGGTTTCCCACGGACCCACGATTCACCTCACGTGCAATGGAGAACATAAAGAGAAAAATTGCCAGTGGCCTCTAAATTATTATATTAATCATAGCCTTGGCCTAACTAATAATTATGATTCATGCAGCGGCGGGCACAGCTGTGCCTGCACCTGTTGCTGTGGGCCACGCAGCAAAGAAGAGTGCTCTGGCCGAGTTTGGGGAAGCAGGAGGAGGATAACAATGAAGCACAGCATTACCTGAGCCTCAATTCCAACATGGAAGGTGATGGATGAGATGTACTGCCCTGGTGGAAACAACATGAGACCATGCTACCGCGACTGTCAAGACTGCCTCGCACAGTGTTTAGTGTTCCCGCCAGCAGCAGTAGCAGCGAGCGTGCCTTCAGCGCTGCTGGAAGAGTTATAGAAGAAAGGAGGACTGGATTGAAACCTTCCACTGTGGATGCTGTGCTTTTTTTCCACAATGCTCTGTAAGAGACTGTTATTCTGGCTGTAGCCATGTTAAGACTAGGAGACTGTCTTGTTTTGGACTTTATTTTCATTAGTCTAACTGTTGGAAACTATTGGAAACCTGAATGGCCATGTTCTGTGGTGAAGCCTTGATTTTTGAGGTATATAAGATAACTTGGATGTTTTTTTTTATTTTGCGTTATTTGTTTCGATTGTATAGCCCGTTCGTTCGTTTTTCCGCATGCCGTTGTGAACAGCTTATCAAAAATGCCTTTTTACCATGGTGGTGATAATAAACATTTAAACTTACATTGTGTGATATGCTTGAAGTGTTTTATATCTATGTCTATGTATCTTTTAATTCAAGTGTTTATTTGAGAGGCTAAATTGATCAAACGTGATCAACTCACTGTCGGCCGCTGGCCGCTTTGTTGTCACTTTAAAAAACAATAACTTTAATTTAACAAATCTTATGAAGAAATGAAAAGAAACATAACTACTTTTCCATTAAAAACAAAACTGAACTATTTCATTGGCTGCAACAGTATTGCAGTATAGGCTGTGTAATTTAAATTCAGTCAGACTCGGGCCAAGAATTCTGATAAGCTGTCGGACAAGGGCCAGGCTAGGGCCTGAGCGTCTCGGACTAGGGCCGGGCTAGGGCCTGAGCGTCTCGGACTAGGGCCGGGCTAGGGTCTGAGCATCTCGGACCAGGGCTGGGCTAGGGCTTGAGCATCTTGGACTAGGGCCTGAGTGTCTCAGACTAGGGCCAGGCTAGGGCCTGAGCGTCTCGGACCAGGGCCGGGCTAGGGCTTGAGCATCTTGGACTAGGGCCTGAGTGTCTCAGACTAGGGCCAGGCTAGGGCCTGAGGGTCTTGGACCAGGGCCGGGCTAGGGCCTGAGCGTCTCGAACTAGGGCCGGGCTAGGGTCTGAGCGTCTCGGACCAGGGCCGGGCTAGGGCTTGAGCATCTTGGACTAGGGCCTGTGTGTCTCAGACTAGGGCCAGTCTCGGACTAGGGCTGGGCTAGGGCCTGAGCATCTTGGGCTAGGGCCTGAGTGTCTCGGACCAGGGCCGGGCTAGGGCTTGAGCATCTTGGACTAGGGCCTGAGTGTCTCAGACTAGGGCCAGTCTCAGACTAGGGCTGGGCTAGGGCCTGAGCATCTTGGGCTAGGGCCTGAGTGTCTCAGACTAGGGCCAGGCTAGGGCCTGAGGGTCTCGGACCAGGGCCGGGCTAGGGCCTGAGCGTCTCGGACCAGGGTCTGAGCGTCTCGGACCAGGGCCGGGCTAGGGCTTGAGCATCTTGGACCAGGGCTGGACTAGGGCCTGAGGGCCTATATGCAATATAATATATGCAATTTTAAGACATTTATTGATAGAATAAAAGGAATTTTAAACATTTTCCAAAAGCTAAAATGTGACCAATAATATGAAATATTATGAAAATATGAGTTGCAAAATTTGTATTTTCAAATTGTGCTTAGTGGGATTACCTTTAAGGTTAAAAGGTCCCTTTATAATTAACAGCATTGGCTGAGACAGAATGCCTTTTTTATGTAAGCAAAATGGACATTGTAACCGAAATAAACCCATGTGATTCCATATGGAATCTAATTTAAAGCGGAATCTAATCGAGTGCTTGTGAATCCGAATCGAATTAAGAAATCTGTATCAATACCGAGCCCTATTATGAGGTCACAAACCCTTTGTGATGCCTTTTTTTGTAAAATATGATTCATTATTTAAAATAAATGAATTAAGGCTATAAATTTAAATCAGTATCAACTGATATTTTGTGATTATATAAATTAGGCTTAGAATTAAATATGAGGGAATTCAATTTTTTTTTTTAGCATATTACCTGATTTATAAACTTTCAGGAGCTGCAGGAAAATGACTATTTTAAGCCTAGAATGCCGCCTGTATCAAATTTGATAGTTATTTTCTAAAGCCATTGCATCATTAACATAATAAAAAATTTGCTGAACATCCTGTTGTCTGCAGTGTACTCGATGTCTGCTGCTACCTGGTGGATGTTTATGGGAATTTCTTGATGAAAATGTTTTTTTTTTTTTTTTTAAATAATATATATATAAACTTTCCAAAAATGTCTGCTTTTGTATTGCATGCACTCATTTTATTTATTTATTTATATGTGAAATCTTTGCTGATTTTAATAAAGTAAAAGCGACAGTAATGATTATATTTTTTACTGATATTTTAAAAAGAGTATGTGCTGAATATAAGCAGCTTGTGCTTGGTTAAAATTTTGAATATTATTTTATTAGAAAAGCCGACATTGAAATCCATGTGTCAAGTATGATAGAACAGGCTTTTGAGGTATATCTCTCAATCACCATTACAATCAATTCATGCCCACCTTAAAAATAGAAAGAATTACAGAGCTTTGAAAATGTTGACATATACATTTTATAAGACATATTTAAAGTGTGAACTAATATTTCTGTGTTTTCATATATGCAGCATGCTCTGTCATTATAAAGATCTCATTATTTTACATAACAAGCTGTTATGATGTCATTTTACCATAAGTTCCTGAGACCCAGTGAAAAAAAGTTTTACAATTTCCCTTTTTTTAAATGTCAGTATAATGTTTGGTGCATAAATGCATATGATAAAAAAAAATGATTGAAAAAATAATATTTTATTCATATTGTAGTTTATGTGCTCAGTGCTGGGTAGTAACAGATTACATGCAATATGGATTACTTTATCAGATTACAAAAATCAAGTACTTGTAATTGGATTAAATTACATTTTGAAGTACTCATAATTGGACTATAGTTACAACATTAAATTGTTAGTAATTATTGATCATTTTCATATCAATATCACCATATTCCTCCCCTGAAGCGCAACATTTTGAGCATTTGCTCCTTTTACATTACAACAGTAAATGATGCACCTCAGGTATGGAATAGGTGATGGACTATTATTAAATATTAAGGGTTAAAAGTAAGTGTGTCAGAGTTTTGAGCTGTTAGCTTTGACCTAGCAATGATATTGCTGTTGACTTCAGGTTCATTACAGATTCTATTATTTTATGTACATAAAATGAATTAGATATGTTTTATTTATATTTATATTATTTCTTACTACCTCACCAATGATTTGCAGCTCACACATTGAACTTAATTGCTTCAAAGGATCTAGTGGATGCCATCTAAGTGTCCTGCCCACAGGTTATGCAATAGTTCAACTGCAAAATGTGCAGCAATATGGAACAAAGCCCACCGATCTACTGTTGCTGCTGATGCAGTAGAGTGCACTGCATGAAACTTGACAAAAATGAATTGCTGGGATTGAGAATGAATTGACCTTTAAAGCCTATTGTATCAAATAAGACCTAAAAACTTTTTTGTCTGACAATTCTTTCATATGTCAGGCTATACAGGGTTAAGTAATAAAAATCAAAGTCATCTGATAAGGTAAAATGTAATTAATTTCATGCTTTTAAGAGCCCTCCAAAAAAAATGTTTGTTAGCATAATATTTATTTTAAGATAATGACTTATTTATGCTTTAAATCATGCCAGAAAACACATGCATTTTTAAATGGTGGTCAATGGAGAAATATGATTTTGGTCAGTAAAATAGTATAGTTAAGGTATTTTCTATCAGGGGCTATCTAACCCCCACTAACATGCTAACCCTAATCCCTTGATTCTGCTATGTAGCTCGCAGTTTCTGATCTAGCAATACCAATAATTTCCTATGGATAAAATGAAGTCCCAATAAATGCATTTATATATATGTCAGGTTACCAGTATAAAATGTCTTGAAGATTTAGAAAATGAGTTGCCGTAAAAAAAAAAAAAAAATTAAAAAAATAATAATAATAATTCTGGGAATATCAGGGAATATTTAAAGTACGTTTTCAAGCCCATAATTCATTGAAATTTACTTTGTCAGTCAATATTTCTCTTTTTTTTTTTTCTCGAGCTAGTTCTTCTAAATTAATTTGTCAAAACGGTTCACAAATCACATGATTCACTTGCAAATTGGTCTGAATCAAAATTTTGGACTCAAACAATGCCTGGAAAGGTCATTCGATGTCGTTGGTAACCAAGCCTCTCTATTGTACTATTGACTTATTTTGATATTAAACCACCAAAAGTCCTCCAATAGTCTATTTAACCAGTAATGGATGGTTTTCAGAGTTGTGTACTTTGGTATTTACAATGTCTTTGAATATATCTTTTGAATGCAATATTTTGGTAGAAAGCACCAACCTACCTGGTTGCAAAGACTTACAAACATGTCAACTGTGTGCAGCTTGGAGTAAAGATATTGCCAGTCTTTGCTGTGGTCATGCCCTTTATCTGCTGTGCAACGCATTAGGGCAGCATGCAGTATTCATATGGCCATCTGCCGTTGATGTATTGTTCTTCTAGTAAAAGCCACCTGTAAAGATTCACTTCTGCATTGGATGTGTACGCAATAGAAGATAAAAAAGCACTTGCTACAGTGTATCTCTGTCATTATGATGCATAACTACAAGCACCCAAGCAGTTTTATGCCAAGCAGATGGCTAATTTGCAAGCACTGTCTCTACAGGTAATGAGTTGTGTCTATGCTGCAGTGTTGTTTTCTTCTTACACAAATGCAAGATACAGAACACTGGAGCTCATCCGTCAACATCTTAATTATAAGATATTACAACATATTTACCGGAGAGTTTTTGGGAGTTTCATTCTATACTTAGTCTTAGGCTGTTTTCACACTTGGTTTGATTGATCTTTTGAAACAATATACATATATCCATTAGCCTTTAGTTTACGTTAAATGAACCATGATTTGTTCATTGAAAATGCTAGTTGGTGGCAGGTGGGATCGGGGTAGGGACACTCTCATTCTAAAGAGCATTTGATTGTATAAAAATGTGTATACGCCCCAATGAACAAGATGAGTCATCGATATTTTCAGTCCATTTGCTTGGAAGAGAGAGACTCTCAACAATCCTTTCAGGATTTTGGGATCGCAAGAATGAATGCTCAACCACTCTCCTCTTTATTTACGGATCACATTTTTTTCCACATAAACTTGTGAATCTGAGATTGTCCGGTCGCTTCCTGCACATTTAAAGGTGCAGGTTGTAAGATTCAGAAACCCTTGTTATTAATGACACCTGTTGCCGTTATGTGAACTGCAGCCAGCTAACTGTTGCTTGTGCTCGTGATCACACGCACACTCCGTAGGGATGTGAGCATCGACCAAAACAATGATGTAACGTACAAAGAGACTGAACGCGATACACCGGCATCATGCTGTCAGATGAGGTAGCATAATTAAAATTACACAGTTATTATTTGTTTTACTACAAACTTTGAGACTGTATAATATATTTGATTCTCCAGTGAATATAAATGGTAAATGGTCTGCACTTATATAGCGTCTTTTTTTAACCTTAGCGGTTACCAACGCGCTTTACAGTGTATCCCATTCACATACCAATGACGGCAGAGCTGCCATACAAGGTGCTAGCCTGCCATTGGGAGCAACTTGGGGTTCAGTGTCTTGCCCAAGGACACATCGGCATGTGGAGTCATGTGAACCAGGAATCAAACCACCAACCCTATGATTAGTGGTCAACCCGCTCTACCACCTGAACCACAGCCGCCCCCAGTGTTGGAACAGGGCTAAAACAAAGTGTGGATATAGGTCTGACTATGCCAGACTGTAGTTTGAAGTAATCACTTTTCTTTGCATGATATATTGACTGCATTTATATGATAGCCTATGTTAGCGAGCTAGCCAGCTTTAGCAATAGCTGTTAGCTAAATTTAGTGGATGATGACAGTAGCTGTTTATAAAATAGACTGTACATTATAAATATATTGACACAATTCAGTATTGATGTGGTTCCATCACAACTGTCATTTTGATATATCGATGCGTTATTGTTTTATAATAATAGATTGTATATATTTTCTGTATAAGCAAGTTACATTACACCAATGAATGGGTCTTTTTGCATTATCTTGAACATCGTCTAGCATTCATTTAACGTGTTATTGTAGTTTACCTTACTGAATAAACCGAAAGAAGGTCCCTCCAGGAATCAAATGCCCTGCCGATGTTCACTATAGTTTTCGCTCGACCATGAAAACGTTAATGCTTTGCCAGACAGGATTTAGTAGATGAATGTTTTTTGGTATTTTTTTGGCTTTCTCTGAGTTTGTGTAGGAGTCAGTGTTGTGCTGTGAGCCGGATGTTTGCTGGATTCCATCTCTAAGATAACATTACCTAGTGTTGCAGTTTGTTGTCGCTGTTGAATAGCCGAAGAAAAGCACGGTGGCAAGGCTCTCGGGAGCATGCATAAACGTCACATTCTTTGGATTTTCCCACAAAATCAGCCCACTCCCTTTGCATGGAAATCAGTCTACAGGCTTTAATAGGCAACCTAGGAAGTCCAGGAAGGACAAATTTTTTAAGTTGTGTTACAAGCCGTTCACACATTGGCAAAAAAAGATGAATATTAAATAGAAAATTCTTACATATGGCACCTTAAACAGTGGCAAAACAAATTCTTGAAAAGCTTGACAAATTATCAAATGATCACGATCAGGCCTAATTATTAAGTCCTTATTATTGTTTTTTGTTTACAGATACATTTTTGGTCTATTATTTCAACCATACTAAAGTTTATTTTTATATAAAAATAATTAAGGGTCTTCCATTGAACTCGTACTTGCCATATCGCAGGTTTCACCTCAAATGTGTGGGATTTTTGTATTTAGTATTTTTGGGCTATTCAGCTATTATGCACTAATTTTTTCACAAATTACACAAGAAAACTATAATTATTTGTGAGTTTTCACTGCAAAATACCAAAAAAAAATTCTGCAAATGGCATCACAATTATAAAAAAAGAAAAGTCATTCTGGGCCGCAATAATCAAGAAAAATTGCCACGAAATCCTGGTGTGACTGAAATATTGAATAAAGTTTATTTGCTAACTTCTATTAGGAGTACACTAGATGACCTCAAAGCTCAAAGGCAAACTCAAAGCATCAAAATTTAGATTTACAGAAGATCTTAATTGTTCAAATTTGGCAAACACCAGTTTCTCAGTTGGGATGGTTAGTGATATGCCTCTTGGTGCCAGCTCCTATTTTGGCCCTGCACAGAAAGAAATGGAGTGCGATTCAGTAAATAGCTGTGGCACTCTTCATGGTTCCCAGTGGGCTTAGTCAGTTGGAAATAAAAAAATACCCGTGTGATATCCAAGTTTGAGATGGGGTCCTGTTGAATTTGCTACATTTCAGGGCACCACAGCGCTTCTTACGGGTTTCTCATAGACATCTGTTTTTTGGCATCCCAATCTGGATCATTCGTATGGTTCCAGTCTGAAGTGACACCAAATATGTTCCTTCTCCTTTCTTTGTTCCCATTTCCTGTGCTCCTTGTACTCAGAAAGAAGGAAATGCCAAGGCTTTACCCACCACACACTGACGCTGACTTAATCACAGTTCTGATGATTTAGCACTTTGTCATGATTTGGTTTGATCTAATCCAGAATTCTTTGGGGGGTTCCCTGAGGCGCTCCCTCTTAAGGGCATCAGCAGAAAATGTTGGAGCTGTCAGCCAGGCTCCAGGGCAACTGTTGAAGGCCTAAAACTTTCTGCTATCATGCTAATAGTTTGCCTCAGGGGAATGATAGAGGAGGGCAAACACAATGGAAAAAGTTATGTTAATAATTAAGAATTTTTTGTAGAGTATGATGGCATTACCCTAGTTTCTGGAAAAGGTAAAGTGGCTGACAGTTCTATTGCTGTAAATGATCTGTGCTTACTATAATTGTGGCTTACTGCCCCCAGTGGCCTGAAGCTGGAAGTGTTGTTGAATTTACAGTATGGGCACATGTAAGCTCTAGTTCCCAAGGGAAATGTCCAAATGGTGGCGCCAAAAGCGTGTGGTACTTTCAGTTATAAATTATGTAATACAGTCAACAGGAATGCATTTTTTATTAACTCTACCGCCTATCCCCAACCTGAACCCCAACCCCTTAACCTAACTGTCAGTGGAGTAAAATGGCATTAAGAGCAAAAATCCAACGTCTGAATGGATGGGTGAGGCAGCCACTCCGTAACTCTGTAGGGCATTTTTTCACAAAAGCATCGTAAGCCTAAGTAGATCATAGAAAACTTTGGCGCCAGTGGACTCTACGATCAACTTAAGCATGCAATGCTTTTGTAAAATGCAGCCCAGTATGGGTTTGAGTTTATGTTACCAGAACATTTGGTCGCATGTCGATTGCCTGTGATCATGTTGTTGATGAATGGTAATGCTAACAGATATCTCTCTCCTGATAATATAGACCTCATTGGGTAGCTGCTGAAGAGTACATTGTAGGCAATGCACAGAGATATACATACTCTGACAAGTCTTTTTGAGATTTAGCAAAAAGTTTAATTAATGCTCCAATTGTAAAAATCTTTGGCGACCTCCCTCAACCAACCCCTAATGAGCTGTGTCTAATCTAACTGTGGTGGAAACCACAGTCGTTGGCCAAGACTGAACATTATGGCATATCAAATGCCATAATCCTCTCACACAAATCACTGCTCGACACCCAGAGTTTCTCTCTCTGTTTATCTTTGGTTGCTTGATTGTAACCCGCCAAAAGCTCAAGAGAAGGGTTATTAATGTGGAGGAGTTTAGAGAATCATATTGTCCTGGATTTTTCTACTCAAAATAATCATACAGCTTGTAGATCTTTTGCCAGCAAAGCTCCGGAGTGCTTCTTATATGTCGGTGTGTACTGGTGGACTGTTGTTGGGGTGGTTCTGCAGGAAGGGTAATTACAGTACATGAAGGTCTAGGATGTTCTTATATCTAGAATTACAGTTGTATTTATTAGTGATTATTTTAATGAGGGTTATCACAGATGACTTGTCAATTACAAAATACTATGACTGTAGCATGGTTCACTGATGAGATCAGACGGCAGCTGCTGTTATTTAGATATATAGTATGCAATGGTTCTTAAATGGTACGGTAAAGATCTTCAAATACTGTTGTGCTACCATTCCTAAGAAGCCATTGTAATACTATGGTACTTCAAAATATACCATAGTTCAAAATGATGATCAAATTGTTGTAAGTTAAAGAAAACCATGGGATGGTACATATCCAAAAATCCATGGAAATTCCATGGCTTCTAATTGGTAATGTAAGATACCCCCCAAAATATGGTAAAACCAAAACCACCTCTAAAAACATGGTACTTTGCTCTATACCATGGAATTGAATAATTGCCATATTCATATGCCATGGTATATAAATGGTAATGAAAGATACTTAAAAAAAATAATAATAAGGTATTACCATAGCACCATGTAAAAAAAAAAAAAAAAATGGCAATACCATGATACTTTGATTATACAATGGAACTGAATGATTACTATATTTATATGCTATGGTATTTAATGATAGGGTAAAGTACTTAAAATAATACTATGGTATTACCATAGTACATGTCCAAAAATTAATGGCAATTCCATGTAAATAAATGGTACTGCATGACACTTTAAACCTGTATAAAAAACATGGAAATATCATGGTACTTGGATTATACATTGGTACTGAACAATAACCATAATTATTAACCATGGTATATAAACGGAAATGTAAGGTACCTCAGAGTATACCATGGTATTACCATAGTACAATGTCCAAAAACATGGTAATACCATGGTACTTGGATTATACATGGGTACTGAATGATAACCATATTCATATACCATGGCATACAAATGGAAATGCAAGGCCCTTAAAATAATACTATGATATTACCATTTTATGTACCAATGGTACTGTATGATATGGTACTGTACAATATCCCAAAAACATGGTAAAGCTATTTGTAAGAACCATGGTAATGCCATGGTACTTTGCTATGTACCATGGTATTGAATGATTGGTATATAAATGTGAATCTAAGGTACCTCAAAGTATACTATGGTATTATGTATGATTAGTCCATTTGTATAAAGTATCTCCTTGGTTCACACCCTCAACCCCTCCATGACCCTTTTTTCCCCTCCTAAATTTCTCTCTCTGCCCCACTGCACTCTTTATTTCCACATCTCTATCCCACACATACTGCACAACCCATGACTGGCACATGATGTAGTCGGCTCTCATACAGACAAAAAGAACATTTTTGGGCAACCCCTTTTGGAATTAGAGTGTGTAGCAAAATGTTTATGTATATGTATTTTGTTTTTCTTTCTTTTTGAACTACTTCGATAGTTTAGGTATGTCTTTTTAAACATTATACATGTTGTGACCTCAACCCGGGGACAACAGTTGAAATTTACCATTTAGCTAACCTAATCAAGCTAATCAAGCCCACTAGAGGGATAAAGGTGGCCAGAGGTGGCAGTTCGGGAGAGAGAGAGAGCTATAGGCAGCTTCCCTGTTTGCGTTTGTGTCTTTTTCTTTAATTAAATATTACTTTGATGCTTCGTCGGGTTCCCAGACATGCCATCATCCGGTCCTCGACCACTCCTCCACCCTCTGGCAGACAACAGCCGCTCCTCTCTGGGTGGACCGGAGCGAGTTCTCTGACCCCTGGCGGATGGAACGCTCCTATCCTCTCGGCCGGCGGTCATTCCTCCTCTTTCATCAGTCCCCTGGGGGATGGCCGTGGATGCTCCTTTGGGTTGGATGGTCGTGGCATGGACTCTACTACGGCTTATCCCTACTCCTTCCCTGGCTTCGGCACCAATGTTCGAACCAGTCTGGCCATTTTCTGTTGACCTCTCTCATCAACAAGGCATTTCTGTCCACAGAACAGCCGCTCACTGGATGATTTTTGTTTTTGGCACCATTCAGAGTAAATTCTAGAGACTGTTGTGTGTGAAAATCCCAGGAGATCAGCAGTTACAGAAATACTCAAACCATTTTTGGTCTGGTGTTAATTAATTGAATTAATTAATCGGCATAGCATATAATTGATGGCGAAATTAAAAACATTTAAATAGCATAATGCAAAATACAGTTTTATGATAGTCTGAGCATATTTTTACTATTTAATAATCTTACCAGATGAAGCTGAATTTGTAGGCTACATTAATTGTGGAATATGATGTTAACGTTGGTTTCTCCTGGTATTTCAGATATTAATATCTGAATGAAACAGAATTTTGTTTGTCTGTGCATGTATAACAACAGTATTCTGGAGGCTGGAGGTGTCAAGCAAAATATGAAAATTCAAGCACACATTTTGCATAAATATTGAATACAAATTCAAACATAAAAATCAATAAAATCAATTTAGGTAGCCTGGGTAACTCAGTGAGTAAAGATGCTGACTATCGCCCATGGAGTAACGGGTTAGAATCCAGGGCATGCTGAGTAATTCCAGCCAGGTCTCCTAAGCAACTGAATTGGCCCGTTAGCTAGGGAGGGTAGAGTCAGATGGGGTAACCTCCCCGTGGTCACTATAATGTGGTTCGCTCTTGGTGGGGCGTGAGGTGAGTTGTGCATGGATGCCGTGGAGAATAGCGTGAACAAGCCACGTGATAAGATGCGTGCACTGACGGTCTCAGATGTGGAGGCAACCGAGATTCGTCCTCCGCAAACCAGATTGAAGTGAGTCACTACGCCACCAAGAGGACTTAGAGTGCATTAGGAATTGGGCATTCCAAATTGGGGAGAAAAAGGTATGAAAAATACATGTAAAAAAATCAATATAGCCTAAAACAGGTGAAATTCCCATAAATTTATAATGAATTTTTACGATAAGATTTGTGCCTTTCCGAATAAGGTATTCGGGTTAGGTCACATCCCTAATTTCCACTTTGCTTCATGTTGGTGGATTTAACGAATAGATGCAGGAGTTTGAAATGTGCAGATTGAGACTCTGTTTTCCTTCAGGTAATTCTAGTGGCTTGTAAAAAAGCATGGTGAGGATATTGCATACTCTGCACGCCTTGATCTGTCCACAGACAAAAGAATGCAACAGGAAATTGGACGTCCTGTGAAGCTGACCTGACATCAGGTTGCATCTGCTTATCTGTCCCTTCCTTTGTCTCCCTGTCTGTCTTCTTTGACCTTTATAAGTTTTAAACTTATGACTGTCTTCCTTATTTACCAAAAGAAAAGATAAAAAAAAAATGAAAATACAAAATGTTAATTTAATTAAATCTATGGTAAATAATTCAATATAAAAAAAACTGACACTTATGTTTGGAACGAGATGTTTTTGCAGCTCAGTTTCAATAAAAGACCTTTTTTCACTGAGTTCTATAAGTAACAGCGTGTTTTCATAATATAATAAAGATAAAAGAAAATGATATTCTTTTTGATTGTCCCTTTAAATTTGATTGGATCATTTTAATGGCTCTGTATGCAAGAAAATTAGTTGGTTTATAGTTATAAAAATATACTGCTTGAGACAGTGAGTTACGTGATTGTTTCACAAGAACAATAGATCTGAATAAAACCCAAGGAATAAAGCCCATTCTGATTACAATAGAGCTGTCCTTAATAACACAATGCACATTTCCAACATGATTTTTGTTTTTTTGAGTCACATGTATACATTACATTTGAATTAGTACTGTGTGTTTAGAACATACAGCAAGATGAATTTAGGCGTCATAAACAGTGATAAAGAATATAAAAAAGTCTCTACCCGCTCTGAGCTCTTTAAAGTGAGATATTGGAAGTGCTTCAAGGCATTGCATGCTTGTATCTTCAAGCTCTCTCTCTCTCTCTCTCTCTCTCTCTCTCTCTCTCTCTCTGTCTTGTTATCTACTTATTTCTCTCTATCTGCGGGAACTCATCGCAGAGGGAGACCACAGCCGGCTCTGATGCCTAGCTCTCTATGGATTCAGGAAGCTCTTTACATCTCTTTGTAGACAGATAAAACAGCATTTCATATTTGGCTTGCCGGCGAGAAAAGCCATTCTCTGCTCTGCTGCTTTCAAAGGGAAAGGACTCATTTTTGTTGCGTGGTCTTTCCAACTCAAAAGCATGCTACCAGGGCCCCCTTTGGAAAGGTTGGGCAATGAGCCGTTTGATATTTTAAGAATGACACAAATTTTATGACATTTTATTTCAAATGTCATAGTTATATTGAATAAAAAAATGAAAGGACAAACCTGCTTAGCACTTAAAACTTTTTGCTTTCTTTTAAGTCAGCTATGAAAAAAAAAGTTTCATTTAAATACAACAAGGCATTGCAAAGATAGCGAAGTTTAAGACAAAATGTAAAAATGTGGACAGATAATATGGATGACCTTGAATGAAACTGTATCGTCTGACTCAACATGACCCAAGAAATCCAAAAAGACATCAATCATGATTTTAGGTCCAAGAATTCAAAAGGTTGTCCAGTCAGAAAATATTAGCATATATGCTCAGATTATGGTTGCAAAGATGCAAAACATGTTTCATTTTGTTATGACTGTTTTTTGTCGATTCTGCTACAGTCGTTTTGCCATTGTTTAATGACAACTGAGAAAATCATCTAATAACTTCATATTAGGTGTCTTTAACTAATATGTACTCAAGCATTTGCTACAATGTGTTTATCATACACTTATGTGCTATTGCATTGTACTTACATTTAAAGTACCTACATTTAATTACATCTGTAGTTGCACTGTTAACCTAACCCCTTATCCTAAACCTAACCCTACCCCAAACCTTACCCTAAACCCTAACCGCTAAACCTACCCCTACTCCTAAACCTACCAGTACCTCAACTTCAGTAGCAGCAAATGAGAATCTTACAGAAGAACATATAGGTACACAATGAATACATTGTAGAAGTTAAAGAAACATAATATAAAGTGAGACCAAAAATCTTACATTAAATTGTAATAACTGACCTTTTTTTTTTAGATGATGTCACCCATATCAGATAAAACAGTAAATAAAAGCCATATAGCTATATAGGCATGGTAATTAAAATTTTAATTGAACACTGTAATTTTCTGCTGGGTAATGTAATGGAACTGCAATAATAACACATTATGGCAGATCGGAAAAGAAGCATTATGGTTGGGATAAGTGAAGATGCTCTTAAACTTGACCTTCAGTCATTATTATGTTGGCTTGACCAATTCAACATACTGTAATTCTACAGACTTGGTTTAGGGTTTTTCCAAAATCCCTAAACCAAGACCAAAATTATCAGTTGTAAATCCTAGAGATTTAAATCTACATACTGCAAACTTGGCACAGACCTTCAGACAGTTCTGACTCAAGTTGCTATGTCTTTTCTAATTGATTGGACTTACTGTTTTTCCAAATTGGACAATCAAAATCTCCCATATTCCATAGATTTCCATCGATGGAATTTTCAAGTGGACCAAGATTCTCTCATAGAATGTCCTTGATTTTAAACTCAAACTGACAAAACTCTTAAGCCTTTATTTCTTTCCCGCTCCGTCCGTCCATCCATCCATCCATCCATCCATCCATCCATCCATTAACAACTAGCCACAACACAACACAAATGCCTAACAACCAGCTGCAACTACTTAGTAATGCTTTGTTTGTCTGACTTCCTGGCTCTGTGTCTGTCTGACTGTATAACCTTTAAACTTAAAACTGTTTAAAACGATATCAGACATGGCTTTGGCAAGACAACATAAAAGTTTGTCTAGACAAACTTGAACCATCTAGTTGCCCTATATTGTTTTCTCTGAATATTCTGTTTCACACGGAAATATGTTTCATTGCGAATGTTGATTTCATGAACCAAAGTTATGAACAAATGAGCGATGTTTCCAAATAAGTATTTAATCTCTCAAATCTTTGTTGTTTCTTTCCTCCAGAAACTGTCGAGTATTTGGTGCGTCAGGCGGAAAACCACACCCATGCTGTCCTCCTACACACCTACCATGAGCTGGCCAATCACGCGGCACCCTATGTTGGCGAGTTCTTCACAGACGTTGGTCTCTTCATTTTGGGTTCCGAGCTCAGCCTAGAAGAAGCTTCGCAACGTTTTTTCGATGCCCTCTTCCCCCTCGTTTACGAACGACTGGTCGAGCCAGGTCTCTCCCTCTTTGCTCCTGCATATGCAGAATGTATCCGTGCAGCCTGTCGGGACCTGGCACCTTATGGCGGGGCCCCAGGTCGTCTTGCCGCGCACATCTCCCACGCCTCATTGCCCGGCCGTGTGTTTCTGCAAGCTCTTCACTTGGGTGTAGAGGTCATCAACACTACCGACCATGTTCAGCTGAGTCGCGAATGTAGACGTGGATTGCTACGGATGAATTACTGCCCGCACTGCCAGGGCTTGACCGCTAGCAAGCCCTGCATGGGCTACTGCCTCAATGTGGTCAGAGGGTGTCTCGCCAGCTTGGCCGAGGTCGATTCCCATTGGAGGGAGTTTGTGCGCTCGTTAGAAACCGTATCCACGCGCATGCACGGAGCGCAGGACCTGGAACACGTGCTTTTGGGAGTGCACGGGCTGGTCAGAGATGCAGTAGCGCATGCACAGAGGAACGGACCTAGGCTTTCTGTTAAGGTAAGCATGATATCTAGAGGATGGTGTATGTGGTGAAGGGTTAAACTCGTCCTTAGGTTAGTACCTGTTAAGTGGCGTGTTATGACCAAAATCGTAGATTAATACGTTTTTGACTTACAACTGCGTTCAGTGTGAACATCATTGTTTTTTAAAGTATGTTTTACTAAAGAGCATTTTCAAAGAGTCTCTTTTCAGTTGAGGCCATTCCAGGCCATGTCCAAACTAATACATTTCTGGTAAATACGCAATTTTTTTGCTATGTTTAGCCACCAGTGGTTGGGAGTATTTAATTAAAAGTAGCAACGATACTAACTTAGAGTTAGTGTACCTCAGCTATTTTCAAAATAGAGTAGCTACTTTTCCAATGAGTAGCGCTCATAAAACGCTACTTTTTTGTATTGTATTGTAAGAGATTAATAATATTATTCAGATTAATACGATCGACCTAGGATTTTACATATCAACTGGCCCAAAAGTTGTTGGGGGGGGGGGGGGTGATCGACCTGGGATTGTACATAGCAACTGGCCCAAGAGTTGTTCGCTGTCCTTTTCTTCATATCACGGCATCGTTTTGTGGTCCGTTCTGCATAACGTGGCAGCTCATTTTTGCTTATTGCGGCCCTTTTGGCCTGCTCAGTTTCAGGCCAATCCGCCCCTGATCAGCCCCAAAATTTGTCGGTCAACCGGGAAAATGTCTAGTATGCCAGATTACCAGTCCAGCTCTGGTAATATTGTAATTGCCATGACTGGTGTAACTATGTTTAATTTTGTGTAAGCCCCAAGTAGCCAATAACTTTATATCTGCTTTTACCTTAGGCAGTTTTCTAAACAAAAAAACATTGCCATATTGACTTGCCTTTGATCTTGCTTGTGTGAGTAATCCAATGTTATATCTTACATGTCCAGGACATAATATGCAATCCAGCAGGAAAAGAGATTGAGATTGAGCTTCTAGTCCACTTAGAGTCCTCTTGATCCGGACACAATTTTTGTTTATGTTATTTTGAGATATTCAGTTTTCTCCATGTGTTTTTCTTTTCCTGCTTGTTTCTGTTCTGTCTCATGTCATGGCCCCGCCCCTTCATTTCTGTGATTTTCTGTTAATTATCTTAACTTCCCCTCTCATTTGCCTTCCTGATTTCTCCCTCTTTATATTTCCCTTGTGTGCTCTGTCCTGTGGTGGATTCTTCCTCTTGTTTCAGTTTGTTTTATTTCTCATGTTTGATCCTTGTTGGTTTAGTGATAGTTCTCTGTTGTTTGTTTTTTCTTTTATTTTTAGATTTTCCCTCACATGACCAGTATTTCTTTATATTTTCTTTAATAAAGTTTTTTTGAAGAGCTGGCTGTCTAAAATTGGGTTCTTCCTGACACAAACCGGGAGACAAGGGGGTGGTGCGTGAACTGAAAAGTAGACTGAATGTCTATGTACGAGCAACAGTGAGGGCTAAAATGCATTAGAATGCAACTATATTTCAGAATGGCATTTTGTGACGGAAGGTGAAAGAGAAAAAGTATTTTTTTTTCTAGTGCTTGTTGCCATCTAGTGGAATAAAACAAGACTTGGAGTGAACAGAACCAGAATAACATGCTTTCAAAGTTAGGACCAAAAAGGAATAAATAAATCTATTCATCATAAGATTGTAAACATATACAATATTATTTATGAATAATTGGAGGGGTTTCTGAAAAAAATTAGACCAATTTTTGGCAATTAGTCCACAGTATGTGTAAATAGTGAGCTTTTAAATTTGAGTATGACAAATTACAGGCAGCAGCCCAAAAATGCCCAAGAGTTAAAGAAGGTAAGCTTTAGAAATTTGTTATGCCAAAAAATAAAAAAAGAGAGAGAGACCAGCTTAAACCAGCTAAAACCAGTGTTCCTCTTTTGGGAGTGACATGCCCAGGTGACTCATAACGTTAAATGGATAGTTCACCTAAAATGGTTCTGTCTTGCCAAAACATATTCCTTCAAACCGGAAAACTTCCCTTTGCATTTTTGCTCTGTACTGAGAATTTCCCAAACCCATTTTGTAACTACTATTTGGACAAAGTGGAATGTGGTATGGCCTGAACATAAGTTGCTTGTGAACACGAATGCCATTCTGCAGCCAGCGTGCCCAGAGCATTCTTAAAATACTCTTCGTGTGGGCAGCTGCAGCGGGCACGGCAGACCACGCTGCCCGAGCTAAATGAGTGGGGTGAGCAGTGATCTGGCTTCCTGCAAATGTCATTTGTCTGATATAATAGTGAGCTTCTGATGGATCCAGTAAGCATGTTTTGGGATAGTATTGTGGAGAGTGTTAGTTGATATTTTAAGGTGTGCAGACGAGGCGTCTGTATGTTTACGCCAAAATAAGTCTCTAAACCAAATGGCTTTGTCAGCCATTAAGTGGTACTTCATCTGGAGGGGTCAGGGTCTGGAATTGGAAAACAAACTTATATCATGTCCTGTGTTTTTATATATATATATATATATATATATATATATTAAACACATACAAAAATACATTGCTAAAAATTCAATGTATCTTTTTTTTTTTTCTGATGGGGCCAGTGAAAATGTTGGCAAGGCAAGTCAAAATATGAACTTCTGAGCCCTGTATATGAAGCGAATCTCACTGTAATCACTGAAATGACAGTTGCCTAAAAAGTATGTGGACACTTAAATCACACTTACAGTAAAATGTCTAAATATCATTGCATAAGATACAAAATATCAAACCAAGTGTCATTTATTGTAAAGAAAGATGGCACTAGCACACTTTTTAAGATTAACAAGTCACCAAATCTATGTTCCCTGGTGTTTCAACAAAACATGAATATTACAAACATAAAAAGAGTTATTAAACGCAAGTTCGGGAGGAGCTGGCTTGTCTAATCTGCCAACCAACCTGCAGTCTGCTGAGTATATAAACTGCCGCTTACCTCTCTCTAGCGATAGTCTTTCCAGCATTTGGCCCCGCCCACCCGCGGCAGATCCTTGCAATGTCTTACAAAGTACAACACTATGAGCACAAAATGACTGACAGGAAGAAATCGTCATTGATTGTGGCCCATGGTATACAATAAGCACAAACGCCATTCTTCACCACAGTGGAAAACCCCAAAAACTCCAGCATAACAGACTCTCTTTAAATACCAATATAACAGAACATTAAACATTAACAAATGTCCCAAAGTATGCAGTAAAAATGGTACTCCCATGCCCAGTTTCATCAATGCTACATTGATACCTCAAAAAGTGTTCATGTAGTACCGACTCTTCTATTTTACAAATTTAAATGGATAGAACTCAATGAAATCAAGTTTTGACAAAATGTTCTAGAATTTTGTTGATTTAGTTTATATTAATTAAGTTAACTGAACAAGCAGCAAAAATAAAAACACTTTTGGAGTGCGCTCATAGTTTTGCATTATTTAACTAACACTACATGTTAGCTCACTATAAAACAGTTGTCAAGTTATTAAATGGATGCTATGTGGTTAAATATCATTATTGTGCTGTGCCCGTGATGAGCCGCCCTTCCTCGGTGTCTTTAAATATGTAATCTATGCTAATAAAAGATAGTAATAAGAGAGAAAACAGTTCAGTAAGACAAACACAATATGCTAATTTAAACATTAGCTATGTCTAATTTATAGCTCTATAATACACTGTGCATCTCAGCCATGGTGACTATTAATTCAATTCTAAAAATGATAGTCTATTTTGAGTCTAACACCTTACTCATGTATTACAGCTCATTTAAATATCAAATTGACTCATTATAATCTATATATTTAATTATTGTGTGCATTTTTGGTTGGGATTCACAGAATGGAGAGCTCTGACTCAATTCGAACACTGAATGAAATTATAGATTTAGTTTTTAAAATTAAGACAAAAAGTATTCAGACACTTTGTGGTTGTCAAACGTTAGCAGAACATGCTTATAGTGAATGTGATGAACTCCACCTGTGGTTACTCTTCTAGGATACCTGCGTGAACTTGAGGGAAACTTTCTTCAGACATCTACTGAAAATCACCATAAACCAGTTGATTAAAAGCCATTGAGCAAAAATTGTCCCAGAGAAGTAAAAAGCTCAAAACTGAAACTTTTTGTTTAATTTGAAAATCTGGACTCAGACCATCCAAGAATCATACTTCTGTTTTAAACTTCTTAAGGAGGCAACTACAGTTGCAAACGCAGTCTTAACATATGAACGAAAACAGCAACATCTAGTGGCTGCTTACAGACACTACAAATACCTCCAGCTATTTTGACCTGTCCACAGTGCTGGGCGGATTACTTACTTTTACTTGGCTTGAATCTCTGACACACTTACTTTTAAGCCATACTACTTAGTAATAGTCCATTATCTATTCCATAGCTAAGGTGCATTTCTTACTTATGTAACATAAAAGGAGCAAATACTCAAAATGTTCATCTGTGAGAACATTTCGCTTCAGGGGAATAATATGATGATAAAAAAGTAACCGTAGTCCACTTAAAATTATTTAAAAATGTAATTTAATCCAATTAGATATACTTGATTTTTGTAATCTGATTGCGTAATCCAGATTACATGCAATCCGTTACTACCCAGCACCGCCTGTCCGATTAGCTAATGTAGCGCCAAGCATCACATTGCCTCGTTAGCTCAGTTAGTTTAGTAAAAAACTAGCATAATTTTTTTGCAGATGACTCTTTGATATTTTGCATACATAGTACATGTACAGTTGCCCTGGACTAACTTGTGTTGAAGTGTTTTACTCAAGAACACAAAGCTGATGGTACATGGCTAGCTCTTTGCTAAAAACTGAACCAGCAACTGTCTAGTGTTTAAGTCCACAATGAAATTTCTTTGTGTTAATCCTCGTGTTGATTAAGATATCTGTAAGTGTGACAGTACACGTTTGAATCCTGCAGGTACGTAAGGTGTGTGGACACCCAAGCAGACAGCTGGAACAGGTAAGCGGCGTTCAACACGGCAACAGTGGCAGAGACTCGATACCTCTTAAAGGGCCGATCAGAAACACAGAAGACACCCTCAGCAACAGGAGGAAGTAAGTGTGAAAGAAAAGTCATATTTTTGAATAAGTACATTTATAAGGGATATGGTTGAAAACTAACAATATTAAAGGTATTTAATACTTAAATTCCACAAAACAGACCACAAACATTTAGTGTTTTCAAAGTGCTGTACAACCCTGCTGGAATAAAGAAATCAGCATAAACCAGCCTTAGCTGGTTTGTTGGTCTTCGCTGGTTTAGGCTGGTCAGCAAGTTGGTCTCCTGGCCTGATGTGGTGAAATGTCCCAAAACCCCTCTAAAACCAGCCAGGAGACCAGCCTGACCAGGCCGGGAGACCAGATAAGACCAGCAAACCAGCTTAGGTTGTTTTTTTACTTTTTTTTATTTAAAAACAGGGAGGGAACATAAACATGTACATAAACAGATTCACAATTATGTATGAATAGAGATAAATAACTGAAAAAAAAAATTAATAAAAAACATCTAAAAATGAATTAATGTAAATGTAAGGGGCTGTTCAGACCAAAAGCGTTCTTGCGTTGAAAAAGCTAGACAGAGCACAACAAATGGACCAGAATGCAAGGGTCTCGAGATGTGTTTTTAAAAGTTGACGTTCTTTTAAATTGACACAGTGTTTAAAAACGTGGATGCTGAATAAGCAGCGAGACATGGCACAACGGTCAAAGGTGTCCGCCTGTGGCATGTTTGGACAGAAACCTGTGAACGGCCCATCAGAGTAAAATGTACTGAGGAAATGCCTTAGTAAACAATTGTGTTAGTGCTGTAATTCTATTTTATATGAAATAAGTTAGAATGATAATGAAATGACCTTTTCTGATCGTTCATAAATGTTTAAGGAATTACTGCATGTGTTTTCCAGAGTACAGATGCAAACGTGGAACAGCTGTGTTATTGTTCCATCTACTGGACAGACAATGAAATGCTCATTAAGCCCACTTCTCTGTCTCTGTAGGGAGTTTATAAACAGTTTGCGTCTGTACCGCACGTTCTACGGTGGCCTGGCGGATCAACTGTGTGTGAGTGAACTCGCCTCTGGAGACGGACTGGCCTGCTGGAACGGTGCTGACGTTGTCAAAAGGTAAATGTCTGAAATCTTCTCTTCACTCTCTTGTTTCTTTTGCCTGTAGCTGTCATTATTCACAATTATGTCCATGACCTTCTCGTAAATCCTCCCCCTCTTTCTGTCAGCTTTATGTGTGAAAAATGACCAACATTTGTATGCGTGTAAAGCGTTTCGTTCAGGATGAAGCAGAAGTGCTAATGTGCATGTCTGTACTTGCTGTTTACAGTTTGACAGTGGCCCCATAATAGTAATATTATTAGAAAAACTTATAATTCTTTAAAGGAATATTCCAGGTTCAATACAAGTTAAGCTCAATCGAAAGCATTTGTGGCATAATGTTGATTACCACAAACAATGATTTGGACTCATCTTTTCTTTTCTTTAAAAAGAGTAAAAATGAAGGTTACAGTGAGGCACTTACAATGGAAGCGTATGAATGTCATTGCGTTAGATAAGAAAACATTATACAGGAATAAAGCATACTTTTTAAGAGTTTATAAGGTTTTAAATGTTATCAAAAGTGATCAATAAGTGAGTTGTAACGTGTTCTGTACAGGGTTGTGGCATGGAAATATCAATATTAGGTAATAATATATATATATATATATATATATATTTAACAGGCCTGGAAAAGTCATGGAAATGAGAAAAGTGAATTTTCATTTGACGTGCTATACATCAAAATATTTAATTAGCTATATTTCATTGTTTTTATCGAATCAGTCAAGCACAAATAATTCTGAAAGATTCTATCGTTGATCTCACATGATTTATAAAAATCCATATCTAGTCATTTCAAATGATTAATTGGTCAAAAAGTGTGGGAAACCGTGACTTTGCCACTTAAGTCGAAAGTTGTGTTATTGAAATCGGCCTGTGCTTATTCGAAATTTGAACCACTGCCCCCAGTGGCCGAAGCTGAAAGTGTTGAGGTAAAATGTCCACAGGGTGGCGCTAAAAGCGAGGTGTATTTTTAGTTGAGTCAACAAGAATGCGTATTTAATTAACTCTGTCCCCTAACTCAAACCCTAAACGTCAGTGGAGTAAAAATGTAAACTTAGAGCGAAAATGCAACCGAAAATATTTATGCGAATGCGATTACTTCCTGTTTCCCAGCTGCTTATGTTTACTTATTTTTTTTCTCAGAACATAAATGAAAATCTGTTGTGCGTACTTGACAAATATGATCTAGTTCTTTTCTTGTTATTCTTAACATTACACATTTTGGGAATAACTTGATTATACTTCCAAAACCTTCTATAATTTAGAGAGATCACATGTTGCAAAGCGACCTGTGTTTGGTAACTCTCATCTGTATGGATGTCTACCCGTGTGAGGTGGCAGCTTGTGTAATTAATGATTTTATATCACACTGGCCTCTGTTGGCATCTTTCCCTCTCGCCATAAACAGCCTCATAATTGACAAGCCAGCTGTTTCTAGATTCATACAGTAGCCCCATCTCTCTCTCTCTCTCTCTCTCTCTCCCTCCCTCTATATCTCTCTCTCTCTCTCTCTCCTCCCCCCAACCAATCCATCTCCATGCCACATTTATCTCACCTGGCCTGTCAGCATACAAACACTCCCATAAACTCAGGCTCGGTGGTATTTCCTCCTTACTGTCATCCACTGTCAACACTACCAGATGGCAGGTGGGACCATATTTCAACAAGAGAGGTGGGGTGGGACCAGGAAGCCTGTCAGGACGGGTTATCGTCCACGAGTAAATGCTGACAACAGGACTGACTGCAATAACCGCCCTGCAGTTAGAGGCGCCCTCTAGAGGACAATGAGGAATAGGGTCTTTGAAGTTGATGCAGTTTTTTTAGGATTTGACTGCAAAAATGCTTGTACTGGAAATGTGGTGATCAGTCTCATATTTGCTAAATAAATATTATGATTATTGATGGTAAATTATTTCTTTTTAGTCTTTAAAATTATGATAAAAACTTCCAAAAATTACTTAATGATTAATCTACTAATGATCAAAGTATGAAAGGGAGAACTCTCAAACATTTGGATAATGACCCTGTGAAAGGGCAGAGGGCGGGGGCGGGTCGTGATCCTACACACCCGGTCCCTTATCAGGCTAATCAAGCCTCCGAGAGGGATAAAGGCCGACTGCAGAGGATGGTGCTGGAGAGAGAGATCATATACAGACATGTCCGTCGTGTGTGTGTTTGTGTCCTTTGGTTTAAATTTATAATTAAAATATTACTTATATTGTCAAGCTGGTTCTCGCATCCTCCTTTCCCTTAACCCCCTTTACAGACCCAGTGAGCCCCACATCTGCCAGGAGAGAGGGATAAAAACTACAAATAAAACAGGAAAGAGGACAACAGACTGATTTAGCAAGGCCATTCATAGCTATTGGGCCCTCGTCACTTTGAGAGGGCCACGGTGCATGGCCAAGAGCAAGCAGGAAACATCCATAAGCGATTAGTATGGCCAATGCTGTAGCCTTGAGAAATAAGAGACACTACCTTAAAGAGTGACCATAAAGGAATGTTCTGTGTTCTCAGAATCTCTCTCTCTCTCTCTCTCTCTCTCTCTCTCTCTCTCTCTCTCTCTCTCTCTCTCTCTCTCTCTCTCTCTCTCAAAAAATATAAATAAATAAAATAAATCAGAATTTGAATTTTGTTGCTTTTAGTCCTTGCCTTTAGCTTTAGGTCATCTGTATGTTGTGTACTCCTGAAAGTTGGCAAAATTAACTTTTAGCACATTTATAATTTAATATTTAATATATTACAGTCGATCTTTCCAAAGAAAAACACATGCAAAATATTGATGACTCATCATGCACTTACTCATTTTATCCAATCAAATGCTTTCGAGAATGAGAAGGTCCCTCCCCAAATACCACCTGCAAAATTACTTAAAGAATCTTTTGATTTGTTCCACGGCCATGTTTCAGTTTTTCATTTTTCATATTGTTTTTTTGTAGCTGGAGACTTTTGTGTTTGATTTGAAAAATTTAATTCTCGCCCAGGCTATCCACAAACACTCACCCACACAAAATCAACACATGTACCAGCGTTATTGAATGATTTATTTATGACAACTACACTTGATGCCTGAAATCCCCCTTCCCACCCCTTTCTCTGCAGTCTTTTAGCATTCTCCACATATTTATTTATATTTATTTGAATGAATGAACATTACATTTATACAGTGCTTGTCTGACACTACACTCAGCGCTTTACACAGTGAACAGGGGATCTCCTCAACCACCACCAGTGTGCAGCATCCACCTGGATGATGCGACAGCAGCCATAGTGCGCTCACCAAACACCAACTATTGGTGGAGAGGAGAAAGTGGAGTTATAGAGCCAATTAATGGATGGGGATTATTAGGAGGCCATGATTGAGAAGGGGCAATGGGCGGAATTTGGCCATGGGATATTTAACAACCACAGAGAGTTGTTTATTTAGTTGTGTTAGTTTATTTGCATATACTTTTACAACAGTAGCCTCTGCGCTATGATGGTGGAAACGAGGTCCAGTTCTTCCCTTTAGACCTTCCATGGGTTTTGCTTATTATAAGATCATCCTTAGGTCATATTTGGCCTCATGTCTGTCACATCTGTTGCACTTTGGAAATTAAAAACAGCGGTTTGCGATTTCATCGCGAAAAGTTCAAAACGGCCAACTGCAGCTGCGGGTCAGCTGAGTCTAATAGAGTGATAACAATGATGGGGATCCATGAAAAATCATGATTTATGTCAAAACCTGAGTTTGTCCTGATCCAACAATCCTGATGGATATTTAAAGAAGTCTTAAATCTCCAATAATCTGTAGGAAACAGACTGTTTCAGCTAAATTTGAGCGAAGCGCACATTGACAGCAGTTCTTTTCAATGCTTCCAAAAGAACCCGGAAGCGCCAGAGCGGAGCGTTTGTTTGTAAAGAGTAACTTCATCTAAAAAAAGATGTTATGGATGTGAATTGTGACTGATGTAAACATTCTGCCATTCTGACGATTTGTGCAAAAGAAGATAATATACAACTAGACAAACAAAGTTTGTGTAGTCTGAAAATGTGAAAATAGTTTGAAAAGCTTGATTTTTAAAAGTTTTGCAGGACACATATAGACAGATAGGTACGCCAATGTAAGTCTATGGGATTTTTGGCCCCTATGAAAGTCAGATACAGGTAAACCGAATGTCTGATCAGTGAGAAAAGACATTGCACACAACAGTCTGAAGGTCTGTACCACGTTTGGTGGATTTAGCTCGGAAATGTTGGTCTTTGTTTTGGTAGTTTGGAAATTCCCTATTGAAAGTCTGTATAATAACAGTATGATTGCTTTGTCAATCCAACATAATTATGCCTTAGTAAGCACTGGTTATAAACAACCCTATACAGTGTGAAAGTTGAAAATAGTTTTAAAAGCTTGATTTTTAAAGGTTTTACAGGTCACATGTATAGACAGATAGATACGCCAATATACTGTATGTCTTTGGGATTTTTTGCCACTTTGAAAGTCAAATACAGGAAAACCAAAAATCTGATAAGGGAGAAAAGACATTGCACAATGCGGCATAACAGTATGAAGGTATGTGCCAAGTTTGGTGGATTTAGCTCGGAAATGTTAATGTTTGTTTAGGGATTTTGGAAATTTCCTATTGAAAGTCTGTAGAATAACAGTATGTTGGCATTGTCAATCCAACATAATTAAGCCTTCGTAAGCACCAGTTATAAACAACCCTATACAGTCTGAAAGTTGAAAATAGTTTTAAAAGCTTGATTTTTAAAGGTTTAGCAGATCACATATATAGACAGATAGATATGCCAATGAAAGTCTATGGGATTTTTGGCTACTTTGAAAGTCAGTTACTGGAAAACCGAAAGTCTGATAAGGTTTTATAGACATTGCACACTAAGTTTTAAGGGTCTGAAGGTCTGTACCAAGTTTGGTGGATGTAGCTTGGAAAATGTTGTCTTTGTTTAGGGATTTTGGAAATTTCCTATTGAAAGTCTGTAGAATTTGCCAAACCAACATAACTGTGCCTTACTAAGCACCATTTATAAGCATGACCCTAAACAGTCTGAAAGTCGAAAATCATTTTAAAAGCTTGATTTTTAGAGCTTTTGCAGGTTACATATATAGACAGATAGATACACCAATGAAAGTCTATGGGATTTTTGGCCACTTTTAAAGTCCGATACAGGAAAACCGAAAGTCTTATAAGGTTGTAAAGACATTGCACACTATGTTAGAACAGTCTGAATGTCTCTACCAAGTTTGGTGGATGTAGCTCGGATAATTTCGTCTTTGTTTAGGGATTTTGTAAATTCCCTATTGAAAGTCTGTAGAATAACAGTATGTTGGCTTACTTCTTGTCCTTGAAGGTGTTTTTTAACAACATATCTGCATTGTAAATGAGTGTGACCTTTGCTATACCATCCCCCTTCTCCTCTTTACTCTGTTTACCATAAATTATTACAGCTAGCATGTTGGCGACCACATTCAGTTACGCGATTAATGACCCACTATCCCACAAACACTGCACTCTCTCATGGCTCCCTTAACTCCTGTTATTTCAGGACAGTGTAGAGTGGTGGGACTGCTGTTTCCCCCGATTCCCAGGCCTCATCGACCCATTTACCATGAGGAGAGATAGTGAATCCATGTTTGCCCCAGAATGACTCTTTCCACCGAAAGAAACTATAACCTGGTGGCTGCATGAGATTTGAACCACCAACAAGTTAATGCTTTGAATGCACTATAACTCGCTTTAAGCACCTGCAAAATTCAGTGGGATTCAAATGTCCGAAATAACAGATACTTGTTCATTTGAACTTTACACTCAATTTTTTAAGCTGATAGTATAATTTGAAATGAAACAATTGTATTAAATTAGATTAGAATTCAACAGAGACACATTTAATGGGAATACATTGAAATGCAACTGGTTGAGCAGGTTCATGCCTAGTTATAGTACTCAGTGATGGCCAGTTGGGGGAGCTGTGTCCATTTCAAGATCTCATTTGGTGAGCCCTCTCTCTCTCTCTCGCTCTCTCTCTCGCTCTCTGAATTCAACATGTTCACAGCTTTAAATGATGCATTAAAACAGGCATTATCATCAGACCAAACAAGAGACTAGTTACGCAAGGCAGAGCAGGTTCTTTTCATGGTTTTATCAATAGAGATGGTTCCGAAACATTCATTCATGGCACAGAGTTTCTTCAAACAAGACCCTAGGGTTATTCCCACTGGGAATACAAATGGGATGGGTGGTATGACGATATAAATGTTGTCTCAGGCCCTGTGATGAGGGGACCCACAAAATGCATCTTTACACTGCTGATATGGGCCCATCTTTATAAATGTACAAATGCAAAAGCACCTGTATTGTGATTTATACTGTCACTGTCAAACTATAAAATTACTCATACAGTGATATATAATTTTGGGCATACTATCCACCCCTACAAGACATGTTTAAAGTGTCTATCTGTATCTCACATTGTTTAACATACCTGCGACTTTGCCGGTCTCCAAACACATAGCCATCACATGTCAGTGTGTATAGATGTGTGGACATTGTACAGACGTGACCTCATGTTTCTCGGTCCCAGTTTAGGAATGTCTGTGTTAAATCTTAGTTTGACATGGAGACGGAGTGGCTGAGGGCAAATGGAAACGGCACACTTGCTTTATGCACGCCGCCCTCTAGAACTTGCGGTGTCCTTTCAGCAAATGCTTGTATTGAGATTCATGTGACCACATTGATGAAAGCTAAGCAAAATATGCAGGATACGGTCATCAATTATTGGACTATTAAATATGTGCACTACCTTCAAGCGAGTCTGCTGAACACAAACATTAATTGCATATTATAGGTGTGAGCGATTTATTTTGTGAAATTCTCTGTAAAAACATCTGCTGGTGTGCAGGGAGCAGATGGTGAAGTCAGGTGTAGATACTGCAGTAGAACGTTGTATTTCCTCGGTGCTAAAGTGGATGAGACTAAGGAGGACAAAATGGACTTCTAAACTTTAAAGCTTCGGTTTTGATGATTAAGTAAAACTTTCATTTTCAGTTTTCTAACATCATCGTATGCGTTAATGGAGGAAAATCTTTGTGTGGATCAGAGGTGGAAATGCAACAAAATGAATGTGTTTTGAAATGAAACCTTATTAGTGAGGAAGTGGACTTAGTTATTGGTATCTTGGTTGGAAACTAAGAAATTGCAAGGTGATACATGGTTTAAATTTCAATGTATAAAACAGAATTTTTGTTGTCATGATTGCCATCAAAAATAATAATAAGAATTTAAAAAAAAAATAGTATCACCAGCAAATTTTTCAATTTTTTTTTTCTATTTTCTGTAAAACTGTTTTATAATAATATTTATTACTTCTATACCAAACATTTTAAGGACAGAATCACAAAGGCCAATGTATACGTCTGTTTTCCACGTGTCGGCATGCAAATTCTTAAAAAGTTCGTAATTTTATCTGAGAAAAATCATAAAAATGTTACTGTAAAAAAGAAAGTAAAAAATATTTTAATTGGTTAACTATTAGTTACCCAACCATATCAATGTAAAATAATATTTTTATTTAACAAGACAATACGTGCATTTATTATTATTGTAATATATTGTAAAAATAAATAAATTAATTAATTATAAAAAAATAAATAAAAATACCTTATAGTAAAAATGTAAAATATGTTTAAAAAGACAATATTTTATATGTAAATATTTTACAATAAAAATAATTATTAAAAAAAATAATTGTTACAAAACAACTGAAGTTAATGGTGAAATTGTATACGTTCAATGTTTAACAAGACAATTAATTTAATTATACAATAAAAAAAAAAAGGTAACTGATTACCTTGTAATTAATGGTGAAAATGTATATTATGTTTAATAAAATAATACATGTAATTTTATGGTGAAAATAAATGTTTTTTAAAAAGAAGTTGTTTACTCATTTATTTTTTTGGTAATAGTAAAAATGTATATTATGTTTAATAAGACAATACATGTACACTAAAACATTTCTGTAATTTTAACGGTAAAAGACTGTGAAAATGCTACAGAAATAAAATGTTAATCGATTAACGAATATTAACTGTAAAATATACAAAAAAAATATATATTTTAAAAGACAATACAGTAGTTTTTACAATAAAATATTGTAAAAATGTAATTTTTTAGATGTAAAAAGTACGACTTTCCAGTATAATTAATGGTAAAAATGTACATTGTTTAACAAGAGAGTATATGTCATTTTTTACAGTAAATCATTGATCAAATTACTGTAAAAATCAATAATCGGGTGTTCCCACAATTCCCTGCATGACCCAAAATATTTCATTATATTTTATGGGAATAGTTATGTTTCTTCTTATTTTTAATATCAGTTATGTACATTGGGGTGTTCAGTTTTATATTTTATGTAATTAAGTTAATGTTTACTGCATTATTTAAATCTCACACGTGTTACCCTGATGGTGTTCAGTGTTTGTGTGAGTGACACTATTGGTGAACTTCATGTCATCATGTGTTCTTCTGTATTTATTATGGTGATTAACGATACCTTACAAAGTAAAAAGCTGATTTTTACAGTTTCAGAAGGTTAATATCAAGTTTATGATGGTTTTTTTTTACTGTAAATGTTTTTTACAGTGCCATCGTGGTCATGAAAATTACAACAGTTTCAAACTGCAAAATGTACAAGTTGTTCTATAAATGTAATGTATGTTTACATTTTTATTGTATTTTTTACATAATTATTCTGGCAATCACAGCAGCCAGTTTTTTTTTATTTTTTTTATTGTTTTTGTGTACGTATACGGTAAAAATTGCTAAAATGCTGGGGGTTTTTGCAAAAACAATTTGTTTGATGCATGCACACAAACCGTCCCACTGTGCGCAAGACGTAGCAGCACATAGAAAACGTTTGTTATAGAAGTTCAATTCAATATATTTGTATATATATATATATAAAAAAAATGTATCTATATACATTTTTTTATAAAATAATGCAACAAACAATTTCATGGTCGGTAAGAGATATATCTGTCCGATCAGTTGTACCCATCATTGACAGGTATGGCAAAGAGTTCATTTTTTACCCTGGTGAAAGCCCTGCAGTTCTGCCCCGTTTACATGCCACCATGCTCTCAGGATCAGACAACACTGTTTTTAGATTGTCGTCCGGCCTCTCGTCACCTTCCCCTTGCACGGGGTTAATTCACTGCAGCAGTCTGAAACCTCTCGAGTGTGCAGATGAATAACTACTGCTGTCCAGTGTGTGTGTGTGTGTGTGTGTGTGGTCATGTTTGATTTACTGGAGCTCAAATGCTGTCACACAAGGCCAAATGAAGCCACAGGTGATCTGAGCTGCGATCGATCGGCACACAGATGTGAAAATCAGATTAACTGATGCTCTGACCGTGGTACAGCTGTGTTGATAAACGAACGGGAGAAGAGGGAACGAGTTTTTCACAGTGTTCTTCCTTAAGTTAAGGACATAGTTTGTCGTATTCGTCGGTACAAGGTCTTGTGGTGAGCCAGTGCAAAACCACAGTTTATATGGGTGCATCTAATCTTGCTCCCTACATCTTATTTATTTAAAAGATTGCTTCCCTTTCATGCACATTATGATGAAAGAAAATTAAAAACGACTTGAGAGACTTCAGAAGACATGGCGATTATTTCCGGAACAACAATGCTAGAAATAGCCAACTCCCTTGTCAGTGTGTGTAAGTATGACCAAAACCTTATATCACAGTACATATGTATATACATTGGCTCCATAAAGGATTTGGACGTTAAAGCCACATGGGACCCACTTTCTATTAGGCGTCTTTTACTATTATGTACTTAAGCATTTGAATCTATGTGCTTATTATATACATATGTTTTGTTGTATTGTAATTCCATTTAAAGTACATGTATTTAATTATATCTGTAGTTACACTGTTAACCTAAATCTGACCCTAACCCAGTCCTTACCCTAAACCCTAACCCCTAACCCTAACCCTAACTGTATACTGAACCATACCTCAACTTCTGTAGCAGCAAATGTAGTACCGTAGTTACACAATAAGTGCATTGTATGCATTTTAATGCTAGTACGTTGTAGTTAAAGACACCTAAAGTGGGACTGCCACACTTACAAAATAGATTCAAGTATTTGCATTATACAGCAAAATATAAATGTGGCATTGACTGCCCTACAAAGCCAAAACTCAGTAACTACACCAAGACTGAAACTGAGAAATAAATCTCTTACAGTTTGATTGCTTGGACAAATCTCACTCTGTTTTCACTCAGCATTTTTTATCGCAGCGCAGATCATAGTTGGTCCCATTTTCGGTCTAAACTCAATTTTAACTAAATGTAGGGATGCACTGATATTGCCGTCCTGTCAAAAATGGCATAAAATGCTATTTTCGTTTTATTGGTTGAAAGGGAAAAAAAATGGCCAAAAATTTGAACAGAAACTTTTACTTTAAAATCTGGTAACAGAAAAGCTCAACTGGAGAAAACGCATTGTGTATGTTGTATATTAAAGTCCACATCCCCAGAGGTGAAGTGAGCGCTCTCTTGGTTACTAGCGCATTTATAAAGAGTGTTTTACAGCGCTCCGGAATTGTGAGTTATTGTGTGTCATATTCCATACTGTCAAGCTCTAATATGACATTAAAGAAGCATAAAGGTACCATTAAAAGTGCAACCCCAAATCCGAAAAAGTTAGGACAGTATGTAAAATGCTAATAAAAACATAAAGGAGTGATTTGTAAATTATATTCACCCTTTGCTGTATTGAAAGCACTACATCTGCACATCATTTGATGATTTGTGAATTTAATTGTTTTTTGAAAATGTTCAGTAATTTCAAATCAGATGATTGTGACACACTCCATAAAAGTTGAGATAGGGGCAGTTTAAGACTAATACAAATTTGACGAGTTAAAATAACAAGGAGATGAGAAACAGGTGAGGGGCAATCGTGTCATAGTCATAGTATATAAGGCGCCTCCAAAAACAGCCTAGTTCATCAACAGCAAAGACCATTCGAGACTTGTCAGTTTGACAACAGATGCTTCAGCAAATAATCCAGCACTTTGAGAACAATGTTCCCCAAAAACAAATTGGAAGGATTTTGGGCATTTCACCCTCTACAGTGCACAATATAGTTAAAAGATTCAAGGAGTCTGGTCAAATCTCTGTGCATAAAGGGCAAAACGAAAACCACTTCTGAAAGCATGTGATCTCTGATCTCTCAGACGTCACTGTCTTAAAAAACTGCAATCATCTGTAATGGATATCATGAATATGGTCTTGGGATTAATTTAGTAAACCTGTGTTAGTCAACACCACTCGCCGCTGCGTCCACAGATGCAAGTTAAGACTTTACTATGTAAAGGAGAAGCCGTACATCAACACTGTCCAGAAGCACTGCCGACTTCTCTGGGCTCGGTCTCATCTCAGATGGAAAGTAGAACAGTTGAACTGTGTTTTTTACTCCGATGAGTCCACATTTCAAATAGTTTTTGAAAAACAATGCTGTTGCATTATCCGAGCCAAAGAGGAAAAGGACCATCCAAGCTGTTATTAGTGTCAGGTCCAAAAGCCAGTGTCTGTATGGGCCAGGGGTGTGTCAGTGCCTATGACATGGGTAACTCGCACATCTGTAAGGGTACCATTAATGCAGACAGATATGTCAAAATTTTGGAGCAACATATACTGCCATCCAGCACCGTCTTTTCCAGGGACATACCAGCATTTTCCAGCAGGACAACTTCAAACCACTTACTATCTAGATTACAAGTGCATGGCTGCGAACCAGAGAGTGCAGGTGCTAGATTGGCCTGCCCATCTCCAATTGAAAATGTGTGGCGCATTATGAAGCACACCATACGGCGACGAAGACCCTGTAAAATTGTGCAGCTGAAGACCAACACAATGGATGAATGGGGGAAATTCCACTTTCTAAACTTAACAAACGTGTGTCTTCAGTGCCTAAATGCTTAATAAGTGTTGGTAAATAAATGGGGATGTTTTAAAGTGGTAAACACTCGAGTTTCTCAACTTTTTTGGAGCATTGCAATCATCTGATCTGAAATGATTGTACGTTTAAAAAAAACAATGAAATTCATAAGGAAAAACATCATATAATGTGTATTTGTAGTGCTTTCAATATAGCAAATGGAGAATAAAATAAAAAAAACCATCCCTTTTTGTTTTTATTAGCATTTTTCATACTGTCCCAACTTTTTCGAAATTGGGGTTGTAGTCCATATGACTTGTGCATTATATTCAAAGTCTCTTGAAGCCGTACAAAAGTTTTGTGATTCACAAAGGATGTGTTTAATTAGTAATTATATCGTCTACATGCGCAGCACACTTCAGTGATTGAGCGCTGCTCTGTTGTTGACATGCACTCATAGAACGCACTCGCACCGCTCGTGAAACGCTACTGTTTTTAGCCTAGTGCAGATTTCTTACTGGAATGTTCCACCAAAATAAAAGCTAGAATATTTTGTTCAATTATTCAGAATTTTAAATCAGTCTAAATTAACAATAATAATTTTAATGAGGCCCAGCATGTCCAGAATGTACGGTTTCACCCAATAATTTATATTTTGGTGCATCACTAACTTAATGTGTAGTTACTGCTTTTTGTCTTTGCATGGCAGAATAGTACAAACTATTCAAACCACACTCGGGCATCTGTGTGAACCTGAGGAGAACTGACTTCATACATACACTACAAACAAAGCCTTATTTGTTTGCCAATAAGACTTGATTTTATATTTTACATTTAATCAAACTTAAAAAAAATTATATGTGAATTAAATGGACGTCCAGAAAGGAAATATTATTATTATATATTATTTTATTTATTTGCTGGAAATACCTCACAAAGTAAAGCTACTTCACATTTACTGTTTTTCCTTTTTATTTATAATTTGTCCAAACAAACCAAAAGATGACAAGCCAGGGAAAAGATTGGCATTATTGCAAAAAAACAGCTACATTTTATGTAACACTTGACTTAAAAATGAAAGACAGTTCTACATTGTTTCCATTTAATCATTTAGAATACGGTTTAATAACACTTTCTAAGAATGCATTGTAAAGACATTGTAATGCATTAGTAATGTCTCATAATACGCCTTATAAAATGGTCTTCTCATAAATAATTGTAACCACAATTATAATGCATTATAATGCTTACTTATTCAGTTATACCTTAGAGTATTATGTATAATAACACACGCAACATCCCATTTTAATGCAGCAGAAGCTAATTAATTTAATAGTGTAAGTGCTGTATAGTGTTAACAGTCAAAAGGCTTTATGACGTGATCATATTATATAATGTAATATCTTCTTATAAACATCCATAAGATAAATTTGTAACGTTCTATACATTACTAGTCAAACTTATATAATGAAGTTAATAAAGTTATTTATAAAATAGGTCTCCAAATAAGATGCACACACATTAAAGTTTATTGAATAAAGTCCAGTATAGAATCAGTTAGATTCTTTTTACACCCAAGGAGATACATGTGTGATCCCCATATATATTTCTCATCAAGATTAATGATTATAAGAATACACTTTGACACTTTAGTTAAAGCATACCTATTATACAGTATATATATATACATGTATATTTCTACAGATAAAATGAGTTGCTTGTTTTATAATGCAATATACAACAGTTAGTTCCGGTCCTCGAATCTGATTGGACGAGAGATGTTCCATGAGCACTGATGGTCTGACACCATCAGCACTCGGACGCTTCACTGTGTGTGTATCACTCCGCTTGTGCTCCTGCCGTTCTAAACTAAAGTGTAAGAGCAGTGCAGATGTGTTAAGAGCCATCTGTCTCTTTACATTTAATTTTATGACATTACATATGTTAGCCAGCAGGTGGAGGTAAAAGGCCAGTTATGTGTGTAATATGAGCCAGGTGATGTGAAGTGAGTCAGCATCAGTCAGTGTTTACATAGAACAACACTCCGTGATCGCTCGTATTACTACTACACTACTAAAACTAGGAAATAGCTTTAAATGGACAACTTCAGCATTATGGCTCATCACCGCTGAGAGACACAACAGACTGATTAATTACACAAACTGAAGCCGCTTACCTCTTACTGGAGTTTTCACATTGGAGAGGACATACTGTTCACAATGGCAGAGGAGATTGCAGTTTCTATAGTGAATGACTCTTGCGCACCAGCTACTGTGAAATAGGGAGGAATAATTCCCCGCTTGGATGGCTATTTTTCCACTGAGAAAATAGGATGAATTCACCAAATGACATTATCTTCAGATAGCTGACTAACAGACTACAGTATCATCAACAGGTGATTGCACCTGCTCCATGTCTCTCTCTCTCTCTCTCTCTCTCTCTCTCTCTCTCTCTCTCACACACACACACACACACACATACACATGCACACACACACACACACACACACACACACACACACACACACACACACACATCCTTGTTTCTCCAATAACATATTAGAAACAGCCCAAGCCATGTTACTAGTATTCTAAAGTGATGTTTTTGAGAGGCTTGGACGATCATTTGTTTTGAACCAGCAACGGCAGATTCTGATCCGTCATTTAAGAAAGTAGTTCCATGCACAAATGCGTTTTTTTTATGACAGTATTCAGTTTTTCCTCATTTTTTTGTATTTACTTGCTCATTGAACTGTTGTATATAAGCAATATCACACTCACAATCGTGCTATATGACCCTAAATCAGCACTGCTGTTATTACCTACGGCACTCGAATCACAGCAGTGCTAATATAGGGCCATATCGCACTCTTGCTCGTGTGATATTGCTTAATTATACTCTAAATTACAACTATGAGTAGGTAATTATTATAATGTATTATAATTGTGGTTACAATTATTTATGATACATTATAACTATATTATAAAGTGTATTATGAGACACTATTAATGCATTATTATGACTTTACAATACATAATAAATATGGGCTTCATAGAAAAGGGTTACCAACTCTTTTATCGAAGACAGAAAAATTCTAAATGTGTACACAACTAGTTATATATTAATGCTTCAAGCTGCGACATTGTTTGGCAACCGTAAACATTCTACATTTTACTGTTTTTACACTGGACGCATCAAACTATATTGTTCCAGTTACAATCAACAAAGATGTTTGTGAAACAGTTGGCAGGGCAGATTCGGATTTTATTTAAAACTTGCACCGTGGATATACAGTACCGCACAATATCTACCTAGCGTGGGTTTGTTGTCTGTTCAGTGTATGACTGTGGTCTTGAGTGTATGTGACAGTGTGTGCAGTAATAGAAATCTCATAATAAACAGTAATACTGTAGATATCACCTGAGCTGAAAAGTTACAAGTAAAACGAGTTAAATAAAATGTTAACTACACCGCTTAGTTAATCTTCAAAAATCAAGATCAAAAAAACTATTTGGTGCACTTATTTGAATATTTCATTATTTGGTGCCACTAACTTGAAATCTCCTTACAGTTTGAGGATGTGGTCGTTATCTTGCAGTTAATGAGCACTGCATATTACCGTGCAAGATTTCCGTGTGCGTGTGCACAGCTTGGGAACATTGGTCTTGACATGTCCTCCCAGTATTTGTATCCCAAACAACATTGCTGTACAATTTTTCAGCAAGCCAATTGTGTGATTATGTATTCCGCCCTCAACCGTCTACGGGCATCATAGTTGAATAACCTCTAAGTAATTAACTGCAGCATCCATAACACTCTGTGTTACACACCCCGTCACATAAGCAATGCAATCTTCTAATTAAAAGCTCTGGCACAAATCAAGCATTAAACATACTGTCGTCACCTTTAAACTCAAAGTATCCGCTAAAGTCAAACCTCTTCATGAGTGCTTTTTGCTTGCGCTTTTTATTCAAGCAAAATGCATTGCGTAAGGGAATTCACAAAGCTGTTTATTTGGAGACTCTGCCTGTGGCTATCATAATGCACACATCAATGCACTGATGGCTGTATATAAACTTCATTAACTGCAGAATGAGAATAAAATGTGTTCTTCAATTATAGGAGTATCGCCCGAAGTTATACGCTATCAATGAAGAGTAAACAATGAAAACTCATATTTGTATAGTACATCTGCAGTCAGCATTTTGTTACTATGATACGTCGAGTTTTATTATGCATTGCTTTAAAGGATGTTCCATGTTCAAGACAAGTAAGGATGCATCGACAGCAGTTGTGGCATAATATTTATTACGAAAGCAATATATTTTGACTCATCACTCAGTTTGTATTAACCAGCAAAGAACGTATTTCTTTGGGGCGGCTGTGGCTCAGGTGGTAGAGCGGGTTGTCCACTAACAGCACTAATCGTTGATTCCCGGCCCACACGACTCCACATGCCGAAGTGTCCTTGGGCAAAACACTGAACCCCAAGTTGCTCCCAATGGCAGTCTAGCACCTTTCCACGTCATTGGTGTGTGAATGTGTGTGTGAAGGGGTGAATAAGATGCAGTGTAATGCACTTTGAATACCGCTAATATAAGGCGCTATATAAGTGCACACCATTTACCATAATGCAGTTAGAAGTCTATAGGGCAAGAAATTGTACCAGTATGAATTTTAAAAGTTAACATGAAATTAAAATTGGCCCTATTTGTTTTCTGAAAACATGTTTCTGCATGGTTCCCACGCATCTTGGAAAACCGTTATGTCCTTTTGTGATTATTTAATATGAATACATATATAATCTGCATGTGCTGCACACTTCAAATGAATGTGTGAAGCCAGCTGCTCGCACACTGAAAACATGCTCATTATGTGCACTTTGTGTTAATGTAGTATAATCAGAGAACAGAGCCTTCTGAAGCATGCAGCACACACAGTCTATATATTTATAGGGTGTTTTCACACTTGGGTCCTCTTTAAAGAACCAAACTCAGACCCCTTTAAGTGGACCAAAAAGTGAACTGAGTGAAAGAGGACCCAGTTCTCTTTGGATTCACACTATTTGTGATCTCCAAATCGGGCTCAGATCTCTTTTTGGCCCACTTGACCCGTTACAGGGTCTCGTTCTGCATTCACACTGTTGTTTTTGTAGAACCCAGACCACTTTTTAAAAGACAAAATTGATGATAATTATTATTATTATGGCTATATTAAATGTAAGAGTACAATTATCTCTACATATACATTTTTGAGATTATTAAACATGTTTAATACCCTTAAACGAGTAATTAGCAATAGTACAGGTGTCTTTGTTCAATACAAAATATTTTATTGCATCAAAAATGAACTATTACATAGTGTGTGATATATAACATCTTGTTTTTTATAAATTAAGAGGGAAAAGCTGTAAAAGCTGTAAAGGGGGATAATACTGTATTTAGAAGCAAAATTGAAGAAATTAAATCATGGATTATAGTAGATTAGTTTTATTGCCATCAAGAAATGTGATTGATCATTGTTTATATATTGACAGTGTTGGGCAACATCCATTCATTGAAAACAATAGTACAATATTTGAATGGTAATCTCTTATCTGTCATGCACCATTCCAATGGGGTCCAGTTAAGCCCTTGAGTCTTCATTTGCACAGAACACTGAAGAAATTTTTTTGAGAGTTTGTTTTGAGGATTAACGGAAGAAGAAAGAGATGGAGAAACAGAATAATTAGCTTTACATTTACATTTAATGCATTTGGCAGACGCTTTTATCCAAAGTGACTTACAGTGCACTTATTACAATCCCCCCGGAGCAACCTGGAGTTAAGTGCCTTGCTCAAGGACACAATGGTGGTGCTGTGGGGATTGAACCAGCAACCTTCTGATTACCAGTTATGTGTTATGTGCTTTAGCCCACTACACCACCACCACCACTCAGCTTGTTGCGTCTCTTCGCTGCGTGTCATCATTACTGGTGTACGGTATCCTGACAGGGTCAACATGTGTGGAATTACGTGAAAGGGAAAATCAAGTGAGCCCAGGGGGCTTTGTGTTCACAATGCACGTTATTAGCGAACCGAACCATAGGCCGCATGCTTTAAAGGGGTCTGAGATTGTTTGGATTGTTCACATATGGGCTAAAAATCTGCGCTCAGATCCCAGAAACGGACCAAATGTGAAAACAACCTAAATCACAGCTTTTGGGGTTTAAATAATCATAGTGGGCTATGTAGCGTACTGCTTATCCGGGGGTGAGAAACTACCATCAAATTTACCAAATGTGTTGTTCACACATGAAACTACTATTTTCCATTTTGTTACCATTCACACATCAGCACCAAATGCCGTTAAACTATGTGACGTTGTTCGACATCTGGCTTTTAGGTCAAAAACATGGTGGGGTATGCTTTCGTAGATGACCATACGCTGTTGTTAATGTTGTTATTTTGGCAAATATTTTCATTTATGCACTTGCTCGATACTCAACGATACCATATGCGACGACTTCAAATGAGACTGTTGAACTACTGAGAACAAAATGCTGTTGCTAGCATCCGAAGGCTGAAAAGCACAGTAATATTTATGTATGGTATTTCGCTTCATCGAGGTCTGTGCGAAGATTGTGGGTTCATCAGAGTATACATAGGAAATCGCTAACTGTTCCTTTCAGCTGTGGGGATATTTATTCATCAGCTCGGATGAAGAGAAGTGCTCTAATTTCACTTTCTGACTAGTCTGTTGATACGCATATCGCGGTGCCGTTTTGTGGTCCATTCTGTATAACGCGGCAGCTCATTTTTGCTTAGCGCGGTCCATTCGGCACATTTCGCGGTCGACCAACCTGACCCCATGGTCCGCCCCTACTTGGCCCCAAAGTGCATTGGCCCAACGGGAAAAGGCCCCGTATGCCAGATTACCAGCCCAGCCCTGCTTGTTGATGAGAGAGGTCAACTGAGAATGGCCAGACTGGTTCGAACTGACAAAGTCTACGGTAACTCAGATAACCGCTCTGTACAATTGTGGTGAGAAGAAAATCATCTCAGAATGCTATTCTGATATATGGGTTGGCTTCACATTTCTGCTTTTTAATCCTCCAGAATTGCCCTCTAGACTTCCTCTGTAAGTGCATTACTGTAAGTAATTTTAGCTGTTTTATAAAAAAGGGACAAACTTAAATATATTTTTGAAATAACTGATATTTGTATAAATATGATACAGATAATGTTGATGCAGTTGAACCCACACCATTCATATAAAACATGAAGTCTTGAATGTTCAAAAGTATGATTGTTTTTAAAAATTAATCATTTCTCATCAGCTATGCTAGCAAATGACATGATGCAATCTAGTGTGGCGTTATTTGATTTATAAACTATACCAACAAAGATGCCCTACACAGTCAAGAGCAGCTGTTTCCCCTCATTTGTCAAGCTTGGCTCTAAAAGAAAACAATTAAATGTGCATGAAGAGTTTTCATGTTTATTCATACACTTGTGTAAAGAGGACGTGTTGCTTTACGTCACTTTCTGAAAAGTTGTGTGTGTGGCCTGCACGAAAACAACCATATTATTAAAAAAAAAAAAAGGAGGAGGCGAAGAGAGAAAGTTTCACCTTTTCGTACGTTGCCCTTTACCTGACAGCGAAGATAAACGAGCCACTGTGCAGAGAGTTACGAGAGCGCAAACACATGTTTCTGTTTGCCAACCCATGCAGACTGACGGCCATAAGACTATTTTATCTGTAATGTTGGCCAGAATAACACAGCCTTTCTCAAGCAAAACCTTGACACATTACAGAGAAAAAAGTATTAGAAACTAAGACAAGAATCACACCTACAAAATCTCTGTGTGGGCTGTAGATTTTGGAAAATGTTATTGCTCAGAGGTCACTTTCTCATAGCTCAGGAGATTTAATTGAGCACAAATAGAAGCACACTAGAAAGGAAAGTTTGTTAAGACAAACTTTGAATATTGGCTTCATAAAGCCTTGTGTGATAATTTAAATAAAAAAGTCTTAAAGTGTGAAGGTTTTTTAGGCCAAATGTGGTTTGAGTACTTTGCCAGTTTGAAAAGAGTTTGAACTTTGAAAGCTTTGTGGTTGTAATGGGGTTCTGTGTGGTTGCTAGAGCAATGCAAAGCATTGTTAAGATGTTTGGGTGGTTGGTGGTTGCAGTTGCAAAGGTGTAATGTGTTGTTGCTATTTTCTTGGTAAGTGATTCCTAATGTATTTTAAGTGAGTGCTCAGCAGATGATCTGGGTGCTTGCTAGGATATTGCTAGAAACATTGTAGTGGTTTCTATATCATTGCTAGATGGTTACTTTGGTGTTCTGGGTGTTTGCTAGTCAGTTTCTAGGATGCTAGCCATGATTTCTAGTGTGTTGTTAAGTGATTGTTTGGCAGGTGTTCTGGGAGGTTGCAAGGGTGGTTTCTAGAATGTTGCTGTGTGGTTGCTAGATTGTTACGGTTGGTTTCTATTGTTTCTTGGTGGTTACTTTAGTTTTCCAGGTGTTTGCCAGGCAGTTGATAGGGTGTTTCTAATGTGTTGCTAAGTTGTTGCTAGGCAGGTGTTCTGCCAGGTTGCTAGGGCATTGCTAGGTGGTTGCCGGGATGTTTCTAGGTGGTTAGAATGATGTGGTTGGTTTATATAATATTGCTAGCTGGTTAGATTGGTGTTCTGTGTGTTTTCTAGGCAGTTGGTAAGGTGTTCTAATGGTTGCAAGGCAGGTGTTCCACGTAGTTGTTAGGGCATTGCTAGATGTTGCTAGGATTTTGCTAGAACATTGTGGGTGGTTTCTATAACATTGCTGAGTGGTCGCAAAGGTGTTTTAATGGTTGCAAGGCAGGTGTTCTGGGTGGTTGCTAGGGCATTGCTAGATGGTTGCAAGGATGTTGCTTAAATGTTGTGGGTGGTTTCTATGTCATTGTTAAGTGGTTACTTGGTGTTCTGGGTGTTTGCTAGGCAATTGCTAGGGTGTTTTGCATGGTTTCTAGTGTGTTGCTAAGTGGTTGTTGGGCTGTTGTTCTGGGTTACGTTGTTGCTAGAATGTTGTGGTTGGTTTCTATGATGCTGCTAGGTGGTTACATTGGTGGTCTGGGTTCTTGCTAGGCAGTTGTTAGGGTGTTGCTAAGTAGTCGCAGAGGTGTTCTTATGGTTGCAAGGCAGGTTGTCTGGGCGGTTGCTGGGGCATTGCTAGGTGGTTGCTATGATGTTCCCAGGTGGTTGCTAGAACGTTGTGGGTGGTTTCTAAGGCGTTGGTAGGTAGTTACTTTGATGTCCTTGGTGTTTGCTAGGCAGTTGTGATGGTGTTGCTAAGTGTTCGCTAAGCTATTGTAATGATTGTAAGGCAAGTTTTCTCAAAAGTTGATGCGGCATTGCTAGGTGGTTGCTATGATGTTTCCAGGTGGTTGCTAGAACCTTGTGGTCAGTTTCTATGATGTTGATTTGTGGCTATTTGTGTGTTTGCTAGGCAGTTGCTAGGGTGTTGCTAAGTGGTCACTAAGCTGTTCTAATTGTTGATAGGCAGGTTTTCTGTGTAGTTACTAGGGCATTTCAAGGTGGTTGGTAGAATTTTGTGGTTGGTTTCTTGCTGGGTGGTTACTTTGGTGTTCTGGGTGTTTGCTAGGTAAATGCTAGGGGGTAATGCATGGTTTCTAGTGTGTTGCTAAAGTGGTTGTTTGGCAGGTGTTCTGGGTGGTTGTTATGGCATTTCTAGGTGGTTGGATGTTGCCAGGTAGCTGCTAGAACTTTGTGGGTGGTTTATATGGCATTGCTGAATGTTTTACTGGTTGCAAGGCAGGTTTTCAAGACAGAGATAATATATTATACATTGTTAAACAGCAATAATAAAATATAACATAAGGGTTCATGTAAAATAAATATGTGAGTAGACATACAGACAGACAGACAGACAGACAGACAGAAAGAGAGAGAGAGAGAGAGAGAGAGAGAGAGAGAGAGAGAGAGAGAGAGAGAGAGTGAGATCTCAATTGCTGTCATGCAGAAACAATAGAAATGTCATTTGTGATTTGTCTCATCTGTGAGGTGTGTTATGTACATGTACATTGATTGTACTACACATTTCTACTTTTAGGCATTATGATATGATTGTTAGATTGCATGGTTATCTGCCATGATTTTGACATACCTTTTTTCTTGTTTTGTCATTTAGTTTTTGCCTGAATAGTCAGTCCTCCATATATCTGTACACAATCATAAGATGCACTCCAAAGCAGCGCAGATAAGCAGCTCTCTGAGGGAAATTTCTTGCTTTTGCTAATTTTCCGTGATATTAGCTCTTTACTAAAATCTAGCGAGTTGCTTCGCCGCATGCTGCTTACACAGACAGCTGCCTTCTAAAGGGCCGTTCAACATGTTTTTTGTGTCCATCTGTATATCTTATAATTGGTTTCTATGCAAACATGCACTAGATGGACGTCTTTTGAAAGCTCACAATTCACTTCAAGTCCACACTCATGAGCAGCTTGGTTTGACTTTAGGGTGAGGCACAAACATGCCGTTGTTTGATTAATTCAATATGGGACCTCTTTCAAAGTAGCCCACTGGAAAATTACTTTCAGTAATAGTGGACAAACCCAGAATGCTAATTGTTTCGGTTCATCTTGGGCTAGAGAGAGTTGCAAAAAACAGCATTTTAATGTGCACTCCCAACACGAAGGCTATTTTTAATGTATGCAACTTAATTACCATAAAGGATGGATGGACGGACATATAGATATGGGTAATTAAAATAAAGAACTAACACCACATGATCAGTAAACTTGCATCTTCCAAGTCTGCTAAACTCTTCAGAATTGCTGTTTTGTTATCTTCAATATTTAATGTGCCTTTCGTTTTTGAAGCCAGCACAAAGAAAAAATGCACAAGAGACATTCTCATCCATATGCATGTTGTGATAAGATGGACAGACAGCACTTCCAAAATATCCCATATCCCCGCTGATTGTTCTACGTCAATTAATGGCCATCAGAATAACACACTGCCGAGAGAAAATCCTGCATTTTTTCCCTGGTGGCTCAGACCAAAGAAACACCATCAGATAGCCCTAAATTGAGACGATGCCACACTGTTTCCCGAAACCCAGCTTCATGTTATCTTTTTTTTTCTCTTACTCATTTTTCCTTCCTGTTTTTCTTTTTCCTTTCTGAGTTGGAGGATACTATCTGATGCTGAAGTAATTTAACTCAAGTAGATAAGGTGGAGTGGAGCAGTCCGCTGTGGTTTTCGTTTCAGACGGTTTGCTCTGAGCCTAGGCTCTTTAAATTGGATCAAACAGAATGCAGATGCACGGAGACTGGCAGCTCTATGATCCGTACCAATCTGACAGTGGAAATAATTGAGGAACAAAACTCAAGAGTTGTTGTCTTAACTCCTTGTGTGGTATTGCTGTTTGCTGTGGAATAATAATGAATCATTTGAAGTGTCTTGACACAACCTTTTCTAACTTTTCTGACCTTTGTTACTATGATTCGACGGCCTGTGATATTTTCAATCCTGCTTACAAAAAACAGCTTAGACCAGTTTGGACCAGCTTAAATTAAATGTTTTTTATATGCAATTCTGTTATGTTTGGACTTGCAAAAATTGAGATTTTAACATTACTGTTTTTATGAATAAATAAAGGTACATTTCTCATTTCAACAGAATTTTTACTTCATATGTTTTTTGTGGAATAAGAAATACTAGCTTATACCACAGGGCTGGACTGGTAATCTGGCATACTGGGCATCTTCCCGGTGGGCCAACGCTCTTTGGGGCCGGTCAGGTGGGGACAGGCCATTTGGAGAACCGAACGGCCTGGTGGGTCGTCTTGTAAGCATAAAAGAATAAATTGTGACTGGATAAACTTTTAGTTTTCCTCTATTTATTTGTAGATTAATTAAGAGTGGAAAGCAATTAAAAATACATAGGCAAAAAGGTGATTGAGAATTAAAGGATGAAAAATATTTATTTATTTGGCATGCTAGGCCAGCAGAGAAGGCTTGGACTACTTGGATTCGCTAGAACACATCATTAGTGATGTATCCTGGGGTCATAGGGTAACTATCTCTGTCTCACAAACACTCATTCATGTCCTTATGAAGACGGTATACCTGAGAAGTGCTGTAGCTGCAATCCTCGGAGGTAACTGATGGTGGATGGAAAAATGGATGTGATTTGTCCCATTTTGTGTGTCGTTTGATCTGTCAGATATCTAGAGCTTGACCCTGGAGATAACACGGCTCTGGGAAAAGCAAGGTTTATAGTGAAAAAGAAGTTACAATTCCGGTCCGTTTCTCAGCCAAAATCGATCGTATCGCTTTAGAAGACATGGGCTAAACAACTGGAGTCGGATGGATTATCTTAATGCTGCCTTTTTGGAGCTTGAAAGTGAATCCCATTTAATTGCATTGTATAGTAAAAAACACCTCATATCGACATCAAAATATCTCTGTTTGTGTCCCGCAGAAGAAAAAACACATACGTGTTTGAAACAGCATAAAGTTCCAGTTTTCCTTATGCTTTAACATGCATTGTTGTGTGACAAATTCAATGCATAAATTAAGTAGAAGAACACTCCCACCACAGTACTCCAGCTGCCCCTGTGCTGTAGGACGATGCTGGCAGCAGGGATGGGGACATTATCGGCTTCTAATGGAGAGCACTTGTGTGAGTGTGTTTCCTTGGTAACGGCCAGTCACTGGAAGCACTCCTCCATGATTGTCCACGTGAAAATGTTTCCGTTGAGATGCCATGTGGAAACATAAATACGGACAGCAGACATTGGGAACCAGGCAGTCAAGCCCAGAGACCACTGGACTATAAAATTGACTTGGAATCAATACAGGGAGTGCAATTCTTGGAGCAGGAAAAGATGAATGATCGGGACATAAAAATAAAAATGGAGAATGGAGGTGAACTATCGCACATAACAGGGAATCGCAAGGGGGCGATTTGGTGTAGAGCGATAGGTCCCGAATGTAATGTATATTACATCTGCTTGTTGCCGGCTCTCTTTACTGCAGGGTCATTCCTGTTATGCAGTGCATTTGGAGCTCTTTTCTTGCTTTTGTTGTTCTTTAAATAACTGTTTCTTCAAAAGGGTATATTAGACTCTCAGAAATATGCTCTGATCAAGCTCAGGCACTTAAACAGAGATTATCACTTGATACACAATTACCAATAAATAAATACATATATTACAGGATGGAAATAAAGCACTGAAGTTAGCCATTGCTCACTGAGGGATTGACGGTTAGCTTACACAAGGGTGTCGACTTCAGTCATATTTTTGTTAATGATCTTTTGAAATTTTTAAATTATGCACATTTCTGTATTTGTATTAGAATGAACACGGTTGAATGTTTTAGAGTGAAACAAATCAACTAATAACACAAAACATCAAAAACGTCAGCAGATCCATTCCTGAAACTTACTGATGTACTTTTGTTTTCCCATGACGTCACTTCCTGGTAGATTAGTCATTAAAGGGTTAGTTCACCCAAAAATGAAAATTATCCCATAATTTACTCACCCTCAAGCCATCGTAGGTGTAATTTGAATGCAATTCACACAAAACTATTTAAACACAAAATGAAAATTCCTCTATTCTGATTTCGTCATCTGGAGACTGTAAATAAAATTATAAAAATAAATACAAAAAATGAATCACATTAAAATCTTTCATATTTTGAAACAATATTTGAAAAAGCTTTCTTAAAAAATAAGAAATGTATTATTATTATTATTTTTTATAATATTACAATATTTCAAAAACCCACCAAATCAAAGTGAGGTGGTGTAACCAACATGCAGGTAGCTATTATTTTAAATAAATACATAAATAAATAAATAAATACATTTATACATGAAAAAATAAAAAAAAGAAGAAGATTCCTTTAGACCCTCATTACTTTGTGTATAAAAAATTTAAACATCAGATATTTTGACATTTTTACGAAATTATAAATAGTTTTGGTCAAATGGAGTAACCCTTAAGAAACTTCTTAATATTCATGATTTAATATTTATGATATTTGTAAAAAAAAAAAAAAAAAAAAAAAGCAAGAAAAAAATTAGCTTGAAAAATATATTTGAAAACCTTTTTTGAGAATAAATGTGTAACTCACGTGTATTCAAAGTGCTAGAAAAGTAGCGACTACTGAGGTTGAGGTACGGGTACTGTAGGTTTGGGAGTAAGGGTAGGGTTAAGGTTAGGATTAGGGGTTAGAGTTAGGTTTTGGGGTAAGTGTTGGGTTAGAGTTACAGCTAAAGTTAACAGTATAACTACAAATGTAATTAAAAGCAAGTACTTTAAATGTAATTGTATCAAATGGTTAAGTACACAGTAGTCAAAGACACCTAATAGAAAGTGGGTCCTTTTAGCATGATGGTTACATCACTTGATATTTTTTAAAGGCTTTTTATTTTTTTTATTTTTTTTGCAGAAATATTTTACATTTATTTATTTATAATTGTGTTATGTATGACAACATTTATACAAATATAGTTGTTTTATGAACTTTATACAGTTGCATGCAAAAGTTTAGGCACCACTGGTCAAAATTTCTGGTGCTGTGAATATTTAAGTGAGTAGAAGATGAACTGAACTCCAAAAGGCATAAAGTTAAAAATTAAACATTCTTTTCAACATTTTAAGCAATATTAGTGAATTATTTTTAGAGTAAAAAAAACTAAAGGAGCACCATGCAAAAGTTTGGGCACCCCAAGAGATTTGAGCTCTCAGATAACTTTTATCAAGGTCTCAGACCTTAATTAGCTCGTTAGGGCTATGGCTTGTTCACAATCATTGTTTGAAAAGGCGAGGTGATGTAAATTTCAAAGCTTTATACATACTCTGACTCCTCAAACCTTGTCTCAATAATCAGCAGCCATGGGCTCCTCTAAGCAGCTGACTAGCACTCTGAAAATAAAAATAATTGATGCCCGCAAAGCAGGAGAAGTCTATAAGAAGACAGCTAAGCATTTTCAGGTAGCCTTTTCCAAAGTTCGTAATTAAGAAATGGCAGTGAACAGGAATGGTGGAGTTCAAGTTGAGGTCTGGAAGACCAAGAAAACTTTCAGAGAGAACTCCTCGTAGGATTGCTAGAGAGGAAAATCAAAACCCCTGTTTGACTGCAAAAGACCTTAAGGAAGATTTAGCAGACTCTGGAGTGGTGGTGCACTGTTCTACTGTGCAGCAAAAACCTGAACAAATATGACCTTCATGGAAGAGTCATGAGAAGAAAACCTGGCAAATTAACATCTAAACAAGCCTGATGCATTTTAGAAACAAGTCCTATGGATTGATGAAGTTAAAATATAACTTTTTGTCTGCAATGACCAAAGTTATGCTTTCATGTTCAATTTCATGAAAAGAACACCTCTCCAACTGTTAAGCACCGGGTGGATCAATCATGCTTTGGGCTTATGTTGATGCCAGTGGCACAGGGAAGAAAATTTCACTGGTAGAGTAAAGAATAGATTAAATTAAACCATCACACCATCTATAAAAAATCTGAAGACGACCTCAAAAGGCGCAAGCTGAAGGTTTTGCCATGACCCTCACAGTCCCCCGACCTAAACATCATCGAAAATCTGTGGATTGACCTCAAAGAGCAGTGCATGCAAGACGGCCCAATAATCTCACAGAACTAGAAGCCTATTGCAAGGAAGAATGGGCGAAAATCCCCCAAACAAGAATTGCAAGACACTTAGCTAGCTTCAAAAAGCTTTTACAAGCTGTGATACTTGTCAGGGTTTTTTTTTAATCATCTTTGACAACCTTATTTTTTTCAACAACCCTTAAAAACAATATTCCAGAGAAAACGTGTTTTTCTCTCCCCTTTTATCCCCAATTTGGAATGCCCAATTCCCAATGCGTTCTAAGTCCTCATGGTGCCGTAGTGACTCTGGGTGGTGGAGGACGTATCTCAGTTCCCTCCGTCTTCTGAGACCATCAGACATTGTGACATTGTGATAAATTAAAACTAATTCTATTTCTAGCTTTAAAAATAGTGAGCATTTCATCAATATATTAAGATAAGTGAGATGGGGAAATGTAAATATACTGTATACTACAGTAGGGATGACCCTGCTCTACAGGTTTTAAAGTAAAGGATGAAGGTTATTAAGCATGACAGTTTTATTTTGCTCAATCTGTAGACGGCATCCTTCAAGAGACAACATCAGTCATGATTTACTCGACCTCGCCTAAATCGAAACACTCATTATGCATGGCGTGAGACCCGTTGGCGCTCAAGGAGTGGGCGTTACCGGACCGCAGGAGGCCTTCAACACCTATATAGATGTTTTACGATTGATGTCAGCCATAGATGTTGTCTGTGGTCCCTGTACTGTAGCATATTGTGATGATTGGCATCCTTAAGTCACCTTTTACCCTCGCAGAGGCTGTGGGGGGACTTGTTCGCTTGTCAATTTGGTTTCCGACATGGTGCTCAGTGTGGGCTTCTGTTTGAAAATGCAGAGCTGAAGAAAGATTCCTGGAAAACGGATCAGAGAAGTTCACGCAAAGCCACATCCCACCAGGCCTGAAGTAAACAGGCTTTAAATATCTGTTCAAAAAGGAATGAGGGTCCACACAAGCTGCGTGATAAAACATTTCTGACAGTCCAGAAGGGCCGGTCGACCGATGAACAACATTATCATTGGATTTTTGAAAGCAAATTAATCAAATCACTTTCATGATTTGATTCTTTTTTTGTTTGTGATGAAAAGATTTTGGCCTTGGCAGTGAAAAAGCAGCTTTCAAATTATGGTGGAGATGTTTTATAATTTTTACCCAGTCAAAGCTCTTGAGAGAGTTATTAATCTACCACTGCCACAGGTTTATGATGGCTATAGTACAGTTATATATCAGCTTCTTCTAATTATACTGGGAAATTGCCAAGAAGACAACACTGATAGATCAACATCAATAAAAACAGTTTATTTAGTTATTTTTTTCCTGAGCTAAAAAGTCCCATTACTGCAAAGAAAGCGGATGATATCTCTGTTTTTGTTATCCTCACAAGAAAACACTAAGACTAAATGATTTATGGAGGTATAAACTACTTGTATACATCAATATGTCATCACAAAGAATATAAGAGAATCAATTTTAGGGCAGCGTATTTCTAGCGGGAAGACTAGCAGCTGTACATCATCACTCCATTAGCCAGGTAACTCTTAGCCAATCACATGTAAGCCATTGCTTTATGTCTGCTCACAATCTATCACATTGCTGCTTCAGTGTGCTAACACTGCAACCTCCACCACCCCACCACCACATGTTGAGTCCCGTCCCGCACGGGGGTAGGCTCCTCGCCCCTGCCTCCCATCTCCTGCAGGATATGACGGTTCAGAGTATTAACTTCGTCCGACTGCCAAACGGGGCTTATGCCAAAGAGAGACATTACATTTCTGTTTTATATTCATCAAATAAATGTCATCTAAAATTTCACTCATGTCTGCAAGTTTTTCCTGAACTTAGATTCTCCGTTAGGTGGGTGGTATGTCCAAAATATCACATTTTCATTGTAACAGTCACTATATAATTACTTATTTTTGCAAACAAAAAAATGGTTTATATACAGTATGAAACAACCTTGTTTTAATGTTTATTTTAATTATTCAGTGAGTTAAATACTTTAAAAATTAAACGTTATTCATCTCATTTGATTATTTTTCTATTTCTGGAACTTGATGGACTCAATCCAACCATTAATCTTAATAAATTAATTGCAAGACTAATGCAAGGAACATTTGAGTTAAAAACAAAAGGCTCAAAACAGTAATACTAGCAAATAACGTACTTCTGGTACTTGATACTTCTGACTCTAAATTCTGATTGGACAAATCACATTTGAAGTCATAGTAAATATTTATAAAGGTTGTTTGCTTATCTGCAATGGGTCTATAAATTGTTTCTTCATGGGTGACATTAAGACATTCAGCATATATGGTTGAGATTTTTATGATTTAGAATGTATGTAAATCTGCTCTTTTTTAAGGTGTTTTTCAGATGTTTATGCTTTCCAAATGAATACATTTAAACTGGGAATCCAGCAAATTGTGATGTTGATTGACAACTGTAAACAATTAAACTTGTTTTCGCATATGTAATGAAGAGTCAGCGGAGTTGAGATCCATGTGCAGCTTTATTAACAGTAAATATAGTATTGAAGACAGGCAGGGGTAAATCACCAGCAATAACAGTATTCGAGGTAAATCAGAGGGATAGTCACAAAACAGGCAAGAGGTCATGGCAGGCAATCACAGGTAATATCCAGGTAAACAAAGTAATAACAGTAGGCAGGCAGCAAAAAATCTGAAATCTGCTTTTCTTGTTATCTTCCATAGCTACACCCTCTGGGCTGATGACATATCCAAAAAATGACACTGAGGTCTGATGGAACTCATATTTATCAGCCTTGGTGTACAGTTGATGTGTGATGAGGTGTTGTAGAACAGCCCAGATTGTTTCACATGCTCCTCGTAAGAGTTAAGAGTATATTAGGATGTTGACGATGTATACAATTACCCCTTGATTCAGTAGATCATGGAAGACATCATTGATGAAAGCCTGGAACACTGAAGGACTGTTGGCTAATTTGAAAGGAATGATCTGGTATTCTTAGTGGCCGGTGCTGGTTGAGAAAGATGTCTTCCACTCGTCCCCCTCACGAATACGGATGAGATCGTAAGCACTGCGAAGATCGAGTTTGGTGAAATACTTGGTAGTGCGGAGTTGTTCAAGGGCAGCTGGAACCAAAGGCAGGGGGTAATGAAACTTTACAGTGATTTCATTGAGACCCTGATAATCAATGCATGGGCAAATCCCTCCTTTTTTACTCACGAAGAAGAATCTGGCTGATGCAGGTGTAGCTGAGGGTCGGATAAATCCCTTGGCTAGTTCCTCCTCAATGTTCAGGTTTAGACAAGGGGAAGATTCTTCCTCGTGGAGGTGAGGAACCAGGTAATAGTTCTATAGCACAATCACAGGAGTGATGAGGAAGTAGTTGCAAGGCTTTGGCTTTGCTTTAACTAAGTCGGAATACTCAGGAGGCAGATTAGGAACTGATGTGGGTTCAACTCGCACAGCAGCGGCTCTAATAGTCCTGGAAGGAATGGGTTTTAGGCAGGTGGAGATTCAGGTACTGGGCCACTGGGTAATTTGCTGATCACTCCATGAGATTTGAGGTTTGTGTTTTTGCAGCCAAGGTAGACCTAAAATTACTGAGTAATGAGGTGATGGGATGATATTTAGGCAAATAGTTTCAGTATGCATTGCTCCAACTTGTAGAGTGAAATCTTTGGTAGTGTGATGCACATGACCATCAGCAAGGGGCTGTCCGTCTAATGCCGCCACTGCCAAGAGGTCACAGTGGTTAAGTAGTATATTATGAGCCCTAGCGAAATCCTCATCAATAAAGTTGCCTGCTGCCCCAGAGTCCAGCATGGCTGTGGTAGAGACAGATCTCCCCGCATAGGTTAATATCACTGGCACTTCAACACATGAATTTGAGGGTTTTAACAAACTACAGGCACTCACTGTACTGGAGCAACTTCGAAAAGGTCGAACTGGACAGGAAATCCGTTGATGTCCGGCTTGACCATAGTACAAACACAGATGCTGCTGAACGCGACGATCTCTCTCCATAGAAGTAAGTTGGGTGTGTCCAATGTGCATGGGTTCAGAGTCACGCGGGTTGAATGCAGTGGTAGTATATGTTACAGGAGTTTTGGGTTTACGTGCTTGGAGGAGATTATCAATGAACTGATCCAAAGTCTTACCCTCGCCACGGGATGCCAGCTCTGATTGAAGCTCAGTCCCTTCCGAAACAGCAGCTTCAAAGTGTCTTCCTCCCACATGGTTTGAGCAGCGAGAGTATGAAAGTTGAAAGTGTATTCTGTGGCGGGAGCACTACCCTGATGAAGAGATAACAGCTGATCTCCGGCATCTTTGCCTCCCACTGGATGTTCAAACAGAGCACAAAATCGTTGGAGTAAGCAACTGAATGATGGGAATGTTGTTCGGTCACTGTTCCACACTGCTGTAATGAAGTCCAAAACCTTACCAGTGAGCAATTAACAAACAAAGGAAATGCGACTCTCATCAGTGGGGTATAGTGCGGGTTGCTTGTTAATGAACAGGGAGCAGAAATCCCTTATATTTGGCTGGTGACCCATCAAATTTATCTGGGAAGGCGAGGCGTGGGTTTTCTGTAAATGTGCTAGATGAGACTGGGTGAGTCACTGGATTGGATGAAGAAGCTGACGGTTTTGGTGTTGATAATCGTAGGCTTTGCAAAGTTTTAACAAGCTCCTCTGATAGTTATGTCAGGCGATCAAGTTGTAGGTGGTGTGTGGGCAGCACATTCGCTTTCGCTGAGACCTCGGTGGTGAGTTGTAGGAAAGCTACTGGATCAGTTGTGGGCAAAGTCTTCTGTAATGACGAGTCAGTGGAGTTGCGATCCATGTGTAGCTTTATTAACAGTAAACATAGTAATATAGACAGGCAGGGGTCAATCACCAGCAATAACAATATCCGAGGCAAATCAGAGGGATAGTCACAAAACCGGCAAGGGGTCAGGGCAGGCAGCAGGCAATCACAGATAATATCCAGGTAAACAAAGTAATAACAGCAGTCAGGCAGCAAAGGGTCAAGACAGGGTAAACAGTCCAGGATCATACACAGGTTAGGCATTAAATACAAATAACGCTCGGAAATGTTAGCCAGGTTAAAACAAGACTTTGCAATGATAGCGAGTGAGAGTGAGACTTAAGTAGCTAAGTAGATGAGGAACATGCGAGCAGGTAAACAGTGCCAGGTACAGGGATTATGGGAAATGGAGTTCAGAGCGTTAAAGTGATGGAACCCTCTGGTGGTGAGTGGAAGGAGGCGGGATTCGTGACAGCATTGTGCCATATTCGACTTGTTTGCATTGCAATGTTTCTTTGTTGTTCTCAAGGAAATAGCATAAAGCATTCTGCACTGTAAACAGTATAAGGGGCTGTTGAGACCATATGTGTTCTTGCGCTAAAAAAACGAAATGCAGCAAAACACATAACAGAATGCAGGAGTCTAGAAACACGTTTTAAAAAGTAGATTTTTTTTTTTCCCTGACACGTCAAGTGTTAGTTAAGTTACTCAAAAAAATAATCCACTGCAAATGAACAACTACTGCTGTAAAATTGTAATCAGATTACTGATTTAACCGATACACGGCCAGTCTTGTGTAAATTACTCAAAAAATGTAATCCACTACAATATATTTTCAGTATAGCAGAGTATCTACATGAAATGGGGAAAGACTGAAATCTCCAACTCTTTGCCTGAGGTGATTTGGCTCTTTTAACTGAAAGGTGTTGCCTTTTCACAGCAGGTAATGCATTGTATGAGGGCTCGTTGCCTTTAGTTGTTGGAGCAAAGAGCCAAGTCAGGATTATATTTAATGGATATTGACCTTTTCAAAAACACAGAAATCCCAGAAAAGCTCCCTGCTTTTCTGGACGCTCATGCCTTTTGGCTAATGCCACACTTTGCCTCTAGCACCAGTCAATAGACGTTTATGGCTCGCGGGTTCTCATTGATTGGAACGCAGGAGTTGCAGTTTAATGGACCACTGTGTAGCTTTGTGGTCTGCTCTGCTTTTGTCCAGGTTTTGCCCCTTTGCAGCAAAAAAAACTTGATGCACAGTCATGGTTATTATGTCGTTGGCACTTTCCATCAATGGAGTAAAAAATAGGTTATTTAAACTTGTATAAAATTATAATTATAATTATTTTTTCAACAAATGGTCTATGAAAGTAGGTGCTTAACATTCAGAAAAGGTTGATTGACAACCGTAGGAGTTCAAACAAAATATTATATGAACTGTTTTATTTTACTTTAAAGTTGCACTGAGTATGTTTTTGAATATGTGATCTTGGACTTACACTGACACCTGGGTGCCTGGATGCAGTATTATTCAAACACGGTAGTTTTTAGTTATCGACGCCATGTGCGTGCATAAGTGTGTGTGTGCATGTGTTATTTATTTTTTATTTTTCTACTTTTTCTGCATTCTACTGGGAAAAAAACCCCCAGAATGGGCAATAGTGTTGAAAGTAACCGAGTTAACAATCACTCAGTAGGGACGAGCTAGTATACAACCAACTTTTGGTTTATAGTTATTAATAAGCCCAAAAGGTGTTTTTTAATGTATTATTTTTTTTTTATTACAATAACTTAGCAACCAATATGAATGTTTTACCTTGACCGATGTAGTCAATAATGTACAAATTGTATTTCTGCCATGCATTTGAAAGGATCCAATCTTTTTGGTTGTCTTCTTGGGTGTCACAATTTTAAGAAATGTTCGGGTTTTGTAATAGGGTGAAAATCATGCGATAACAGGGTTGCAGATTAAATTCAGATGAGAATTCAATTTTTGGTTATTATAACTTGTTAATATTTGTTATTATTATTATTTTAGTACTATTACCTCAACATTTGGTATTATTTTTTACATTTATTTTATAGCAGACAATAATTTAAAATATAATTATAAAATAATTAATAATAGTTTTTACAAAATGACAAATAACAATAATTATAAAAAATTATTACATTATCGTGGCAGATGACTAAAGCATTGATAAGACAGAACAAACAGTGGCTTTAGAATCCAAAATATTGTTTATATCCGTATTATTGAACAAAAGCCAATCATTGGCCTAAACTTCACAGCAATCTATTTTCCAATTGAATTCGTCAGTCTCTCCAAGATTTAATATAAAGGCTTTTATAAGTACATGTCAGTGGACCCTAGGTATGGCCACATTATGCTTACTCACCCACATGCGCCATCCAGTGTGATTACCTTCCCCTGTGGTGTGACCTGAAGTGTTGCGTCAGTGACCCATGTTCAGATGCAACATTGAAACCAGGAAGCAATCATGTTCACAAAATAGTGTGATTCAAAAGGTTGCATTTTTCCATCTAACATTACTTTTTTACTCCACTGATTGTTAGGTTTAGTTCTAAGGTTTGGGGATCAATTTATAAAATATGCATTCCTCTTCACTGTATTGCAGCCTGTACTGCTGAAAACAACTCGCTTTACCACTCGCTTTTGGCTCCCCTCTGTGGACATATAACCCCGAAATTGAGAAGGATAAAGCTGCAGGCAGAGCTTCAAAAAGAGGCGGGAGCTCCGATCCACCAGCAAAGAGATAAGGAGCCCCTAACCTAGCCCTTTCCCTAACTGTAACCCTGTGTGGAATAACACCTCCGTTTGGAGAGGGTGCATCCCACTTTTGGAATAACCCCGCCCTCTTCTGGAGTAACACCACCCTCTTTTGGAAATCTCTGGCCTGCAGCTATGCCTACTTGCAGAAAATGAAGCTCACACGTGCCCATACACCCAACAACATTTACCGCTTCAGCCACTGGGGGCAGTGTTTCGAATTTCGGTAAACACAGACCTATATTAGCTAAAGAAAAGTCAACATGCTGTTTTTGATTTCACTGTGAGATCAGTCTGGTATTTCGGTGCCTTGTGTGACACCTGTCTTACAAGTTCCCAATCCCATTTCCTTTCACAGCAATTGCTTTCAATCTCAACTGTTATTTCCTTTAATTAACATCCCCCGTCTTGTTGAATTTACACTGAAGAACATGGGCACATTTAGATTGTTGTATTTCCTCAGTGGCCCCGCCAGGCTCTCGATGCGTAACAGACGAGCAGTATGATGGAGAAACAGCTGCCACCGTGATTTGCTTGATTTCTCACACAATTCTGCAATCATGCCAAAATGGGCACAACTTATTACTCCCGCCTATAATTTTGTACTAATAACCGCATTTATGTTGTTCAGTAAAAGGGTCTGGCCAGGTTTGAGCTGTGCCATTTAAAATGTGTTATTACTATAGATGTAGTTCACAGGGGTGATGTATGGTGTTGTTAGGTAACCCTTTTGGCCAAGAGACAGTTGCCAATAACAATTAAATTGACTTAAATTGAGCATATTTTACACTTAGTAGCATTATATTTATTTTCCCCTGAAGTCCACATACATTATGTTAGTTATGTTATTTAAGGTTTCTTGCACCATAATCAGCCTCCAAGTATTTGTATAAGCATTTTTAACACCTTTTCCCCCATGTAGTCAACTATACAGCATGTTGAATTAACAAATCTGTTCTGGTTTTGCACAGTGCATGTGCATGAATGTGAAAAATATAATAATGCTTTCCACTTTGGCAGCCAGTCTCTTCTAAATCCTACATGTTGTTGTCTGAGAAAAGACATAACTGAAAAGGATGCAAAGGATGTCTCTTTTTTTGTAGAATATTTATGCTTACACATTCATAAATGTACACAGTTGCTTTCCAATTAGCTTTTTACCTGTGAATCATTACAAAAATGACCACATTTTCAATGTAAACATCAAAAACTTAACTCATTTTGTTTGTGAATCTGAAGGACAGTTTTGAAAATTGAAACTAAATAGCATTCCCAACACATTAGGAATGAAGTAAAATGATTAAACTAGAAAAATGGTACAATACAATATCCAATTAGTTGGATTCAGTCATAAGGAAGTAAAAGCTCCTTCAGAAAGACACTGCCTAGAAAAAAGAAATCTCTGCGGGAAGGCAAGCGAGAGAAGCCAGCTATCGCTTTAAAATAATTACAGAGTTGGGTCTGTGATAATGGAGTAAAGTTCCCCAGCTGACCTTATAAAAAGCTCCATAAGACCCTGAATTGAAGGCTGACTCCAAAAACCTGATAGCATATCCAGAGGTGCCAAAATGCAGAATAGAGACCTATATGTGGGAAAAAACTGACTTTACACACCCTGAACAAAACTGTTATGCTGGTTGTCTCTTTAGATTTCTTGGGGCATACATAGTCAAATGATACCCAATTTTCTAATGACGGCCATATTGGTTGTGTTTCTAAAATTGCAATATTTTAGAATTTGTGTATCAGGGTTATGTCCTGAAGGTACTCAAAACGTTTCGGGACAGCCATATTGATTTTCAGCCATTTTGAATTTAGCTTTAAATTGCTGTATTTTAGAAACATAGTGGCGTATCATTACGAAATTTGGTATAAGTCATCATGGCCATATCCTGAAGGTACTCAAAAGGTTTGGCGACCTTTGTGTCACCTAGTGGTCAAGTTATATAATTGTAAAGACGATCATGTTCATGGGCAAGGAAGAGGCGAGAAACCGGCTTGTCAACATAAATAATAATTTCATGACGAACTTAAAACAAACATTTAGGACAGCAGACATGTCTGCTGATTAAGCTCTCTCTCTCGATCACCGTCTGCGAGTGGCCTTTATCCCTCTTGACAGCTCAATTTAGCCTGATACGGGACCGGGCGTGCGCAATCACGCGCCGGTCCCGCCCTCCACCGTGCCACAATAATAAAATGCTTATAACTTTTTGAAAATGTCACCTTTTGTCATGAGACTTCCTTGAGTCATGCCGAGTACGATGATACCAAAGGCCAGTGAGAGCAGCCAGTCATCTCTTTGAAAAAATTACAGTTCTTTCCAGAAGAGATCGGTTTGTGAAAATGGAGAAAAGTTCCCCAACTGACCCTATAAAAAGTGCTATATGACAACTGCAAGTACATCTGGAGTTGCAAAATGCATAATAGTGACCATATGTTTGGGGGACTTTACCCGCCCTGAACAACTCTGTCGCATAAGTGGTTTCTATAGATTGTTTGGCAAAGAGAGTAGAATGATACTCAATTTTCTTATGTCGGCCATATTGGGTGTCAGCCATTTTGAACTGTGTCTTTAATTGCTGTATTTTAGAAACGCATTGGCGAATCATCGTGATATTTGGTATGTGTCATCACGACCATGTACTGATTCATGAATATAAGCTTTAGGAGAACAATTGTTTTCCTTAACTCTACAATGCCTTTTGCGAGCCGGAACATACGACAGTGCATAGTTTGCGTTATATTGTCGATGTGTCCTAAATGTTGCTGAACTTATTTTATTCACACTTGCTTTGGTATCATTCCATTTCTCACTATACTGTATCATTTAATGGCTGGTTTGTTGAGAAGTACAATGCGTAACGAGCAGTTGCGCACCACTGCAGTGTAAATTTCTAAAGTTTTGTGATTGATCTGTCTTAAAAAACACCATTCTGCTCATATATATGCACACCCACACGATCCCATCATTCATAGACTGTAGATAACAACACTTTCTTCAAATTATCCTTCTCTACCGTTGAAGGATACGACATTCTAAAGACAGATTGACAAGAGATGTGATTGAATGAGTTTGTTAGAATCTCTTCTGTACTACTAAAGCATTCAATCTTTTAATGTGGATATACAAGCACAAAATCAGTTCTCAGCATGGAATGGATGCTGCCTGTCAATGCTTGGAAGATCAAATATAATCTCTGATCTATATTACAACTCCTATTGAGTGTTTTCAGAGTTGCCTAATGGCATGTGCATGTATGAAAAGAAGTTTTCTATGTTGAGTTTTTTCTTTCTTTTTTTCCGTCTGTCACCTCTTAAAAAGCAGCGTTGTGTTCCCTGGCTGCGTGGTACCCGTGAGACTCTTTGTTCTGTGAGTGTTTTATAAAGTATTAGTGGAATGTCTGCGGTGGAGCCCAGTGAAAGATGGGTTTTAAATGAAGAGGATGAGTGTGTCTCATACTATGCTTTAGATGCGGCTGTTCTTTTGAATGTGTGTGTTGGCATCATCACCATTTTTTTCTCAAGTGTGCTCAGTATCAGGTTTACCAGTGACCTGTGTGGTGTTAATTCTTTATTAACCGAGCCAGTTATTTAACACAGGTCTCTATTAAATAAAGGCAAGTTCATAGAGGCTGGATTAAATGCGAAACTATGAATGCATGGTGCTGTGTTATGATTGTCCTTGGTCTGCTCAGTAAAGCACAGCTTGATGGCTGTTCATTGCAATGTCTAGTACAAAACATGTACTAAAAAGTATGTTTTTCGACCAATTGCATTGTAATATTTGCAGTACTTTCTGCTTGCAGAGGAAACAATAAAATCAGCATTAAACTAGACCAAGATGTTTTTATTGGTAAGGCTGGTCAGGTTTACTGGTTTAGAGGGGTTTTGGGGCTCTTGCTGATCAGGCTGGGAGACCACTCAAAGTGACTTAAATCAGTTTATGCCAATCAACAATACCATGATGCACATCAGAGTATCACTGCATTTCCATCTGATTCTAAATGAATACAATATAATTATTTATTAATTTTACAAATAATTCAAATCAGCATACATTAAAGACAGTACAACAAATACTACCATGATCTTTAAAGAGGTCATGACATGAAAATTGAAATTTTACATATAATTTTACTTTTATATATATTATATATATATATATACCACAGTTAGTTCCAGTCCTCGAATCTGATTGGACGAGAGATGTTCCATGAGCACTGATGGTCTGACACCATCAGCACTCGGATGCTTCACTGTGTGTATCACTCCGCTTGTGTTCGTGCTGTTCTAAACTAAAGTGTAAGAGCAGTGCAGATCTGTTAGGAGTTGCTGTCTTTATTTTTGAATGAAAATATGTTAGCCAGCAGGTGGTGGCAAAAGATCATTTTTGTGTGTAATATGAGCCGTTAGTCATTGTTTACATAGAACAGCGCTCCATGATCGCTTGTATTACTAATACATTACCAAAAGTAGGAAATAGCTTTAAACGGACAACTTTAGGATTAAGGATCATCATTGCTGAGAGACACAATTGATTAATTACAAAACTCAAGTGCTTACCTTTTATTGAAGTTTCCACATTGGATACATACTGTTTAAAATGGCGGAGGACATTGTGGTTTCTATAGTGAATGACATTTGCGCACCGCTACAGCGAAATAGAGAGGAATACCCCCGCTTGGACATCTATTTTCCACTGAGAAAGCTGATCTTCAGAAAGCTGACAGCATCTCTGGTTGGTTGTGGCAACAGGTGATGATCGCACACACTCACTCTCTCTCTCACACACACACACACACACACACCTATTCTTGTTTATCCAATAACTTGTTAGTAAAAGCACAAGCCGTGATACTATTTCTGAAGTGACATTTTTTAATAACTAACGAAGGCTTGGACACATTATTTGTTTTGAACCAGCAACAGAAGATTCTGATCTGTCGCTTAAGAAAGTAGTTCCAAGCACAAATACGTTTTTATGACCGTACTCAGTTTTTTTTCAAATTTTTGAAAATGTACTTGTTCATTGAACTGTTGTATATAAGCAATATTACACTTACAGTCGTGCTACATGTTCCTACATCAGCACTGCTGTTATTACCTACAGCACTCCAATCACAGCAGTGCTGATATAGGACCATATCGCACCCTTGCTTGTGTGATATTGCTTAAATATATATAAAAATAAGCAGTGAAATCGTTTTGTAAGAGATTTTATAAAATATTTATAATGTTTTACATAGTCAAGAAAATAAACGTATATAAAAGAACCCTTTAGACCACCAACATTTGTTTAGAAAATAATAGTAAAAAAATACATAAATAAAAAGAATATATATATATATATATATATATATATATATATAATTTTTTAATTTGATTTATTTACTTTTTTATGTATGAAACCAACATGGACACTTGATACATGTTTTAAACTAGATTTATTTTTAATAATATTTCTAATTTTTATCAATTCGGACAACCTTAATTTTCAACATCCCACACATTATTTACAATGTTAATAATATATCATAATTTCTTCATATTACATTAATGATAATTGGGGAGAAGTTATTTGCCTATTAATTAATTGTCACAATGCAAAAAATCTTCATAGTCCTAAAATAGGTTTCATTTTCTTTAAGGCAAAATATAGTGTCTTCTTAGTTAGTTAGTTTCTTTTAATTTTGGGATGAAACGTGGCCCAGACATTTTCTTGACTGGCTTTGTTTGACTCGCCCTTCCTTCGTTGTGATGTAGTCTTCTCTTTTCTTACTTTTGCATTATTTAAATGCCTTTAATTTTTAAAAGTCTGAATAGTATTAAACATGGCTATTTCCATTTTTTCTTTTATTTCCACCCACACCAGTTATTTCTGAAAGAAATACAAATAAATGTTCCTTTGTCTCATTAGCACTAACACACTAGAACATATACAGGTGTGTATTTCTGGAGCATTTGCATTCCAATGAAGTGTGCATCTTCCTCTCAGCATGCTGCCTCGGGTTTGAAACATATTTGGAGTATGAGGAAAGTGCTGGAATGGCTAAGTGACAGCCGTGAGCTAAGTCACCTCTTATTCTTTAAGCTGAAATCAAAGCAGGACAGAGAGTAGCAGAGAAGACAGCTCAGTTCTCTTGTGAGGGGATTTTGGTACCTCCGTTCACACACACTGCTGAGGTAAAACCATGTTTATAGATTCCTACAGCACAGTGAGAGAATGCTGCAGCTTGTGTCTCAGCATGACATGAGCATGTTTTTTATTTAAAAAAATATATATTTAATTTCCTCCATTTTAGATACTATTTTGGTGTTTGTGTCCTTGATTTCTTTTGTTTTTATTCAACTCTCTTACTAAAAATTGCTGTGGTGGTACCATGGTACATTGATGGTGTCCAATAGTAATGCCATGATTCTTAAATATACTGTATACCACAGTACTGACTGTTATATGTTAAAGTAACATGGTATTACTATTTGGTAACATTGTTGTACCACAGTACTTTTTTGTGTGAGTGATTCCCATTGTATATACTATAATGTTTACATGAAAACTTCAATGATACTTCAAAGAATGCCAAGGCATTATAATAGTAAATGTCCAAAAAGCATGATAATTCATTGTCACCATGTCCAAAAAAACACAATATTACCATGGTATGATGTCAAAATATATTATTACAGAAAAAAAAGAAAAAGAAACATGGTAATTCCATGCCACCGTGTCTAAAAAGAATGGTGTTACCAGGGAATGTCCTAAAACATGGTGATGACATGCCACCATTACCATTTTCAAAAACGTGTTAATTCCATTTATCCATTTCCAAAAAAACAAACAAAACAAAACCATGAAACCATAAAACATGTCTAAAAAATAGTATTACAAAAAACATTACAAATCCATGCCACCATGTCCAGTAAGTATGGTGTTACCAGGATATGTCAAAAGCATGGTAATTCAATGCCATCATGTCCTAAAACATGGTGATTCCATGCCACCATTAAAAAAATATATTACCATGGTATGATGTCAGAACATGGTATTACCAAGAGCATGTTCAAAAATGTGGTATTACCATGGTATGATGTGAAAAATATGGTATTACCATGGAACCATGTTCCAAAATATGATAATTCAATGTCACCATGTCAAAAAACATTGTTTTACTATGGTATAATGTCATGGTATTACCATGGAATATGTCTAAAAACATGATATTATCATGGTATGACGTAAAAACATAATATTACAAAAACATGGTAATTCCATGGCTCCATATCTAAAAATCATGGTGTTACCAGGATGTCATAAAAATGGTAATTTCATGCCAACATAAAACAAGCATGGTGTTACCAGGGTAATATGTCAAAAACATGGAATTACCACGGGGCCATGTTCAAAAACCTGGTAATTCTATGTCGCCATGTCAAACGACAAACAAAAAACATGGGAATACCAGGGTAATATGATAATAATACATTACTTGTATTACCATTGGACCATGTTCAAAAACATGGTAATTCCATGTTAACATCAGGGACTAAAAACAGTTCAAGGAACGAAAATGAAAACCGAAAACGATCTAAATGTTCAGCAGAATGTAACCGAAAACTGGAACAAAGTGATTTTCAATTGTTCTGGTGTGAAAACTTTATTTTTAAAGGCTTCACTGAATTATTGTTTGATATGATGCATTGATACAGATTTGATGCTGGTATCATTTCTATGCCGATAAATCCACCACAAAGAAAATAATAACTGCTTATTTTCATTTATTTTGGTGAGGCAAGTGGCTCATTTTGGGCTTGTTTTTCCAGACCATGTTACGTTTTTCTCTTGTGAGATCTGGCAACACTGCAATTGGTATTTCACTCACCCATTAGCACAGTGTACTGTCGTTTTTAAAAAGAACATTATTTACCTTTCTTTTATTTTGTTCTAACCGGTAACCTTTTGGAAAGGCGGCTTCTGATTTTCTGAACTGGAACAAACAAATACAGTTTTTGCTCAGAAATGAAAAACAATCAGTTTTTTTTTGTACCTGGTTACCATGTCCAAAATGGTATTACAGTGGAATGATGTTAAAAAAAAGGGTATTTCAATGTTACCATGTCAAAAACATGGTATTACCATGTAACATGTCCAAAAACATGGTATTACCATGTAACGTTCAAAAACATGGTAATACCATGTTACATGTTCAAAAACATGGTAATACCATGTAACATGTCCAAAAACATGGTATTACCATGTAACATGTCCAAAAACATGGTAATACCATGTTACATGTTCAAAAACATGGTATTACATGTAACATGTCCAAAAACATGGTATTACCATGTAACATGTTCAAAAACATGGTATTACCATGTAACATGTTCAAAAACATGGTATTACATGTAACATGTCCAAAAACATGGTATTACCATGTAACATGTCCAAAAACATGTACTGAGGCATAAAATGATCATAATATGTTATCAGAGATTTAGGAAACATGCTAAGTTGAAATACTGGTTCTCCGAAAACAATGCTACAGCCAGTATATTCTACTTTGAAATGTCTGTTCCGGAATTTCTGTTTGTGTTTTGGCCTGTGTGATCCCGCCCACTGCCCATTTCCCAATAATATTTCGACCCCTGGGTTGAAAATATTTGAGGTTAGTGGACAAACACAGCACGCTGCAGCCATGGAAGCCAGCAGTACATCTAGCTAACATTGACAGTTATAAAAAGTCCACGAGCTGGTTTATAATTTTGTTTATAAAACATTGCGAACGTATACATTAGCTGATCAACTTACAGTGTAAGGCTCGTCACATGCCATTGTCAGTTTACTCGTTCCTGTTGCGTGTCCTCAACCTGACTACCCGCGTGAGCTTTGAGTCTGGGAAGGAGGGGGCGGGGAAGACAACTCTCTCCAATATTTTGAATTTGGACTGTAGTACCCATTTTAAACTCTTGATGTAAATGTTACATATTGCTCCTTTAAAGATTAATATGCATATTCAAATGTTAGTCATCAGAATCTTCACTGTCAAAGTGAGACACTTGTATATTCTACCACACTTATTTAAAATGCTTTGATTTTAATAGTAACTGTGTGCAAGATTATGAGCCCAATTTCTAAACATAATATATTTTTAAACTTTATTGCCTATAAACAAAGTTCCTCTGATTAACAGTGCGTACTGCACACTTTGTATTCAATTAGATGTTATTCCCCATGTTTGTGGACGATACTTTCTATGTGTCCTTCTCAAGGTTAGACACCGTAGGCAGGCCTGATTTTACCATTGGTGTAAATTTTTTCACCCATAAAGAATTGTAATATTTCATGTCATTTGTCAGCAGTGCTTTCTCTGCACTAGTGGGTCTTATCTCCGTCGAATCTCGCACATCCATTCTCTTCCTCACATAAACCCTAATCTTGCTCTCAGCTTGGAGCACCATTCCTTATAGTATGGGTTGAGTTATTTGTCCTGTCTCAGGACCCTTGTGGTTTTCACGTTTTGCTGGACGCCTTTCTCTTTGCTATGCTGATAAATGTAGCCAGTTCATGCAAGGGCTTCTTCATCAACCAACAACAGATTGAATTGCCTTCACACAGAATAAAAAATATAAATCAATCCCGAAAACGACACCCACTTACAGCGAACAACATCTTCTGTTTTTGTCTTTTATTTTGTTTATAGCTACACGCTTCGAGTGGTTGGCAACGGGATTAAAGCTCAGGCAGAAAACCCTGAAGTCAAAGTGAAAGAGGCCGATCCTGTGATCAATCAAGTCATTGATAAATTGAAGCACATCAATCAGGTAAGCCAAATCACAAAACATCAAATACAATGAGATAATGTAAAAACAACGCCTTTGATGTCCTACACAGTCAGTTTTCTACGAGCCAGATCATAGTAGACTTCAAAAGCTCATGGATGCATGAAAATGTGGTGTTGTTTGCATAAACAAAATATGTATTTTTATGGTTGTCGAATTGGGTCGGCATGGTCATGGAAATCCTGGAACCATTAAGGAATTTTAAAATGGCTATGTCCAGGCCTCAAACAGTTATGGGAATTAATAAAAACTAATGGAAATTTCAATGACTGTGTTTACATGCACAAATACGCTCATAACTATACTAAAAATTAGCTTATTAAAAAAACAACAACAAAAAAGCAACCACAAATACCATAGTTACTACCATGGTAACCATGGTAAATTTGTTAATATGGTTTTACTACAAATACTATATTTAAACAATGGTTACTGTAGTAAAAATTAGGTTAATGAGATTTTAAATAATGTGTTTATTTTCTGCCTTCAACGTCAAAGTATAAATATTCATGTGCACAAAATGTTCTTAATTTTCCAATTGCTGTTAACTTATGCCATTTTTTTTAATTAAAAATGAATATTCAGTTTTTATTTATATATTTGTTCAATTCAGAAATATTAAAGTCCTTTGCATTATCTATTACAATACTTTTTCCTAAACACTTAGCTAGGTGTTGCTAGCATGTTTAAGCACTTAGCTAAGCATTGCTAACATGTTTTAGCATATTGCTAGTATGTTTTATCAATTATCTGGGCATTGTAAGCATGTTTTAGCATGTTGTTAGCATGTTTTATCACTTATCTGGGCATTGCTAGCATGTTTTAGCATATTGATAGCATGTTTTATCACTTATGTGGGCATTGTTAGCATGTTTTAGCAGGTTGCTAGCATGTTTTATCACTTAGCTTGGTGGTGCTAAAACGTTTTAGCATATTGCTAGCATGTTATATCAATTATCTGGGCATTGTAAGCATGTTTTGCATGTTGCTAGTATGTTTTAACACTTAGCTAGGCATTGATAGCATGTTTTGCATGATTCTAGTATGTTTTAACACTTAGCTTGGTGGTGCTAGCACGTTTTAGCATGTTGTTAGCATGTTTTATCACTTATCTGGGCATTGCTAGCATGTTTTAGCATATTGATAGCATGTTTTATCACTTATGTGGGCATTGTTAGCATGTTTTAGCAGGTTGCTAGCATGTTTTAGCACTTAGCTAGGCATTGCTAGCAAGCATGTTTTGCATGTTTCTAGCATGTTTTAGCACTTAGCTTGGTGGTGCTAGCACGTTTTAGCATGTTTCTAGCATGTTGCTAACATGTATTTCCTAAACATGTCTGTTTAATTTAGTTGAATCAAAGTCTTTCTAGCAAGTCAGTCCACTGGCAGCAATATTTGGAATGCTCTTTGCAGCTATTTTTCTACGTAAACAAGTGGCATACAAGTGCAGATCCTATCCTCATACAGTAAATGGGAAAAAACAGAAATCTCCAAAACGGTTGGTCAAGATTACGATCAAAGAACATATTTCAAATGAGCAGTAAAATCTGACAACACTGGGATAAGTGTGCTTATTTACCCCCAATTACATTAATAAATGTAATTTGCACAGCTTGTATAGCTAATGTACAAGCGATATCTGTATCTAAAAGGTTATTGGCTCTTTGTCTGTAAGGCGGGACTTCCTTTTCTACATCCATTGACCGTTGAGTGTTCCAATTTCTCCCATTAATTTTAATCAAAGTGACCCATCTCTGCTAAATAGTCTCTGGTTATTTAGTTATCTGGGAATCTAAATCATCCAATTGAATTTCTACAGGACGTTGATTCCACATATTTTTGCTCATTGAAGCCATGTTGAATCTACATCGTTCTTAAAAACGATCTAATTGGTTTGGTTACCTGACGTTGAAACAACGTTGATTTCAGTTGGGTGAAACATCGTTATACAACAAAAATTTTTTTACTTTGTTTTAAAATCCCAGATACTTAATAAATTAATAAATCAGCCTTTGTATGTACTCTATATTAAACACACAGCACATTCAGGTGCTCATTTTATTATTTATATAAATATACATTTACAAATACATAATTCTTTCTATAGTGTATAAACTTTAATACTCAACAGCCAATTATAGAAAAATACTTTCACACTGTTGCGTTCAAAAATGGATGTATAATAACAAATTACAGTCTAATTTAAAGGAAGTGACAATTTGACAGATTTTAAAAGTTCGTTCATCCATAAAATTAAAATGCTGTCATCATACACACACCATTAGACATTTGTATTCTGTGAAACACAAAAGGAGATAAGGCAGAACATTAGGGACTGTCCTTTTCTGCATACATCTTAATACATCATCCATATAAAAGTAGGAAAAAGTCTTGTGTGGTGTAGGTACTTCTTGTCAGTCATCTGTCCAGGTTGACACAGGTTAAGGCCAACATCTGTAAGTTCTCGTTCTTCAACGGCGTCTCACAGAAAAACAGAAGACCTGCAATAAAAAAACAATGCAATTCAAATATTGCAATATGACCACTTCAGTATCACATCTTATTCCCAGTACTATAGCAACTCTATGATGGCTTTAAAACCCCATAAAGGTTTTTTGTACTGTGGGCGAGGAGCAGTGAGTAAGTTGGGCAAATTTCTGTGAAAATGATTGAAAATAGATTCCCTGCAAATACTGAGGTCATGTGACTTTGTATGAAACCTCTGGCATCAATTCACAATCTTAATTTAAAGTAGCATGCAGCATTGTCTCATGGCAAATGTCTATGTTGTATTCATGGAAAATAGACTACATGCTGCAAAATTGTCAATAAAAGAAGTATGTTGAATTAAAAAAAACTTAAATGCTTAAAAAACGTAATATGTTGGAAAATAGCAATAAAAATAGTTTGTTTTCATAAATTTTTTTTACGTTCTTGCCTTTTTAAGGGTTAACGATCAGCAGGCTTACAAAATATTTTCCAAGTACTTTTTTCTGAAGTAAATCATGTGCAGATTCAAAAACGTCTCGAAGACATGTGCTGAATGTCCGATTGACATCCGAGAAGAAACGTCTTATAGACGTATTGCAGATGAGCAAATAACCTAAAAATATGCTTTCCAGATGTAAACACACACATCAATAAGATGTTTGGGTGATGTACGTGTGCTACCAGTGTAGTTAATGTTGTGGTTACTATGGGTTTACTACAGATAGCATGTTTAAACTATGGTTGTGTATTAAAACCATGGTTAATTTTCGTAAGGGTTAACCATTGGTTTAATACAGTAACTATAGTTAAACATTAGTATTTGTTGTAAAACCATAAACACAAAATGTACCATGGTTTTACTACAGTTACCATATGTAAACAATGATATTCATTGAAAAACCATAATACAACCATACAAAGTCAACCAGGAAACCCATAATACATTTTGGTGTTTGTGGTGGTTTTAATTGGGTATTACTACAAATGCCATATTTAAACAATGGTTACTGTAGTAAAAGCAAGGTAAATATTGTATGATTACTATAGTTCAACTATGGTATTTGTAGTACAACCATAGTTACTCTGGTAAAACCATGGTCAAATTTGTGGTTAATATGATTTTATGGTTAAACAATGGCGACTGTAATAAAAGCGAAGTAAATGTTGTGTGATTATTATGGTTTTAACACAAATACCATAGGTGAACTATAGTCACTGTAGTTCAACTACCATGGTAACCATGGTAATTTTGTTAATATGGTTTTACTACAAATACTCTATTTAAACAATGGTTACTGTAGTACAAATGAGGTTAATGTTGTATGATTACTATGGTTTTACTACAGATAACATAGTTGAACTATGTTTACTGTAGTAAAAACATGGTTATGTTTCAAAAGAGTTGGATAAAGTTATTGTAAGAGAATGCAAAATTATTAACCTCCCTGTCCTCTAAGAGGCTCTGCAAATTCCCACCCCCCTCTCACACAACTTTTCCTGTCACTCTTCATTTTAAATCTAATAAAAATATGCCAAATTCCCCAAAGTAAATACATTGCTGCCAACAATGTAATATAATAAGCCTGAAACTGTTCATTTTTGTGATTAATATGTCTTCACTATATCATTAGCACTTATATGCATGTGATACTTTATACTATAATTTTCTGTATGTGATATTTGTACTGTACAGAATACACTAGCTAACACTGGGCAGAATAATCCTGACAGACTGACATTAAGACCTAAAAATACTGGTGTTCTTTTACAAAACAAACATCCATTTGTTTATGGGATTATTATTACGTTAGCACTCTTGGTTTCGACCAAGCTAAAAGCTCAACGGCTGATGCAGACTGTAATGTTTTTGTTTGATTAATACTATTGAAGGGAAATTAGTTTATGCTTCTTTTCATATTGCGCCATTGTGCAAAAAAACACGGCACAACGGAACACTTAGCAACCGAAAAATCAATGAATACATATTTAAAAATCCATTGTCAGCCCTTGCATGAGCACGTTTGCGCTATCCCTGTTCCACCCGCTGGCAAAATCAATGATGTTTTACCATCCCAAAGCAACCGTGTCTGTCTGATGGCGTTGTACTGGCTCCTTTAATAGATCGTATTTCTTCTCTTCCTGTCGAATGTGCTTCTAGATGAAAAAGAACAAATCTTGATGTGAAACCATTAGAAGAAGTCCACAATGCTTGCAATGACTAAGACCCCTCTTGAACTCTGTAATCTTCCAAGAAATATATTTTGTACACAGCTTCCTCGCTTTCCATATGATAAATCTTGGGAGCATGACTTCGTACTCTACCAAATACAGAAGTTGAGCCTCATGATTAAAACACATCTTAGTCAATTAGAGCGTACAAGCAAACAAGCCTACAAATGGGTTACTTTTAAGGCCGAAACGTACTTTACGTAAGTACATAAATGCAGACGCTTTTAGCAAGATCGATTTTGTACGTGGTTGCTTTCCAAAATGTTTCAAACTTCAATTCTTAACACACTGGATTCAAATGGTGTCTTGCCCACAGGTAACCATCCAATGCATCCTCGATATTCGGCCTGATCAAGAACACATCAGGTTCATTTAATGTGTTCTTGTTACTTGCATTTCTTCTAAAAGCTTCATTTGTGTTCTGTTGAAGAAAGACAGTCATACATATCTGGTATAGCATCAGGGTAAGTGAATAATGGGAGAATTTTTTCGTCAGCCAATGTCCAAAAACATTTTTTGCTTGTGACTTTTAGTCTTTTGTGGTCTTTTTATTTTTTAGTGGTGTTTACATGATACTCCAAAGTAGGTCCCTACTTCAAAGAAGTACTACCAAGGTAATAACTGTACAAAACACTAAATTATGCACAGGGTAGAATATACGGCTAAAAAGCCTTGGCAATGCCATTGTACTCTTTGACACTTTTCTGTCTGCAGTGTTATTTGAACTCTAGGGCAAACTCCAAAGAGAATTATATATAATCATTCAGAATGCAATGGGATAATGGTGTCAATATTCTAGGCTAACCATTACCCATGATACCTCCCAGCCCAAAAGCCCACACAAGTTTCAATAAAACTTGCCTGTGGCCATTCCCAACCCTGTTGCGTTGGTTTTCCCTGAACATCACTCTAATAAGGTTCTCTACTTATGAACGGCCCACGGATTTATGAAAAGTAGCCAATGGAGTCACTTTAACTCACTAGGTTCAAACCACTGTGTTCATTTAACTTGGGCTAGGAAGTTTCTTGTCTTCGTTTATGGTTTGTCCAAAATTGCTTCCTTCTTTCCTATAATGACATTTTTTGAAAAGGTGAAGTGCATCATTTTTTTGACAAAGTACTTTGTCCAATCCCAACTAAAGTGGATAGCAATGCAAACGTGGCGTCAGGAGTTCGAACGTTCTGTAGCTAAAATTGGTATGTGCTTAACGAAATTCGAAACACTGCCCCCAGTGGCCGAAGCAGGAAGTGTTCTTGAGGTAAAATAACCACGGCGTGGCACCAAAAGCGAGTTGTATTTTAGTCGTAAATGATGTAATACAGTCAACAGGAATGCATATTTTACTAACTCTACCGCTAACCCAAACCCCAACACTAAACCTAAACGTCATTTTAAGTGTAAATGCAACCTCGAATCACGCCCACCATTCATTGTGAACAAAACTGCTTCAAAAAATGCCTGATGGGGGATGGCGCTTGTCATTAATTTGCAGAATATGGTCAATTTCGATGTACTCAAACAATTGGAAACAGCCCGTCTTATCGTGATTGTTAAAGTCAGCACGCAACAGTATTCACAACTCATTTCAATGACTAATGGCAGACAGTTTCACCTTTAAATATTGTCTTGCATGGCAGTCGTTGTCTTGTGTTAGTTTGGATTTCACAACGAATCACCATGCAAGTCATGCTCTTTCTGTCTCTATGTAGGCACATTTCTCTTCGGCTGTTTGTGTCTGTTTCTTTGTGTCTCGATTTCATTCCCAGACAGTCTAAAGTCTCTCTTCGTTTCTGGAAGTGGGAAAGCTCTGTGCATGCTTATATGGCTTGTTGATGCCTCAGAGGCTTTGAATACATTGAGATCAGTGTGCATCTGATCTCCATATTTCTATGCATCATAATTTAGACATTCGGCTGCTCAGAGCTTAGCTGATATTCACAGAGGATGAGGTCATCTCTGTGACCCTGTGTTGGCACTGCTGTCTGATACACACCATCTGTGATGTGTCATCATTTTGGCAGAATTCTGCAGAGCTGTCGTTACTGTATGGCACTTATTTGGAGTTGGCGGTAGGACCAAAATTTTATACCTTATCACAGTATTTGTTTGCTTTAAATTCTTTAAAGTCTAACGTCAGTGGAAAAAAAATATTCTTTGATAACAAAAGACTTCAAACAAATTCTAACCTTGATGAAAGAAAAGCCAAAGTTTGTTTTGCTAGTTTTTAGTTTGTCTTCCAGCAAAAGCTCTACTTGTTGACACATTTCTACCGTGTCCTTCGTATCAGTATTCATGTTATGCTGTGTCTGTGTGTGTACAGTACAAATATGCCTTCTAAAGCTTGTTTGCTGTTATATGTGTTTAGTTTTAGAGATCTGAGTGCATATATCTCGTTCATGAGTAGTAATTATTCAGTAGTAATCCATGTTTTTCCCTTTATCTAGTAGTTGCATGGTATTCTGATGCCATGATATTATTGTAGCATATAAGCCTCAAAACGTAACCATTTTCTCAAATGTTACCACTGTAAATACAGGCAAATACAATCCAAAAACTTTTATTTGAAATAAATAAATGCCTGCAATACAACTAAATGGTGAAATCTTATATGTAATTCTTCTTTTAAATATGTGTTTTTTCCAAACTTTGAATTCTTTGCTTGTGCTTATTGATGGAATGAACAAAAAGTTTGGAAAGTGAGAAGCTTTTAGATAAAATATAACTCTCATAAGCTATGGATTATTATTATTATGATTATTATTTGGGTTCTTTCATATTTGATAGATATGGAGTGCTTTAGGCTATGATTAGTCATGACATTTTATTTTCGAATAGTCTGAACAAAATAAAAACACAAAATCTGGTTTTTAAAAGCCTGATCCAAAGCACATGTGTAGGTGGTTTGAAATCTAACTAAAAAATGTATGCTTCTGGATGGTCAGACCGGATATAATGTTTTTTTTTTTGTCATTTGTTGTGCGCGACGGGTTGTTACATCAGGTTTTCAGACGAAAAGACATAATCTGTGTTCCAAATGGCATAAATGATGTCTTCACAGGGACAAAACAAAGATGGCCATGCCATAGGCTTGTTACCAACAGAATTTACATTTATGCATTTGGCAGATGCTTTTATCCAAAGCGACTTACAGAGCCCTTATTACAGGGACAATCCCCCCGGAGCAACCTGGAGTTAAGTGCCTTGCTCAAGGGTACAATGGTGGTGGCCGTGGGGTTCCAGCGACCTTCTGATTAGCAGCCCTGTGCTCTAGACACTACGTCACCACCACCTCACTTGTCAATAAGATTACTTAAAAGTAAGTTCAGAATGACTGTTTTGTTACGCCTTTCAGGCCTCTGAAACTGTCACAGTGGAAGGTAAAGTGGAAGTGGAAAGGAAAAGATCACTGCTGAACGGAACACACCCTCATGTCATTTACAGTATATGTTAAAAGACAGCCAAAGCAGTGCAAACCTCTTTTACTATAATACATACATTGGCTTTATTGAACCAAAGAGATGCGCTATGATGCGGTAACCCACACCAGAGCCACAACACAATAAGGCAGGCTATTGAATGTCTCAAGTGAATCTCACCGTCCAACCATTTTAGCATACTTCAATACAGGACAAAAAGCCTTTGAAAATAGGCGTCCCGTATGGGAGATCGTAATTTCGGCCAAACTATGGATAGCTAAAACAGGATAGCAGTCAACCCTAGAAGCAACAACTATATGCCACCTTTCCTATTTGAAAACTATCACCAGGGAACACAAAACTTGCTGTGAGGAAACGCACCTGTGGTGCTATTAACAAACTGCTTCAATATATCAGTTAAAAGAGCTTCTTAATGCTAACCCTAACGATTAAACTAGCTGTATTTTGGTTGTTGCCTTTCTTGTCTAACTATAGGCCTAAAAGTGGTATAAAAGTGGCATAACATTTTCACACTCCTTGAAACCACATGCAAAGTTTTCTAAATGCTTCTAAATGTAATTTCCTGCATAACAACTGGATAATTTATTATAGCATGCAAGTATAATGGTTTATTTTTCGTAGTGGAAACTGTCCAAAAGATGACTTTAACAAAGTTAGAGCTGTCAGCTTTCTCAGGCAAGGGAGCGGGCCGATAACAGCTCTCATTTATATGTAAATGAAAATGGTAACCAATCAATTTCTCTCATTTGAAAGAAGACTCTTGCTCCTGTGTGAAACCATCGATTTAACTCAAGCCCTGGTCAAATTCACCTCCCAAGAACTCAAGATTTAGTGCAGTCGCTTTAGAAAGAGATTGTTCTTGGTTAAGTGGCGTCAACACAAGGCCTCAGCAACTGAGGTCTTTTGGTCTGTCTTGCATTATATAGACCAAATTTGTTTAGCCAACGAAACATTTCAAAGCCATTTCCACATATTAGTAGTAGAAGTTTCCTCAAATGTGTCTTTTCTGCATTTGTGTACTTGTTTCTAGGCAGTTCGATGTACCGAACGCACCGTACTTCCATCTTCCACAGTCTCATTTTTGTTTGAGTCAATTAAATATACCGTCTAATTTAAGTAAACATGACTGTGTAGGTTGTTTCTGTGCATTTTGTCCAGTGATTATTATATATATATGGTGTTCTTTTTCATTGAATGCATTCCAAATCAATCCAAAAGTCCATAATTAATCTTCCACTACTGTTTTATGCATTTGAAATACTGTTGTTTGCCAACAACCTCCCTTTTGCCCATAGTTTGAATTATTTACACTTCATTGACATTGCCAGCCTGTTGGTGTATTATTGATACCTGCCCATTTTTAGTTCAAAGCATTAATGGTAAAAACATGCCTCCCTCTTCAACAGTCACTCCGTATGCAAATCCAAACCAATCTTCATTTGGGGCAACCTCTCAAATTCACAGAGAAAAGCAATTAAGATGTTGGAGTATGTCAGTGTTGAAGTGAATACACCATGTCTATGAGAATGCACTTGATGCATTGAGCTTGTTATCGTAGAAGCCTCTTGGAGCAGTGACTAGTGCTTGTGACAAATTCACATAAGGTTTTGTAATCCTGTGAATAAAGTCATAATTCATTTAAAATTAGCTAATAAAATGTGTGAATTGTTCGTAAAGCATTCTTACAAAAAAGTTTATTGACATTTTTAATTCTGTTTGCCAGTCTCTGTGTAAATCGTTCATAAAGACATTCTTACGGAACTCGCCACTTTTAATTGGAATGTCACAGTATTTCAATGCTACAATGTATTACAATGTAAATCTTTCATAACAACATTTCTATAAAAATGGACATATTCAATTTTAATGTTACAATTTCTATGTAAATAGTTTGGAAGAACATTAGTATGAAAATGGTCGCCTTCAATTTGAGTATTAGAATTTCTATGTAAATCCATAAATTCCATAAAAAAAAACATTATTTCATATATTTTGCATCCAATTCAATGACAATTTTTATGTAAATCATTTGTAACAACATTCCTATGAAAATTGTCGCATTCCATTTAAATTTTAACGTTTGTAACAACAGTATGAAAATGGTTGCATTCAATTTGAATATTACAATTTCTATGTAAATCCATAAAAAAATTCTTCCATATATTTTGCATCCAATTCAATGACAATTTTTATGTAAATCGTTTGTAACAACATTCCTATGAAAATTGTCGCATTAAAATTGAATGTTACAATTTTTTACATAAATTGTCTGTAACAACATTCCTATGAAAATGGTCGCATTCAATCCATAAATTCCATAAAAAACATGCTTCCATATATTTTGCATCCAATTCAATGACAATTTTTATGTAAATCGTCTGTAACAACATTCCTATGAAAATTGTTGCATTAAATTGTAATGTAATAATTTCTATGCAAATTGTTTGAAATAACACTATGAAAATTATCATATTCAGTTTAAATGTAACAATTTCTATGTACATCGTCTCTAACAACATAACTATGACAATTGTTACATTCAATTTGAATATTACAATTTCTATGTAAATCCATAAATTCTATAAAAAACATTCTTCCATATATTTTGCATCCAATATTTTGCATTTCAATGACAATGTTTATGTAAATCGTTTGTATCAACATGCCTATGAAAACTGGCGCAGTAAATTTGAATGTTACAATTTTTTACATAAATTGTCCCTAAAAACATTATTACATATGGTTTTGCATGCAGTTCAATGTGACAATTTCTATGTAATTAGTTTGTAAAAGCACAAGTATGCAAATAGTAACATTTAGTTTCAATATGACAATTTGTGTGTAAAATTTTCTTTAAAAACACCTACACAACATTACACATTGTGACAAATACAAAATAAAGGTTTAAAAAAAAATCTCACAGTAATCAATTCTGCTCATGTTTCTTAAATGAGGCCCATTATGTCTTACGTTTGCTTTCATAGGTGTCGGTCATTCAGAAAAGCAATTAAGGTGTTAGAGCGTCTCAGACTTGAAGCAAATACGACTTGTTTCCCCATGCCTATGCAATTAAGTTTGATGCATTGAGCCCCTTGGAGCTATTCCTAGGGTTAGGGTCAAAGGTCACAAGGGTTCCTAATTCTGCATTGAATTATCTGAAACAGATACTTATGAATCATGATTTGCTGCAGGTTTATTAAGGTCAGACCCAATCAAATGGATTGAGAGTTCATTTCAGAGCTTGGACTCTTAATTCTTCTGACAACAGACAGAAGACAGACTGATGTTTGTTTGATATAACTTTTACAGAGGCAATGTCAGTGAATAATGTAGATATTTACTTTTTGGATGCTTTGGATGCACATGAAAAATATAATGTGCGTTTTTGTTTGATGTTTTTTAAATTATAGAAATGATATGAAGCCGAAACAAAACCACCTGTAATGGACAGTAACACCCACATCTCTGTATCCTTGAAATGAAGAAAAACATTGCCCATAAAATAATTCATTTTTAATGTGATGTGAGGACTGTGTAAACATAAATCTCTATTGCAAGGAAATTAGTTTGTGTCCTTTTTGTATTGTTTACATTAGGGGTCATGCAGCTGTGTGAATGTTTATGTGCCATTTAAACTTCTGATGGTGATTTGTACACACGGAGGACACATTGACAGTCAATATGACCTTTTCTCTCAACGTCGACACTAATGATATCTCTATGAGTCTAGAGAGTGTACGGCTGTGTGTTTGTGTCCCGTGAGGGTAAATGAGGGCCAGACAGCTGTCGTCGGACCATCAGACCTACATGACCTTGTGTTCAGGACACACAGAGAGAGAGAGACCATCTGGAGTCCAAAACACATATAAACAACAGTCCACCTAAGACACTAGAACTACTTCAACATAATACAGCATTGACGTCTCAGAGATTTAAAGGGATAGTTAACCCCAAAATAAAAAATTATATCATAATTTTCTCACCCTCATGCACAACACAAAATATTTTAGGAAGAATGTTAGCCCAGTCACCATTCATGTTCATTATAATGCAGAAAGATCCAGTAAAATGATGACTAAAGCAAATATTATGTCTAATATTTCCCTTTGTGTTCCACGGAAGTATGTACAGTCATCGGCCAATGCCGATAATCTCAAAATGGCTAAATATCAGCCGATTTATTGGACTGACCGATATATCGGCCTGTCATTAAAACAATCACAGAAAAGGAAGTTGTGTGCAGGAATGCAGTGGCGAATCAAAGGCTTTCAAATTAGTCAAATTGATCCAATAAAGAAATTCATGTTGTAAAGTTATCGGTCAATACCGATAGTCTGATGTCACTTCAAATGGCATAATCGTTGAACATGAATGATTGTTGGTCACATTAGGTGTACTATGAAAGCACAGTCATCCATTGTGATAATCCTAAAATGCCCAAATATCAGCCGATTTATTGAACTAACCGATATATCGGCCTGTCATTAAACAATCACAGAAAGGAAATTGGTTTTCTGCCACTCATGTCGTTACAAATCACAAAATCATTGATGATGGCATTTTTTCTTCCAATTATTTGCATTCTGAAATTTGATTGGTCTTTATGGCATCTATTTAAACGTTTATAATGGCAAAACAGTTTCAGTGTACCACTTAAGTCATATTTAAAGGCACACTAATGAGATCTGAGAGCAACGACAAAGGGACAGATTTTTTTTGTCATTTTTGGAGCTCAACAGCCCTAGTTACTTCTATCATATGAAACAAAAGCATTGTCAGTAGTTTGTTAAACATATCACTGTGTTTCCCAGAAGTCGTACAGGTTGGTTGAACCATTACTTTGATTCGAGAGAAAGAAAAAGTCTCACTTAAAGACTGCCTGGGACAATATAAAGATAATTTTGGATGCAGTCATACTTCTGAAATGAACAAGAATACCAAGACTTGTGTTAGGTTTTACACAATCCAGCCAGTGTAATCCTGCATCTGTTTGAATATGATAAGACATGTTGATTCACGCTTCACTTTGCCAGAAGTCCAGGACTCCATTTGTTAAAGAACATTTGTGTGCACAAAACGACCAGAGAAAACGCAAATGGCAGTAGCTTCGTCAAATACAGTTTCTGTCTAAATAAATTAGGCAGAGAATAATACAGCAACATTTTATATTCCAGTACAGTATATCCAAATATGCCTGTGCTCCTCTTGTTATTGAAGCTGCTTTAAAGATATCCGCACATCTGGAAATGTCTCAACAATTTATTTGTTTACCTTCTCGGTTGCCAATTAGATTTAGTGGGGCCATTTTTCACAAATCATAAATGTTTAACGACACATTTACGGTTGCAGGGAAAGCTTATGGACTGTGACATTAATCTAATTTATTTTTTCAGTCCATGCTCCGATCCATTAAAGCTTTATTCTGCATGGGGGGGGGGGGGGGGGGGTTATCAAAAGATGAATAGCTGAACATGTATTTTCTGCATATTTTTAACTCTCTATTAGGTAGATTATGTTTTTGGGTGAATCTCACGGAAACACATTCAGGTTGTATTTTGCACGGTCCGGTCACCTTGTCAGGTTTAGGTCCTACCTGATGGGACCGTGGCAGCATCAGCCTTTTTTTGTGTTCCCCGTTTGTGTGAGCCAGGTCCGGTTGTTTGGACCGCCATGTGCGCGTCACCAACGTGCACTCTCCGGTGATGTCATGGTTCTGTGAACCAGTCAGGTTGGGTTTTGTCTGACGAGGACCATGACATCATCATCCCCTGTCTGTTTTATATTTCGTGTTTTGTGTGGGTGTACGGGTCTGGCGGTGAGTTATCGCTGTGCGTGATTTGCCGTCGTGTGCCCTCCGGTGATGTCATGGTCTTGGTACCTTGGCAGGTTGTGTGTGTGTACCTGTGGAGGATCATGGCATCATCGTCCCTTGTCTGTTTTGTCAAAGTGTGTTTACATTTTGCCCTTATGCGTTTCAGGTGTCACTGGCATGTTGAATCAGTGTTTTCATGGGAACCCTGATTGTTTCCACCTTCAGCTGCGACACCTGCCCCGTGTCTGTTTCTCTTATTTAAATTCATGTCCGCATGTGCATGTGTCATGTCCGATGTCGGATAATCGTGACTGTTTCTGCCATGTTTGCCACTTTTGTTTGCATGTGGCTGTTTGTTTAACTGTGCTCTCTTGTACAGTTGGAGCAGGCGGCAGTAGTTTCATAAGTGGAGTTCCATCTGTACTCGTTGGACACTGCCCTCGCCATTTCAGTGCCCAGTATTCCCGTGGAGGATGTATCCTCATCTTCGCCCACGTTCGGGGGAGAGAGAGAGAGAGAGAGAGAGAGAGACATATATATATATATACACTCACCAGCCACTTTATTAGGTACACCTGTACATCTAGTTATCCATGTGATTATCTAATCTGCCAATCGTATGGCAGCAGTGCATAAAATCATGCATATATGGGTCAGGAGCTTCAGTTAATGTTCACATCAACCATCGGAATGGGGAAAAAATGTGATCTTAGTGATTTTGACCGTTGCATGATTTTTTGTGCCAGACGGGCTGGTTTGAGTATTTCTGTAACTGCTGATCTCCTGGGATTTTCATGCACAGCAGTCTCTAGAGTGTAAAGCGTATGATGCGATAAATAAAACAAAGAAACTTTAAAAAAAAAAAAAACATCCAGCGAGCGGCAGTTCTGTGGGTCAAAAGGGCTTGTTAATGGCAGGTCAGAGGAGAATATTATATAACACTGTATATATATATATATATATATATATTTGCTATATGGGATTATAAAGTTTTACTCAATTCAAATTGATGTTTTGTTGAACCAATACAACTACAAAAACTAGAAATGATTTATATTCTCATATGTGCAGAATCCATTTGCTTGTTTCTGGATTTCTCATATGTGCTTTGCACAGCTGCTTAATTCATACACCTCCACAAACATCCGGAAAAAAAAAGACATTGATCCCAATGATGCATGGAGCGTCCCAAAGCAGCCATCACTTTCATGCACTGTCAGCCCCGTTACCCCAAAAGCCAGAGGCCTCCATTCGCATCGGAATGGTGTTGAAAGCTCATGTGTGGTATCCCTTGAGATCAACCTACTTCCTTTACAAATCAGCTTAATCCTGCAGGCCTCTTGCTTGGCTCAGGTTTGCCCCAAAAAGCCCGCTAGATAAGCAGCCATGCGGGCCGAGCTTTGACATTGTTAATTACACAAGAGAAATCAACGAGATCTCATGAGATATGCAGATAAAGATTGCGGCTTTGGTGGTTTTCAAATGCGATATCTCCAGCTGTTGTTTACTGTCAGAGGTTGGGCTGGACATGACAGATAGCGGCCTGCCGAGACCCCGAGTAATTTAGAAGATACGTGACTGTGTTTTACACACCTGAAGAGCCTCATTTGCTTGCATTAGTGCTTATGTAAAGTCGTCATTTTTATTTGTATAGCGCTTTTCACAAACATGTCGTTTCAAAGCAGCTTTACAGGAAATCATACATTAACAGAAACTGTAATATCTATAAAGTCTTAGAGTCATCATTGTGTAGTTTGATTAATTTGATTGTAAATTGTGTATAGAAATGAAATAATGATTTTATTTAGAACCCCAGTGAGCAAGCTGAAGGCGACTGTGGCAAGGAACACAAACTCATAAGGTGTTGGTTAATGGAGAAAAATAACCTTGGGAGAAATCAGACTCACTGTGGGGGCCAGTTCCCCTCTGGATAACATGAATATAATGCCAATATTAGTTATTTTTGTGCAGTGCAAGTCTTGGTTTAAAATGTGTTAACTTAGTAAGTGTTAAGGTCCATTGTCTTTTATAAATTAATGATTAAGTTCACTCGCGTGTATTCAAGGTGCAATAAAAAAAAAAAAATTCTATTTTTAATTAGGGCTGTCAATTTAATGCGTTCATTCAGCGCGATTAATTAATTATATATAAAAAATAACGTGTTAAAACAATTTACACAATTAATCGCAATGCCCCCCTGATCGTAATATGGAAGATTCCTGAGAAATGCAAGCTTGTAGTACCACCTGTTTACTCCAGAGGGCAGTAAGTGAAACTTCAACTTTGTGGCAACGAGCAGTTTATACAGTGAAGAAAACAACCAGACAGCACAAAACAGACATTTGTTACGTTCTTGCGTTCAAAACACTTGGAGTGCAAATTCAAACTAAGAGATCTCAAAATGGTGCGCAAACCAACTGGCTGGTGTTTTTACTGACATTTTCAACCTGTCCCTCTCCCTGTCTGTAGTCCCCACATGCTTCAAAACATCAACCATTGTGCCTGTACCGAAGCAATCAAAAATCACTTGCTTAAATGACTGGCGTCCTGTTGCTCTGACCCCCATCATCAGCAAATGCTTTGAGAGGCTAATTAAAGATTACAACTACTCTGTTCTGCCCACCTCTTTGGACCCATTGCAGTTTGTCTACCGCAACAACCGCTCCACTGATGATGCCATTGCATCTACAATACACACTGCTCTCTCCCACCTGGAAAAAAGGAACACGTATGTGAGAATGCTGTTTGTAGACTACAGCTCAGCATTCAACAACATAGTGCCCTCCAAGCTTGATGAGAAACTCCGGGCTCTGGGCTTAAACAGCTCGCTGTGCAGCTGGATCCTGGACTTCCTGTCAGGCAGACGTCAGGGGGTTAGAATGGGCAGCAACATCTCATCACTGACCCTCAACACTGGAGCCCCGCAGGGCTGTGTTCTCAGCCCACTCCTGTATTCCCTTTACACACATGACTGTGTGGGAACACATAGTTCTAATGCCATCATTAAGTTTGCTGACGATACGACGGTGGTAGGTCTGATCACTGGTGTCAGGAGCACCATTACATTACTGAGGAACTCACATGGTCCGTCCACACTGAGGCCGTTGTGAAGAAGGCTCACCAGCGCCTCTTCCTGAGACGGCTGAGGAAGTTCGGAATGAACCAACACATCCTCACACTGTTCTACACTAGTACTGTTGAGAGCATCCTGACTGGCTGCATCACGCCTGGTACGACAATAGCACCGCCCACAGCTGCAAAGCCCTGCAAAGGGTGGTGCGAACTGCCAGACACATCATCGGAGGTGAGCTTCCCTCCCTCCAGGACATATATAACAGGCGGTGTGTGGAAAAAAGCTCGGAGGATCATCAGAGACTCCAACCACCTGAGTCATGGTCTGGCAGGCGGTATCGCAGCATCAGGACCCGCACCAGCCGACTACATGACAGCTTCTTCCCCCAAGCAATCAGACTTTTGAACACTTGATCTCTCATGATCAATAATTAGCACTGCACTTTAATCTATAATCTTATTATCTCACACTGGACTGTCAAATATATTCTCCACAATACAACTACTGTATATATATTTTTTATTTTTATTGTATGTGCATTCTATATTGTGTGTATTGTTTACTGTACATTGTATAATAGGATTGTGTTGTGTAAATATGTTGTTTATTGTAAAGTGGTTTATGTCTCGTCACTGTCATGACTGCAATGTTGCTCGGAACTGCACACAAGAATTTCACCTGCTGTTGCACTCGTGTACACGGTAGTGTGACAATAAAGTGATTTGATTTGATTTGTTCCGTTACGACATACAAAAACAAATGCCAGTTTGTGATGATGTCAAACCAAAAATCAAAATGTGAGAGTTGTGGGAGTGGATAACGACCCACATTTCAGTCTATTTCTCACACAATTGCTATTGTATGTCTTCAGAACACTTGGAATATTGCACACAAGTCAAATTGACTACTTTCATAATACTTGTATGCTCCTTTTTTCATATGTTGTGGTTTGACAGACTCAGTTCTTATTCACTTTCATTAGATGGAAAAGATTGGTGAGGATATTCTTCAAAATTAATTGTTTGTGCTTCACATGGGAACACAATATATGGGTTTGGAACTGCATGAGGATGAGTAAATTGGGAACTATTCCTTGATCTTAATTGCAAATGATTATTATTAATTTAGATGTATTCCAACTCTCTGTAAAACATCTTGTAACACACAAGACTTGCTCACAGACATAAGGCGCTACCCATTCGTCTATGTTCCACCCATTTATTCTGCACCCCTCGAGGGAGTTGAATGCAACTGTGGTGGGAGTTATAATTGGGCAGTAGCAATGCAGCTAAACCCCCCAATGCATCTTGCACTGTAATTTTCATATGTGCACACGGCAAGATGTCCGTCCTCTTTGGAGAACTCTTTGGGTTTGCTAATGGAGTTATTGATCATTGTGACATTGCCGACATTTCTATAAGCCATATGAAAGCCCAGCTCAAAGTGTAGTGCATCACAACTGGAATGCATTTAGATTACTTCATTGCAGCTCTGAGGGGCTGGTGCCTGCCGAAGATAGCATTCTCATACGGCCCATCAGTACTGGCCTTTAAAGGACACTTTTTAAAAATATTTGTCACAAAACTCTTTATGATTTCTTTACTGTCCTTTTCCAGAGTTCTTGCAGCCAGATTTCTCATGAGCTCTGGATTCAGGTGTACAAAAATCCCATTGGTTTGTTTAATGAGGTGCACAGATGGAATTCGAGCTCTTCTTTGAAGTAATGAAACAATACGTATTTATTCACTATATTGGATTAGTGGTTATAGAGCCTCTAAAAAAGGCAATAGTCACTAGAAAGCTTATATATAGTGTAGTGTAGAGTTCTCAAGTGTTGGATTGCAGTGCTGCTGATTTAATTGGCTAATGGAAATACATTAACGCACATTCAAAATTGTACTCTACTGATTCTATATTGAAACACTTTCATATAAAACTTTGAGCACAATGTCAGCCCAAATGTGATTTGTTATTTGTGTTGGTAGATTTTTTATTTTTTATACTGATTAGATTGGTTGGACGATGGTTGATTTGATTGATTTGATTGCTTGACTTTTATGACTGACTTGGTTGGTTGGTTTGTTAGTTGCTTCACTGATTGGTTGAGATGATTGATTTTATTAGTTGCTTGCTTGATTAGGTTGGTTGACTGATTTGTCTGGTTGGTTGAATGATTTGATTGGTTGGTTGGTTGGTTGGTTGGTTGCTGGACTGTTTTGGCTGGGTGGTTGGTTGACTGATTCAGTTGTTTGGTTAGTTGGTTGAATGATTTAGTTGGTTTGTTTGTTGACTTATTTGTCTGGTTGGTTGACTGATTTGTCTGGTTGGTTGACTGATTTGGTTGGTTGGTTGGTTGACTGATTAGGTTGGTTGACTGATTTGTCTGGTTGGTTGACTGATTTGATTGGTTGGTTGACTGATTAGGTTGGTTGACTGATTTGATTGGTTGGTTGACTGATTTGGTTGGTTGGTTGGTTGGTTGACTGATTTGTCTGGTTGGTTGGTTGGTTGATTGGTTGGTTGCTGGACTGTTTTGGCTGGGTGGTTGGTTGACTGATTAGGTTGGTTGACTGATTTGTCTGGTTGGTTGACTGATTTGATTGGTTGGTTGGTTGGTTGCTTGCTTGACTGTTTTGGCTGGGTGGTTGGTTGACTGATTCAGTTGGTTGGTTAGTTGGTTGAATGATTTAGATGGTTTGTTTGTTGGTTAGTTGGATGGTTGACTGATTGGTTTATTGATTTGTTTGGTTGGATGCTTGACTGGTTTGGCTGGGTAGTTGGTTGACTTATTTGGTTGGTTGGTTGTTTGACCGATCGGTTGATTTGATTGATTTGGTTGCTTGACTGATTTGGCTGGGTGGTTGGTTGAGGGATTTGTTGGTTTGTTTGACTGAGTTGGATGGCTGATCGTTGTTTCCCATACAATGAGATAACTCTCTACTTAACCACTATAGTACGATGCACTGTTGTTGAAACTAACTAGTCACGACTGTTTCCCGAAACCATAGTGACTTGTTGCACATCCTTCATTTGTTTAACAACAAGCTTTTTCACAATGAGATGCCGTTAATGATGTTATGGAGGAGTAATAATTCTATGGAGATTGAATGGGTGTCAAATTATAGCATGTTTACATGAACACCAGAAAGCTGTTTATTGCAAGAAAGCTGCTGAAGACACCAAAGTAGCATCCGCATTTATATGCACAGTGTAATCGGCATTTTCTTTACCCCCATATACAGTATATGTGGCTCGGTAAGTTTTCCCTCTCACGTCATCGTCTGGGATTCCACAGGTTCATTTGAACATGTACAAACATGCACATTCTTCAAAAAACTGTTTAAATGTGTTTACATGTCACATAAGCTGTGTTCTCTCTAGCTTACTATTAATCCCTTGATTGTTGAATGGAAATGCCAGTTCTTGCATGACGTTTCACAACACTAGTTTCTGCAAAAAACCCAAAATAAGCAGTTATTTAAGTGAAAGATATATTGTGTATTGATTAGAATATAAAGAAGCCTCAGCGAATTCACATTATGTCGACAGCACAAACTAACAAGAAACTATGCTTCTAACTGTAGGTGGAGAGCTATATTTCTTGAGAGTGCTTTTTGGAACTACGGTTTCGGGACACACTAAATAGTTGAAATATGTTGATATTGATTGAACTTGCAACTATAGTTGGCTAACGATGCTTTGGGGAAATACACCCCTGGTTTGCCGACTAGTTGGTTGGTTGGTTGGTTGATTGATTGGCTTTCTGATTAATTGCACATCTGATTATTTTGATGTACAGATTGGAATTCTTGAGATTTTAGTTTGGCCATGTGATTTTCCCCCTTTTATCAAAATGCAGCATGCATTTGATGTCATACACAATGTCAGAAATGTATGTTGGGAGAAGAGCATGAAATAAAGCATAACACAGTTTCTGTGTTGCCTTTGCTGTCTTCTGCACTACGGCTGGACACCATAATGTACATAAGCAAATGTCCAGATTTCCGTCAGCTTTCTCCATTTGTTCAGCTTGTTGGTAAACAAAGTCATCACTTGGATCCATGCTTATTCATACATCACTAATATAGCAACCACAGCTGAGGTGCCAAAAAAACTATTACACGTCCCAAACACACAGATCTGATCACTTGTTAAAGTGTGGACATTCAACCCCAAAAATCTGGATTTGGAAAACAAATCTGCATTGTCTGAAGTGTGAGGATTAGCTCTAATATTGTGCCAAGAGTGAGTGGTTTGGCCAAGTTATGAAGGAATATGAATTCTGGAACAACATGAGGGTGAGAATTTTCCTTTTTGAGTTAACTATCCCTTTAACTGCTGAATGAAATCTAACACCGGAACCGTACGTTATTTGAGAGCAGGTTAGTACTTCCTGTTCCAATACTTCTCAACTCTCTCATCTATGAGAAGCTCAGCTCTGCACGACATGTTGAACAAATCAATATACCTGCAGCCAGCATCATAATTAAGGTTCTGACAAAGCTATCCTTTATTTACAGAGTCAGGGCTAGTAGCCTTGTCAAAATGTACAATAAATCAACCGTTTGCCATGTCAGACCTGAGATTTCTCCCAAAGCTGCTCAACGCAATCAACCTCTGTCAAATAACAGCCAGTTTGTTTCGTGCCCTGGAGAAACCAGGAGAGATTAGGCGCTTGATTGACATTCGTTAGGTCAAAAAGTGCTTTTGTGTTGTTAGATTGCAAAAAACCCCCCAAAACAACTATCATCACACCTGATCTGTGCTTCTACTTAATAGAATCAAAGTCTGGGTTAATATCTAATCTCTGTTGATATACAGTATATGTTGATAACATCACTGAAGGCTATTGAGCTTAGCTATATATTAAAGCTCATGAAACCTGTCGAGAACAAGTTATATTCCACCAATATGATCACACGGGAAGTCGGCATGCTGTTTCCGGTGAAGTTCCGGTACTCTAGGACTCATTGACATGCCCAATCTCCCATAGGATATATTTGGAACGGCTCAACAGCAGTTATTTTCTCTCATAGCTCAACAGGAAGCGCAATGCGTCAGTTGCATAGGAGACCACAGTTCAATCCCCAATCAAACGAAGAAGTAATCACGTTTGTATAAACAATCACGAGCGAGATAACGAGGTTGCATTTTTATCCCTGACATTGCATTTTGTCTCTACTGATGTTTAGGGTTAAATTTGGTTTCTGGTTGGGGGTAGATTCAATAAAATCAGCATGTCTCTTCACTGTTTTACACCCTGTGCCACTGAAAACACTGATATTTTTACAACTGGCTTCTAGAGACTTCTCCTGGATATAAATATATGTCACACATGTTTATATGCTCTGAAACACTCAGCGCTTTAGCCTCTGGGGCCAGTGATTTCAAATTCGGTCAATGTTTACCGATTTCGGCTAAAGAAAAATTGGCACACATTTGCCGATTTCTATGCAAGATCATTTCACTCTAAAATAAATAAATTACAATGAACAATTAGCACATTTTCACCCAAATTAACATAAAAAATATTCTGAAGAGCATAAAACAGTTGTGTACATAATTAGTAAAACTGTTCATACTTTAATTGTCCCTTTGAATTCAATGAAAAGCTAAACATAAGAATTGATTCATGAGCAATTTACACATAAATGTGTCCAAAATGTGTTTTTTAATGGCATTAAAAAAAGCCCAGTGTTTTCGTTTTTTTAAATAATTACTATAATTAGTATGTATTAAATTCAGTACAAAAAATAGAACATTATTTGGACTTTGCATTTAAATATTCAATCTTTAAAGATATCTTTTCCATTACAGTAGTGAGATACAATAGTGAAAATGAGATTTTTTTCGCAGTAGCAAAACTAAATACATTATTTTGTATATAGTATTATATGTTAAATATTTAATTGATATAAAATACTTCTATAAATGTAATTATTTTGTTGTTATTATGTAATTCTGTATATTGTCCCTGTGCATTTTCAGCACAAAATATAATACGATATGTTAATAATTTTTATGAAATATAGTATTTTAACGTTACATATTTAATTGATATAAAATAAATATAACTTTATTAAAAATATATTTATGATTGTTATTAAAATGGTGTTAAAAGCATGTACTGAGAATCGGGTAAGAAAATAAAAATTTAATTAATTTATTTTTTTAATTATATATACACACACATATTATATATATATATATATATATATATATATATATATATATATATATATATATATATATATATATAATAAAATATTTTATTTTGGGGTGACAGTTTTCAAGAGATCACATCTCTTTTTTTTTAATATTCTTCAATATGATAAAATAACAAACAAGTACAATCTCCTGTCAATGATAGTGAAAGGCAGTTGCCAAGAGTTTCTTTATGCAGCTGTGTTTAGTTTTGGTCTTTTCTCACAAAGAAAAGAAGACTAATCATTTTTATGTCCATTATTTATAATTAAAAAAAAACAAAAAAAACATTAAGTGCTAAAAGGCCTGTTGGGAGATGAAACATTATCCTGCTATGAGATGCTTTGCAGAACATGACGAGTTGAACTTATCAACCTGTCTCGCCTTTTATAGACTTGCTTGTCAGTTAATCTTAGCCTGTTCCTGTTATTATCACTCCAAAGATCATCTAGTATACCACACTGCCAACAGCAGGGGCAATAAAGCATTTAACAAAGGCCTACAAAATGTCACGGCCAATAACCTTTGCTTGTTTAGTTTACGAAGCTGTTATACTCGAATAGCCTCTAACTTGTTGTTATATTTAAGTAAAATGTCTCTGATAATTTTATTAAAAAACCTTTTATTAAAAAAGTATTTTGCATGAAGTAATATAAAAATACACATTATATAAATTATATTTGTTTCCTTGTGCAACGTTTTAGCATAAAATAAATATTTTAATAATTGCATAAAAAATGTATTTTGATAAATATTTAAATTAGTAAGATATAAATATCTAAATTATTTAATCATGTTGCTGTTATTATGTATTTTGTCCTTGTGAAGTTTCAGCATAAAATAAAATGCATATTTTTTATTTGTTTTATAAGTTTATTAAAATGTGTATTTTATACTTGATTTTAAATATTTAGAAATAATTTAGATATTTATATATGAATTTATATATTTATAAAAAAAAGTGTTTTGTTTTAATTATTGTCTTTTCTTATTGTGCAATGTTTCAAAATAATTTAGAATACATTACAGTAAAATAAAATAAAATAAAATAAGAAATGTCCCCCTAATCAGTATTTTCAGATGAGAACACCATAGTTGTGGGACAATTGTAGAACCATGTTTGTTTTTAAAGTACAGTACTTTGGAGTACCACACACATATCATGGTACATGCATAAATGTCATGGTATACATTAAGTACAATGATGTTATTATCTTATATCATCACTGCACCATGGTACATCTACAGCGCTCTTATGAATGTTTTGGTAAGGTAGGCCAGTCTGCAGTGCTTACATGATTGCAGTGCTCAATACTACACAACAGACTACACAAGACTTGTGAATTATAGAACACAAGTATAGAGCACTTCTAAACTTCTCATGATGTGCAGTTTTGTTTTATAAAGTCAGACATCAAACTCAAAAAGAAATGTAATTCGAGTCTCAGGAGTTGACGAGAGCCAGATTGGATTTTTGAGTTGTGAACAGTGCTGGAGGAGAAAAGAGAGGAATTACTTTGACTTTTGTTAGAATTTCAATTGAGTGTCTCAAACTAGTTTTTACACTGTCCTTCACACTATATCCCCTTGCGTTCTTTCATCTCAAGCTAATAGTGAATATATTCTACATCAGTCTCTGTTCTGTAGACGGATGGATTATAAAATCCATATGATGTATGATTATTCAATCACTGGTCAGTTTTATTAAATATAAAGTTCATATGCACGTATGCATGAATTAATAGATTAGTTTGACTGACTCATTTTCACGTTGTGTTTATGCACATTGTATGAACTGGAACCTAGAGAAATACATACTTAAGTAACATTCCTGTCTATAAAGTCGCCGCTGATGTGGCGCACTCGTTATAACAGACCATATGTTGACTGGATGGGGGTTTCTTAGTCAGCAGTTACGCTTTATAGAGTATAGAGTTGAAATGACAATTGCTTATGAGAATTGTCATTGTTGGATGAACTATTCCTCTAAGAAAATGTAAGTGATGATTGCCCATGCAAAACTCACCACCTTGATGCTAGGATGTTTTAGGTCAGGGGTTCCCAACGGGGGCGGTACCGCCACCCAGGGGGCATTCCAAGGATGCCAGGGGGCGCTGAGAGCAAATGAGTAGAGAGGGGGGCGTTAGGTTACAAATTGGGTGTGTTTATCAGTCATAATAATCAAATCTATCGTCAAGTTCCTCTTTGCATTAAAACGTTTATCTAGACTTGGAGTAAGGGAATGAAGTAAGGGGGTGTTCATCAAAAAAGGTTGAGAAACACTGTTTTAGGTGGTGTATATATACAGTATATAAAAATAATTTGACCTTCAAAATATTGGAGAGTTGTCCGTCCCGCCCCAGACTATGAGCTTTTTAGACTGATGGCGAGGCTTTTTACGTCGGGTGGAATCTGTTCGTTTGCTGGCATCCATGGCTGCACCATGCAGTTATTTGCCTGCAAACTTGTTTAAATCTTGCAACCCAGCGGTGTCTAAATGCTATTGGTAAGTGGGCAGTGGGCGGGATCACACATGCCAAAACATAAACAGAAATTACAGCCTGGAATGGAAACTTCAATGCAGTTGGATTGTTATCGGAGAAGCCATTATTTCAACTTGGCATGTTTCCTAAATCTCTAATGACATATTATGGTCATTTTATGATTTAGTACAGTACAAATATTACATATAGCACTTTTAATATATATATATGTCACATACATAAAACCTCAATATCATTCTTGATGGGTTAATCACAGTTTTACATTTGTAAAATCGTTTTGATGAGACCATTGATATTTCAACGACATAAAGGTCATTGGAAAAAAAGGTAATTTAGTGAAGATAACCAAACATCCTGGATATGTAGCCGGGATTCACATAATCTTTACAAAAGATTATATTATTTTAAGCAATGTCTCTCTCTCCGGAGATAAACTTTTCACTTTCATGTCTTGAAATCATTCGTATTCTTTTTAGCAAGTTCAAAGATGGAATGGAGTGGAATAGTTGAACTTTGGAGACGTTGATGTTTTGGTTACTAATAAACATTAGAATCAGTCTTAGTCCTGGTATTTCTGAGTGTGTTTAAATAAACTCCAAATGACCAACATGCTTAAGATACCCATTTCATGAGGTGGAATCGTGCTCTACAGTCCCAACTGAGTGAAAGTAGTTAAAAGTTCATTCCTGAAACTATTTAGAATCATACTAAAGTGATAAACGGCTTTGAAATAGATGCATTATGACAATTTTACAATGATCTTTCTACTACATCTAATTGTTTCGTTCATAAGTTGGTCTCCCAGCTAACTATTGTTTGTTGGAAAAGCTACAAAAAGCACAGATGACTGATTGTGAAAGAAAACATTGAGCACGGCAGGTAACAGACTCACCTGAAGCAGTTCTTCTAACTGTAGAGGAACATTGAGATATCCTAAAGGGACAATATGAGAACATTTTGCAGATAAGACAGAACACTTTTACCTCAGAGAGATGAAGGACCTTGGTGCTCCAGGCTTTTTCGGTTATGGTTGGAAAGAAAATTACAGAAAGGTAACATATATGCGTCACGGGCCCGACTAAAAGTAATTTATGCATTTGAAGAATGCAAGGGTTTTTGTATTATTTTTTCCTCTTTCTGCATGTACGCCTCAGGAGAAACATTCAAAATACTGTTTTTTTTATATATACATATATATATATATATATAGTGAAGGACATAGAATACAATGAAAATAGACTGAGGTCATTGTGGAGGAACAATATTAGAAATGTTGAATAAAAAAAAATTAATGATATACAGAAACAGAACAAGTTTATCTGAACCTATACAGCAACAGCCTGTTTAAAAAGGCCAAAAATTCAGTTCAGAATCAAACATTGCTCTCTATAAGCTAGCGTACTGCGTACTGTGTACATAAAGTATTTAAAACAGCCTTAAAAAGTTCTGTTTTTGATTTCAGTTGACCTCTAAATGTGTGCTAATAGCAGGGTGTGTATTTCCCAATCACTCATCCATCATTGCTGCACTAATCCATTAGCTCAGCCACTTAATTGGCAAATATTGAGTCACTACAACCACTAATTACAACAGACAATTGCAATGGCCCAGTGCGCTCTATCTGATAAATACAAACCACTTTCAATATCTGGGAGGCTGTCTTGCATTTAAATTAGATTATTAAATGTTAAAAGTACACTCAAGCGTTTGCCATTGCCTATAACTTGTCCTAGGTGTGTTATCTTGAAGGTAAGCGAAGGGTACTGTGTTTATGTACAGATGTCAGGGTCATGTTGCTGCCATTTTCAACTCTATCTCATGAAAAGTCATATATAAATTATGAGTTGGGTATTTCGTATGGTCTCGCACAATGTTGTTTGCATAAACTCGTACGACTTCATCACGTGGAAATTCCCAGATGTCTAATGCAGAAGTAAGCGTGAGTTCTGCGCAGGAGGCGTTAAGGACATACTTATTAATATTATGCCCTTACACAAACCCCTTATCTAAACTTAACCAGTCAGTAGAGTGTGTAAACATGATAGGAAGATGTTGTGTGTGACAGAAGCAAAGTCACGTATTAGATGGAAACGATGTCCAGCGACGTCATTGGATGTAGTGAAGTTGTAGGAGTTCAAACAAGTGCCGTTGCGTGATATCATAAGAATTAGCCAAATGTAGAAAAGTCGTACGAATCCTGTACATAATAAGTACATTGAAACAAATGCTTAAGTACATAGTAGTAAAAGACCCCAAATATAAAATGGTTCCCATGTTTTTAATAGTAATTTTATCTGGTGGCTTTGTAGCAAGGATTTATCACTCTAATTGCATCATTTGTAAGCATATGCACCAACTGTCTCATCTTATACTTGGCGAATAAAGTTCTGAAGTTCTAAGTTTCCCTTTATGTGTTGCAGCTATTGCAGGGCAAGACAATCCCAAAACTGGGCACCCTGGACCAAATCGAGACAGGAAGTGGAGATGGGTACAGCGGAGACTGTGATGATGAAGACGGATGTTGGGGTTCAGGAAACGGAGCAGCCGAACGAAGAAGAATCGTCAAGATATGTAAGTACTATATTTGTCAACTGGTTACCATTTTTGTAACTGAATTAAATACATATATGCTGAATAATGAATAAAAAAGAAAAGCTCCTAAATAAAAGTTCCTGTAATTTAATCGGCTTTTAATGTCATTAGGAGATAAGTTAAGATACGTCTTTACAAAAATTGTACAATTAGGTTGCATGCGCTAACATTAGTTAACAAGCACTAACAATGAACAATACTTTTGCAGCTCTTATTTGAACTAATGATTAACTAATGATGAATAATAATGAACTAATGATGAACTAATGATGAACTAATATTGAACAATTGTATTATATTATATTGTATTATAAGTGTTGTTGCATTGTACTTACATTTAAAGTACCTGAATTTCATTACATCTGTAGTTATATTGTTAACCTTAACCCCTAACCCTTAACCCTACATGTACCTCAACTTCAGTAGCAGCAAATGTGAACCTTGTGAGGATTTTGCAGAATAACATGTAGGTACATAAGTACATTGCATTGTATGTATTTTAATGGTAGTACATAGTAGTTAAAGACACAGAATTTAAAGTGGGACCAGATATATTGTTCATTGACACCAATGCATTTACTAATGTTAACAAATAGAACCTTACTGTAAAATGCTAACGATAATTCAAATATATTACATTATGGTGGCATTCACGTACAGCAATGGTTAGATTTTAACAAAAAAGTGGCCTTAGAAGGCCTTAAGTCTATAACTGGCATGTAATCGATTTTGCAATCGAGTTCGCCAATTCGTCCAATAGACTTATCCGTTCACACAGAATATGTTCTTGCATTGAATTGAATGGTAAAACACAAACTTCTCTGTTGGTAATTTTACACCTGTTAAGCAAATGCTAGCATTGCCATTTTGTTTATTTATATGTCATCTTCTTATGCATGGAAAACTGGACACTTTATGAAATAATGAGAAGGAATATTCCACATCTGAATTGACCACATCATTTGATCATTCTTTCATTGACGCTTGATATCTGAGCGTAATTAAAAGGCCAAATCAATGTAAAGTGTAGAGAAACATTATTACAACATTTCTTCCTCCTCCAAACTAATTATGCAATCAAGAATAATGACGTTATAAAACAGTGGAACAAATCAAAGTGGCCATCTGGTAATTAATCCATCATCGGACCGGGATTGGTTCTTTGACCCGTACCATTGCTAAATCAACCTTGGGGTTTCTACAGTTCTCTCTTCAATCCCGTATGCTCCTCTGATTAATCACCTCCTCTTTTTGTGTCTGGGAATGGGGCGCTCCAGGCATCATCGCATCATACCGGTATTTCCTTTTCTTTCTGTCAGTCTGGCATACTGTGTCGATGTCGCCTCATGGCCCACTCATAATTCATATGACAATGTCACAATCGTCTCGTTTATCACTGTCTTTCTGCCCTCATCTCCACTGTATCATGCTCCATTCAACACCACCGCATCAACCGCTGATGTGGCGCACTCGTTATAACAGACCATATGTTGACTGGATGGGGGTTTCTTAGTCAGCAGTTATGCTTTATAGAGTATAGAGTTGAAATGACAATTGCTTATGAGAATTGTCATTGTTGGATGAACTATTCCTCTATGAAAATGTAAGTGATGTTTGCCCATGCAAAACTCACCACCTTGATGCTAGGATGTTTTTGGTCAGGGGTTCCCAACGGGGGCGGTACCGCCACCCTGGGGGAATCCAAAGGATGCCAGGGAGCTCTGAGAGCAAATTAATAGAGAGAGGGGGGTGTTACAATTTGGGGTAGTGTTTATCAGTCATAATAATCAAATTGTTAGGCAATTGCTAAAATGTTTTAGGTGGTTGCTAGAGCATTGCTATTGGGTTGCTACAGAATAGCTATGCGGCTGCTATGGTGTTTTGTGTGGCTAGGGTATTTCTATGTGATTGCAAGGGTGTTTGGGTGGATACTAGGGCACTAAGGTGTTCTGGGTGGTTGCTAAGGTATTGCTATGTGGTTGTTAACATGTTCTGGGTGGTTGCTAAAGCATTGCTATATGGTTGCTAGGGTTTATTGAGTGGTTGCTAGAACACTGTGGTTTTGCTAAAAGGTTCTGGATGGTTGCTATGACATTGCTATGTGGTTGCTAAGGTGTTTTGGGTGGTTGCTAGGGGTGTAAATCAGACGTTTATTCACGATACGATCTTATATTGATTCTCTTGGCCTGCAATTCGATATTTCCAATACTTCAAAGTCTTTTGCGATACTATTTTGATTTGATTCGATTCAGGGCCCTGCGATCAATATTCAGATATTATGTGCCTATTTTACACAATCAATTAAAAAATGTTTGCCCTCATATGCAACCAAAATATTATTTGAATATTTTATTGAGCTCTCTGAAAAGTGAAAATTTATTCGCATTGGGACATCCACAACAAAGATGTTGAAAAAAATTATACAGATAATAATATACAAAATTATGTCACACACAAGTGATCATCAATCATTTGATTACAGCTTATTTTTCAGTTTAATCTATTCAAAGTACTTACATACCCATGACTTGTTTCCAACTATCTGTGCTATCCGTGGTTTTCTTGGCTACAACTTCCACTGTTGTAATGAAAAATTCTGTTTCAGTTATCTGGGATAAATGTTAGTAAGTGTATTGATGTGTAGATGTGTAAAGTCTTATAACTGATGCTAGTGCTGGGCAGCAGGTGTTTCTCTTTCCCTCATTAGTGCTGTTCAGAATGTCGGCGTTGTCAACACGTTTCACATAATGGTTGAACTGCCCCATGGTACCTTTAAATAGCAAATTCTCATGTAAAATTCAAATGGATCGCATGCAAAACGATATCGACGGAAGCCCAAATTAATCGTGCATGTGAGCCACACTGCATTTGTCATGATAGCTCACATTTTAAGGAGCACCCAGTTGACGTGTTCGCACAGATCCTGTCAATGGAGCTTGGTTGACGCTTGTGCACGGATAGCTGGGCACATGCTTGTCCCACATGAAAAGCATGAAATGAATATAAGGTTGCTTCATTAACTGACGGAAATGTGTACGGATGTGGCTGACATGAGAGTATTAAAATAAAGGTGCGTTTTAATTAAAGAATCTATATAGATATTTACGCGTTGTATCGTTGGATATCGAATCGATGCATCAATCCAGATCGATGACTCGTTGCACCCTGTTCTGTCCGGTTGATAGGATATTGATATAAAGGTTGCTAAGGTTTTCTGGGTGGTTGCCACGACATTGATATCAAATCAAATCAAATCAAATCACTTTATTGTCACACTACTGTGTACACGAGTGCAACAGCAGGTGAAAGTCTTGTGTGCAGTTCTGAGCAACATTGCAGTCATGACAGTGACAAGACATAAACCACTTTACAATAACAACATTTACACAACACAATTTACATAACAAATGTACACATACTTACACAACAATTTACATATCAAATGTACACAATACACACAATGTAGAATACACACACTAGAGAAGGGTATAAATATATATATATACACTAACTGAATTGGGAGCGAGAATATATTGACAGAATGAGGATTAATATAGTGCAGTGCTGATTGTTGATCGTGAGGGATCAAGTGTTCAAAAGTCTTATTGCTTGTGGGAAGAAGCTGTCATGTAGTCGGGTGGTGCGGGTCCTGATGCTGCGATACCGCCTGCCTGATGGAAGCAGTGAGAGCAGCCCATGACTCGGGTGACTGGAGTCTTTGATAATCCTCCGAGCTTTCTTCACACACCGTCTGTTATATATATCCTGGAGGGAGGGAAGCTCACCTCCGATGATGTTTCTGGCAGTTCGCACCACCCTTTGCAGGTCTTTGCGGTTGTGGGCGGTGCTATTGCCGTACCAGGCGGTGATGCAGCCAGTCAGGATGCTCTCAACAGTACTAGTGTAGAACTGTGTGAGGATGTGTTGGTTCATTCCAAACTTCCTCAGCCGTCTCAGGAAGAAGAGGCGCTGGTGAGCCTTCTTCACAACGGCCTCAGTGTGGACGGACCATGTGAGTTCCTCAGTAATGTGGACACCGATGAACTTGAAGCTGCTGACTCTCTCCACCGGTGCTCCATTAATGGTGATGGGGCTGTGTTCTCTGTCTTTCTTCCTGAAGTCCACCACAAGCAACTTGGTTTTACTGACGCAAATATATGTGGTTACATGTGTGGATGATATGTGGTTGTTAGGGAGTTTTGGGTGGTTACTAGGGAATTGCTGTTTGGTTACTAAGGTGTTCATGGTGGTTTCTATGGCATTGTGCAGATGTATAGGTGTTCTGATTGGTTGCTACAAAATCACCATGCCATTTTTAAGGTGTTTTGCGTGGTTGCGATGTGGTTGCTAAGGTTTTTTTGGTGGTTGCTAGGGTATATGTGGTTACTAAGGTGTTCTGGGTGGTTTCTAGGGCATTGCTATGTGATTGCTAATGTGTTCTGGGTGGTTACTATGACATTGATATGTGGTTGCTAGGTAGTTTTGTGGTTTCTAGGGCATGGCTATGTGGTTGCAAATGTGTTTTTGGTGGTTGCTAGTGCGTTGCTGTGCAGATGCTAAGGTGTTCTGATTGCAATTCATCGTGCAATTTTTGAAGGTGTTTAGGGTGGTTGGTAGGGCTTTGCGATGTGGTTGCTAAGGGTTTTTTGGTGGTTACTATGGTATTGATATGCGATTGCTAAGGTGTTACAGGTAGTTGCTACAACATTGTTGTGTGGTTGTTAAGGTGTTCTGGGTGGTTTGTAGGGCATTGTTATGTGGTTGCTTATGTGTTCTGGGGGATTGCTATGACCTTGCCAAGCGATTGCTAGGGTGCTTTGGGTGGTTGCTAGGGCATTGCTGTTTGGCTACTAAGATGTTTTGGGTGGTTGCTAGGGCATTTCTGTGCAGATTCTAAGGTGTTCTGATTGGTTGCTATGACATCTGCATGCAATATTTGAAGGTGTTTTGGGTGGTTGTTAGTGCTTTGCAATGTGGTTGCTAAAGTGTTCTGGGCTGTTGCTAGGATATTGGTATATTGATGCTAAGGTGTTCTGGTTTGTTGCTAGGGCATTAACATGTGGTTGATAAGGTTTTCTGGAATGTTGCTTAAGTGTTCTAACCGATTGCTTGTATATTGATATAAAGGTTTCTAAAGTTTTCTGGATGGTTGCCATGATATTGATATGCGGTTGCTAGGAAGTTTTGGGTGGTAGCTATGGCATTGTTATTCGGTTATTAAATTGTTCTGGGTGTGGTGTTCTGGGTGTTCTGGGTGCCCCCCCCCCCCCCAAGCAGTTCACTCACACCTTAATACTGCTGAAATATGGGCAAGAAAATCTCATAAAGTGTGAAAAAAAATCAGCTGTTTTGTCAATACACAACTTTCACTTAAAATGTAAGAAACAAAAACATTTCTGGCATTATAACAAAACAAAACAAAAAATCACCTTTCACTTCCAGATTCAAATGCCCCTTTTAACTGCTAACTTCTGATTGGTGTTGAACGCCACGCTCCCAACAGTCTCAAAAATCAAAGTTCTGTCAAGCTGAAATATATATCAGAGCTTCTGGACTGAGCTTCAATATGGTCACGCAGAAGGAAAATAAACAAAAACACAATGAAAACTAACAGTAGGCTTGTCTTCCCTCTGTGTGAAAATCATAAATAAATAAAATAATAAGAGTCGTCTGATACAAGCTCAGTGCGCAGGAGTCCTTGCACAAAAGAGTGTGTCGCTTGGCTCCTCGTCACTGTCACCTACGTATGTTGTGTGCATGGCAGCAAATCCAAATGCTGCATACTTAGCAGGGAAAACAAAAGCCGTCAGTGAGACGTATCGGCAGGGAGTCACATCGATCATGATGTAAAGGAAACACAGTCAGAGGAAGTGAAGGAAAGATCCCTTCATTGAGCTCTTATTAATTAATAGCCTGTCACAGGGTGGCATTACATGATATCAGCCACCCTGTTCTTCATCGCAAACTACCGATTGAAGGTGATCTTTTGCACCTGATAAAATGTAATGATCCTGGTGTACTTAAATTGATCCTTATAATGGACCTGGAAGGCTTTAGAAACACTCCAGCAGCCAATTATTGCCATCAAAGCTAATGATACAATGCTTATCACATCATTTAGAGGTGTTAGCAGTAGAGGTGTTGCTTGCGGAAAACAGGTCACATGGGCACATTGATGCAGTTAAGGGTTAGGAATGGTAAGGGGTTTAATGATCTAGTTCCAATTCCGATTATGCCAAGCAATTCCGGTTTCTTAACAATTCTTATAGAACTTTTGAAGAAGCACCGCTCCAACCTATTTAAGATCTACGTATGTTTGGAATTGAATACTAGTGTACTATGCTTTGAAATTTGCATAGTATACACTGTATACTGCCTACTATTTTACGAGAAAGTGAAACTGTATTATTTCAAGATTAACATTTCAGAGAGTAGTAAGCTGTATGTTTTCACATTTGCATTGAGGTGCATGTTTAATTCAGCATTCACATTAGATGCGCTACAACAACTGTGAGTTTTATTCACTTTCACACAAATCACTTCTACAATGGCTGATCATTTTGTTTTTGGACACCTTTGGTTAGCTTTAGGCATTGGTAAAGGGTAGGGATGTCTGCTTTGTTTACCTCTCATTTGTTTTCAGGACACTATTGGTTAGGTTTGGGTTAAAGTTTTAGGTTATGTAGGTGCGTTTTACTCAATAGCACCTCTATCTAATATACACACCTTAAAAAGCTTGTCTGATTACAACACATTTTTACTCGCTTTTGGCGCCCCCCGGTGAACATTTCACTGGGAAACAGCAGCCAAACGTGTAATAAAGCACATCATTTCATTTTGATTTTTTTTTGCCATGGTCACGTGATGTGCATGAGACCAGGGGGGCATTTCCCATTCAGTGATGTAACACTGCGAAACCACCATAATACATTAACTGGCAATTGACGAGTGTTTCCCAAAAATTGTAGTAACTATGTCACACATCCAACATCCTTACCACATTGGTTGAGCTGTCATTAATGACATTTCTCAGGGGGTGGAGTAATAACTTTATATATTAAATTATAATAGCTCATTTACAGATACACCAGAAAGTCTTTTAATGTGAGAATGCTTTTGAAGACACAAAAGCAGCATGTACTTGTAATGCAACAGATGCATTGCACTGCAATACATGGGTTTCCCTCTATATTAGAATTTGGTGTTCCTCTGACGCACTTGAGTATATGCACACACACTCTTTAAAAATGTATTAAAGCAACATCTATGCATTAACATAAACACATAAAAGCCATGTTCTCTGACAGAAATTGTATGTGATAAAGCACTTTCTCTTAACAGCCTTTACACATGACATTTCAGAATGTCACTTTCTGCAAACCGCCGGAAACAATTTTTTATTCTTAAATGCATGTAAACATGGTCAAAGTCTTGACAGAATGAAAGATATAGCATTATTTTGGCGACCTGTAGGTGCACCGAACATTTCCCAATGATCGGCCATTCACAACGCAAGCTATTAGCTGCTGAAATTGGATTGGCTGCTAGCAGCCATTTCTATTGATTTGTCTAATCGTTTTTCTAAGAATATTTTAGCAAATGACCCAAAGATGATGCATGCCAAATTTAAACTTTTTCACTGAAACAGTTGCAGAGTTATATGTTTTTAGTTTGCTGTTGCGCCGCCTATCAGCAAACGGATGAAACTTTGCATGCATCCTTAAAATGTTCTGATATCAAAGTATCCCAAGTTCCGTGATGTTTGGACTTTGCGTTCAAAAGATTTAGGCCATTAAGTAAATTAGGGCCATGGCCAAATAATAATGAGCTAATATCTTCCAAACAATTTGACGAATCAAAATGTAATTTATTTATTTATTTATTTTTTTGCCAGGGCAGTCCTTAGATGATACTTGCAACATTTCAAGCAAATCGGACTTAACGGCCTAGGAGGAGTTTTTTCAGAAAATTAAAAATGTCGAAAAATGTTTCTAGATGGAAATAAATCAGAGAAACACAATTCTGATTATATCCCACATGGTTGCGAAGATATGAGCCAATGTAAAGGTGCTTATTATAGCAACACCTAGTGTCGGATGAGGGTGTGTGTATACGCCTGAGTAGTGTGTGTGTGGGGGGGGGGGGGGGGCTTATTTGGGACCATCCTGCCAAGTTTGGCATAACTAGGACTCTAGTTTTTTGCTGCCCATACACATTTATGGCAGAAAAATAATAATATAAAAAACATGAAAATCAGGACCAATTAAATTTGTTCAGTGCTTTGACCCCTAAATATACCAAAATGAGACAATAAATTAACAGCACATAGCACAAACGTACCTCGAGATTCTTATATTCAGTTTAAAGTATATATAGAGAAATGTAGTCAAGTTCAGACATTCATTACAGTATGTTTATTGGTTGTGCTGTAAATACAGGAAGTGCTTTTCTTCATTGCATTATGCACATTATCAGTACAGCTACTCTTTTGTTAATGGAGTCCTATGAAATTAGATACAGGCTGAAACAATTTTGATCCTCTCGATAATGAATCAAACGGAGCCCTGTGATCTGGACGCCACACAGATCGTTTAAATCAGTCGTAGTGGTGAAAACCTGCTGGCGATATGACATGATAAAGCTAAAAATATTAGCGCAACAGCCGGTGCTCACAGCTTGTAGGGAGCGAGGGGGAATCTTAACCAATGCCGGAATTAAAATAACATTCACATCCCATCCGCTGATAATAAGGGGGCTTTAAAGATGAAGGATCACCATTGTGCTTGTTTTAAATAATGCTCTGCTCTGAAGTGGCTCGCCGAAAATGACCCGCTCTGTCACAGAATGATGAAAATAACAATAATGACTCTCATCTGAGTGCTACTATGCTCAGTGAATCAGAGTGTAGGGGAGCCGTGCAAAAGCCTTGAAGGACCGGCCTGTAATCAGCAAAATATTGCTCATAGACACTACTTCAAATCATAGATGGTTTGGGAGCTTCCTTATGCATCACTGATGAGATGTTTGATGGCTTGCAAATGTCATCCGCTGGCTGTCATCATCACCGTTAGCTCTGTCATTACTCTTTATCACATTCCATCATGTTTCCATAGGGTTAGTTCAGTCGAAAACTGAAATTCTGTAATCTTCTACTCACCCTCATGTTGCTTGGACTATGAGTACTTTCTTCTTCTTCTTCTTCTTCTTCCGTGGAACACAAAAGTAGTTTTATAGAATGTATGGATCTAGTCCCGAATGCTGATTGATCAATACTAGGGCCATGTCAACACTATCCTGTTAATGTTTGAATGTTTCCTAGTTAATAGTTTTCCAAAGAGAGTTTATGAAAGTTTTCGTTTTCGGTGGAGGAATACACTGATGCAGTGTGGATGAGAGGCGTAATGGTGCAAAATGATGGTTTTTTGGAGCTCCTTGTTCTGAGCATCTAGCTTCACATTTAGTTTCATACATTCTTAATAAAATGTTGATTTACTCTGAAGTGAGTAGCACATGCAAACTACATATTTATCTCATTAAATCGCAGCCTTTGCGTTTAATAATCACACTAGGACATGATGTGATTTTAATTTGTGCACTGAATGTTTAAACAAACCGCAACAAATGGTATTGCACGAACATGAGTACAAGTTCATGGAACACATGGATTAAATGAATCGTGATTGACTGTGAACAGTGAATTTCTACAAAGGCATCAGTAACTAAAAACCTGCTGCATCCATGCCACTTGGTGTTAATGTAAGCCCAAGACAACATAAACACAAAACTTGAATGCACCTTTAAATGGTTGAACTGATGCAAAATTGTCTGATGGGGGATGACACTTGTCAGTCATTTGCTAGAATGGGGTTGGTTTTAGGGAACATGAACTTTCGTAAGCAAATCGAGTTCTCATTGACCATGTTGCATGGCTTTACAAAAAGATTGCTAGACATGACAATAATTAATTTCCTTTTGTACACAATATGACTAGGAACGTATTTAATATCAATTCTGATTTGATTTTGACTTTAAAAGGTGCAATTTGTAACAATTTTTATGTAAAATTCACCTTTTTTTTTGCCAATGTGTAAACGGCTTGTAACGCAACTTAAAAAATGAGCCCTTCCCGGACTTCCTATGTTGCCTATTAAAGCCTGTAGAGTGATTTTCATGAGAAAGGAGTGGGTCTGTTTTACCGGGAAACTCCAAAGGATGTGATGTTTATGCGCGCTCCCTCAGTAATAGCTTCACTTCCGCTAATCAACAGTGTCAACAGATAGTCTGCAACACTAGGTAGCATTATCTTAGAGATGGGGCTCCCAGCACAACATCGACTCTTAATCAAACTCAGAATAAGCCTAAAAAATGTACATAACAGCAAAGCATGTGAAATATAGTGCCATAAGGATTGATCTGTGCCATTTTAGCTAACTAGATCTTGCCTGCTAATGCTGACGAATTTCAAGTTACCTTGATTCGTAACTTTCAAATAATTTCAACGATCTTCTCTTTATACTAAAAGTCAGGTATACAGGATCAATTTAAGCAAATACGCTGGTTTCTTGATCGTAGTACAGCATATGACATACAGATCATACAGTAGTGCAACAGTAAACTGTCTGGTATAGTTGGGTAATATGTAGCTGTATGTGTGTATCAGTATGCATATGTTAGCTGATAAGTAGTTTTGATTTAGTCTGAAAGTTTGTAGTAAAACAATCCTAACTGTGTAATTTTCATTATGCCACCTCATCTGTCAGCATGATGCCGGTGAATCACGTTCAGTCTCTTTGTACGTAACGTCATTGTTTTGGATGTACGCTCGAGTCAGGTAGGCAGGAATGCAACAGGTAGCTGCTGCAGTTCACATAATGGCCACAGGTGTCATTAATAACAAGTGTTTCTGAAACTTACATACTTATTAGATAAGGTATTCAACTCAAAACCACAGCTATTAAAGCAATACAAAATATCTTTGCTGACAGATAGGCTCAGAACTTGGCAAAGTTTAGTGTCATTTATATGAATGACTGAGGCTTATTTGGGCAAACATACACATTCACAGCTGTTACATAACCCAAATTAACCAGCAACTTCCTGCTTAATGTCACATCTGCTTTGAGTGGCTTATTTCAAAATCCTGCCTTTAAATCAGTTTTAAACATCTTTACTCACTCTCTTATTTACTCTTGGTTTGTCCATGATACTAGCACAAATATACAGCAGGCCTTAGTGTGGCCATTTGCAGGCATTAGAAAAGTAAAGTTGTCATGACTTATGACACCCTGCTGAAAAAATATAGGTCTTCTAGTGGGAACCCATGTCGATGTCTTGGAGTGCCATTGCTCATGTGAAATAGCCTGTTTGGCTGTTATTCTTTCATATTATCTCTATTATTATTATTATTATTATTATTCATATATACATTAGTATAATATTTATCGATATTACTTAAGTGAATGTTTATCACTTACTTTGTGTATGTTTGTGTGACATCATGCACCTGCATCTCGGCGAACTCAGAGTTGAGTATTTCTGCACGAGCCTAAAAGTTGTAATTGTGACTTCAAGATGCATCCATTGCACTTTTCCTTGTAGGAAGTTGTAAAATCTGAATTTCCAAGTTGAATGGAACGCAGCACTCCTCCTTTCATGATAAATAAATTAAGCAATCACACTGTCATGCAAAATATCTCAGGTTTGTAAATCCATTAGGATCTCTTTCTCAATGGCGATAGCGGCAGTAATGACAGTTGACTTGTCGTTTTCAAATTACATCACTTAAAGCGTGATTGCGACACTCAAGGCCAGCTAGAAGGCCTCGACCGGGACATATCCTAAAGATCACATCCACCAAGAACAAATAAATCAATCTGGTTAGCTGTGAATCTGACAATCTGACTTTAGCTGCTCATTATAGGGATTCTGTAGGCCTATCGGGGTGGAGCTCAGACTCACGCGCTGCTCCTGCTAACGAGCACTTGGCTCTTAAGCATCAAGGAATATATTCTGACTGGATCAACTTTTCATTTTTCTCTATTTGTTTGTAGATTAATTAAGAATGGAAAGCGATTAAAAATACAGAGTCATAAAGGTGATTGAGAATGATAGGATGAAAAATATTTATTTATTTGGCATATTTATTTATTTAGCAGAATTGGCTTTTCTGGTCAAAAGTTGTAATTGTGACTACCCCCAATTTTAAATGTAATTAAATGACCCATAAACTTAATATAATCACAAAATATTTATATTAAGTATTACTCCTTATAAATGTGGTTTTGTTTATTATAAATTAAAGTTTTGCACTGTAATGCATGCAAAATAATAAATTGGGATATAATGTTTTTTTCATGACTAACAAATTGGTAAAATGTTGCTTTCTTTTAAAGTCAAAGTAAAGAAAGACAAATAAAATCTACATTAGGGAAATCACTTTCATTTTTGCCAAAGACATTATGATAATGTTTTTATAATAGCAGTATGTGGACCATTTCTACTGAACAACTAATGAAACGGGAGCTGTTGACAATTATTTTATTAATATTTTTTGGGCTGTTTAATTGTATTTCATGTTATGTAATTATATTTCAGTTGTATTCACAAACTCTATTTAAAAGCAGTTTGCAGAAACACATTAGAGAAGGCTGAAATTATGTTTCTGGAATTGTATTGATTTGCATTGTGAGCTTAATTTCTAACACATTAATAACACTGTTCATAAATGTGTTATGCATTAACAAAACAGTTAACATAAGCTTAAAATGAACAGTATGTTTACAGCATTTATTAACCTTGTTTAAAGTTAATTTCATAATTTCCTATTAAATTTAGGATTTAACATTTAAAGTAGCATACATGAACATTAGTTAATGCATTGTGAAATAACAACCTTATAATGAACAATAGTGTATGTTTACAATAACAGTAACCAAGATTAATAAATGCTGTAAACAAATACTGCTCATTGTTAGTTCAAGATAACTAATGCATTCACTTAACAAATAAAAATGTAAGAGTTTCTATCCTGATTTTTAAATTAACGCTTTATTGACTTTGACTGTAGTACGTATTTGTCATTAGGTCTTAATCAGTGGTCAAAAATACCCTCATCACTCTTTTCTAAATCTATAAGAGCTTCTCTAATAAACAGAAGCTTATTGATCGGTAATATTCCATTTAATTTAAGATTCCCAGCTTCTAATGGAGAAGACGTTCTCTCGAGTCCTGTCAGTAGAGTTTATCACCATGAATGGTCAAAGTTTATGGAAAAATTCGAAAAAAGTATTTGGAAATCAGATAAAAAGTCAAAGATTGAAGACTACGTACTGAACATCTTTAATGTGGGAATGAACTACAATCCCATGAGGCATTGCAAATGATGAAATCACATTACATATGATGGAAAAAATGTAACAAACAAAATCATCAGTTTCAAATATTTAGATATAGACAAATATATAAGTAGATTGAGAGGCCCATTTGTTCGCTGCGATTCTCTGATTGGTTGATCGTTTGATGGGAAAATGGGTAATGTAGTCTTTCACCAGAAATTCTGCTATTAAATTCTTTTTTTTTTTTTTTTTTTTTTATTAAGTTGAAATAAAGGTTTATAGTAAACTACACTCGCCAACTACTTTATTAGGTACACCTACTTAGTCATGTGATTATCTAATCATCCATCAAATCATGCAGATACAGGTCAGGAGCAGAGCTGGACTGGGAAGAGAAATCGGCCTGTGATTTTACATAGCAACTGGCCCAAAAGTTGTTGAAAGTTGCTGTCCTTTTCTGCATATCACAGCGCCGTTTTGTGGTCCGTTCTGCATAACGCGGTGGCTCATTTTAGCTTACCGTACCTCAACCTTACCATTCGGCCCATTTTGCGGGTGGCCCACCGGTCCGCTTGGTTCTCCCAATGGCATGTCTGCCCCGATTGGCCACAAAGTGCATTGGCCCACCGGGATAATGCCCGGTATGCCAGATTACCAGTCCAGCCCTGGTCAGGAGCTTCAGTTAATGTTCATATCAACCATCAGAATGTTCGTGGCTGACAGAAGTGGAACCCGACGTGGTCTTCTGCTGTTGTTGCCCATCAGCCTCAAGGTTGGGTGTGTTGTGCATTCTGAGATGCTAGTCTGCTTAATTGTACAGAGTGGTTATCTGAGTTAATGTAGCCTCTCAGCTCGAACCAATCTGGCCATTCTTCATTGACCGCTCTCATCAACTAGGCATTTCTGGCCACAGAACTGCCGCTCACTGTTCCTAGGAGATTACAGCAGTTACAGAAATACTCATACCAGCCCATCTAGCACCAACAATCATGCCACGGTCTAAATCACGGAGATCAAAAAGTTCTCTATTCTGATGTTTGATATGAACATTAACTGAATCTCCTGACCTGCATCCGCAAGATTTTATGCATTGCACTGCTGCCACACGATTGGCTGATTAGATAATTGCATGAATAAGTAGGTGTACAGGTGTACCTTATAAAGTGGTCTGTGAGTGTATAACTAAAGTAATAGATACAAATCTGTTTGCCTGTGTATGACCAAGCACCTCTTATAAATAAACATGCAAACTGAAGCAGACAGTAGAGTGAGTGATCCAGTGAATATTCTTCTAAACTCCTGCATTGAGTACTCAAGTGTTATTAATGTATATGTCTATTAACTAACTATGTGGTTTCTCCCAGACTTTGTATGCAGCATTATTCCCTTTACTGATTTAATGAGCTGCGGCATGCATGTGGCATGTTGCCTGATTTTGTTAATGAAGCATGAAAAGGCCAAGTACACATCATTCTGCTGAGCCCCTCTATTATCAGCAGTGGTGACAGCGATACGTCAGACCCTCTGCCAAGAGCCAAATTGTCAAGGTCCCATTAGGATGTAATATTCCCATATCTCTCTTTTCTCTGTGGTCACTGCAGTAGAGCTCTTATTTATGAGCGGAATTCTTTAGATGTCTATGCAAATTCACATTTCAGCATGTGGTTGCTTTGCTTCAATGTGGGGTTTTGTTTTAAAAATACATAAATGGATTGCAAGTGTGGGTCAATTTTGTCTGTACCTGTTCAACTCTGTAACTTTTACCATACTGATTGCAGTCATTTTATCAAACAGGGAATGTTTAAGAGCGAAACAAACCAACGAATGCCACAATTAATCAAATCCATTGCTAATACTTAGTGATGTGTGATTGATGTTAGTGATTGATCATAGTGTCCAAAAATGTCTCAATGTTTCCAAAAGCCTCTCCTAACAAATAAAACATAATAACTGTACATAAAAAAACTAATTACACATGCAAACACAACAATGACTAAAGGTTTGCATAGCATTCAGACATGAGATTTTATTCATGAGATTTCACAGAATGAGTTTCATTCTGTGTCATTTGAGTCATTATTGAGTCGTGTCATGTATTAGGCGCCATCTTCTGTGGCCATATGTAACATTGTGCTTCATGTGGATTATCTAATCATCAATGCATCCGATTACCTTGAGTATGGGCTCGTTTGAAAGATAATCACCTTCAGCTCGGAAACTCAAGTCTGCTGTGATTGGTCAAGATGATCAGTAGTGGTGACTGTTGGGTAGTATTAGACTGTGGAGCATAAAGGGCGTATTGAGTGTGCAAAGTGGGACACCCTACGGTCTCATGGACACATGAAGGCCATGAGTCCACAATAAGTGTGCCATTTGGGACAGGGCCTGAGCAGGCAACAAACCACACTCAGGCATGTTTGACACTAGTGATAGCACAAAATGAGGACGTGTTCATGCATTAAGTTTAAAACTAAGTTTAGACTATTTAGATATTTGTAAATCATTATATATTTAATTATTGTTATTTGAGGGCCTTTCTCAGCAAATATTTATAACATGTAATTAACTGAATTTGATTTAAAAAATGTGATTAATTTATCAGCATATCTATATATTGGTTCTTTAAATGAATACATATGTGGATGTGTGTTTGCACACACAAATTCCTCAGACATGTGCATGAATGCATTTACGCATGCATTTACACGCGCGCACACACACACACACACACACACTGTATGTTGAGCGCCCTTTTGTGCTTTCTGAGGAATTTTTGAAGATAGGCGTGTCCTGTTATATTGTGTTTGGGTTCGTTTGAATCAGGAAAGTCTGCTAAATTACGATATGTCACTTTCTATGTTATATGTATGTTTTAGGAAATAAAAAGTAATAACAGGAAAAAAAGACACTCCTGTTTATATTATACTTATGTGTCAGTGGGAATTTCATACACTAAAACTCACTGCAGTTTGGCCTTTGAATGAAACATGTTTGCTCATTGTATTCTAGAAATTGAGACCTTTCCAATGATATATAACTTATTGCCATCTCATCTTTTTTTTTATCATGTTTTTACCAACTCTGAAAATAATTGTTGTGATAACAAATTTGCAAATAATGAGAACAAAACAGTTCTAATTTGCCAGCAAATTAAATAGCATTATTGAATAATTGGTAGGATCAGCTAGAGTATATGCATTGCAAAATCCAGATTATATGTTTAAAATGTGATCTATGTTGTTTATTTAATTATGCAGTGAGAGCCCCCAACTATATATTATGGGGGGCAAACAGGAAATACTAAATCTGAATATATAGTGAATTATATATAAATATAAATCTGAATATATAGTTGTGAGTCTGAATATATAAATATAAATCTGAATATATAAATATAAGTCTGAATATATAAATATAAATCTGAATATATAGTTGTAAGTCTGAATATATAAATATAAATCTGAATATATAAATATAAGTCTGAATATATAAATATAAATCTGAATATATAAATATAATATATAAATATGTCTGAATATATTAATATAAGTCTGAATATATAAATCTAAATCTGAATATATAGTTGTAAGTTTGAATATACAGTTGTAAGTCTGAATATATAAATATAAATCTGAATATATAGTTTTAAGTCTGAATATATAAATATAAGTCTGAATATATAAATCTAAATCTGAATATATAGTTGTAAGTTTGAATATACAGTTGTAAGTCTGAATATATAAATATAAATCTGAATATATAGTTTTAAGTCTGAATATATAAATATAAGTCTGAATTTATAAATCTAAATCTGAATATATAGTTGTAAGTCTGAATATATAGTTGTAAGTCTGAATATATAAATATAAATCTGAATATATAGTTTTAAGTCTGAATATATAAATATAAGTCTGAATGTATAAATATAAATCTGAATATATAGTTGTAAGTCTGAATATATAAATATAAGTCTGAATATATAAATCTAAATCTGAATATATAGTTGTAAGTCTGAATATATAGTTGTAAGTCTGAATATATAAATATAAATCTGAATATATAGTTTTAAGTCTGAATATATAAATATAAGTCTGAATGTATAAATATAAATATGAATATATAGTTGTAAGTCTGAATATATAAATATAAATCTGAATATATAGTTGTAAGTTTGAATATATAAATCTAAATCTGAATATATAAATATAAATCTGAATATATAGTTGTAAGTTTGAATATATAAATCTAAATCTGAATATATAAATATAAGTCTGAATGTATAAATATAAATCTGAATATATAGTTGTAAGTTTGAATATATAGTTGTAAGTTTGAATATATAAATCTAAATCTGGATATATAAATATAAATCTGAATATATACATATAAATCTGAATATATAGTTGTACGTCTGAATATATAAATATAAATCTGAATATATAGTTATAAGTCTGAATATATAAATATAAATCTGAATATACAAATATAAATCTGAATATATAGTTGTAAGTCTGAATATATGAATATAATTTTGTATATATATAGTTTTACAGTGTATTCAGATTTATATTCATATATTCAGACTTAAAATTATATATTCAGATTTATATATATTTATTTCCTGTTTGGCCACCCATAATATTCATATAATATTTTGAAATATGTTCAAAAAAATACATGCAATATTAGAGATTTATGAACAATCTTAGTGTGCCAGTCATTTTTAACTGGGAACACAAAAGGTGTGAGCACAAACGAACACAGAACACAAAGTGTTCAATTCACCCTTATGGTAACATAACTGTTATTTTGTGAATAAGAAAGAAAACTTGCTAATAGTATTTGCATCTTTAATAATTTTGAGTGTAATATTTTATACCACATATTAAGATATACGTATATGATGGGGGCATGAAAATATAGTGCACAGTACCAATGACCCAGGTAAAATTTGTCCTCTGCCTTTTAATTGGTTGTTCATTCCTTTGTCCATGACCGAAACATCGTCTTGAAGAATTTGTTTGACTTTGGTCAAAAGTTATCAGCGCTGGTTGGTCGATGCTTACTCTATAATTTAATATATCTAACTTCAGTTTGCCCTTGAATGTGCAGCCACTCGATAGTTGAACCCACAATGACAGTGTGCTGTCACTGCCCGACTTTTCCTGCCATGCCAGGCATAAAATCTCACATGCGAAAAAGCACTCAGCTCGTTAATGACACAGCCACTGTGTTTCCTGACTCCAGATGGGGGGGGAAGTCCAGTTTGTCTGAGGGAGTCCAGCACCCTGTTATCCCTCTGGACTCGTACAGTAAACAATTTATCACCTCACTGTCCACCATGAGACACTCGAGATAATGGAATGAGAAGGTCAAGTAGGGGCTGGTTTTAATTTGTGAAGTTTAAAGGGGGTTAGGGGAAAGGTTTGGGAAGCGTGTAAACAATATTTCTCAATGCATATTCATAGTTTTTTTTATTCTTTTTTGTTGGTGTCTCAATATACACAATACATTCTGGGCCAAAAGCAAGTATTCTGTACTAACGTATACAACCTGGAACGCTCTTATTATTAAACAATTAAAATGTCAATGATTTCTATCTCTCGGCATTGCAAAAGGAATTTCTTGTTCAACACATTGTATCTCAAATGGGATGCTCACAGCATATAATATGTTCATAATCTAATGCTCATTTTCTGCCAAAAATGCTAGAAAAGGAGACTTTATCATGATATTTCCATTTTTAAAAATCCATTTAAAAGCTCTTGAATCTGTTCAGCACATATAATGGTATTGTGATTCATATTTTCCAAACAGTCGTGCCTAATGACTCATTAGAAATGCGATCATACACACTGGCCCATTTTGCACGGTGGCTCTTACATGCTAATTGAGTTTAAATCATACATATTGTTTCCCGTAGCATAATCCGTAGAGATGGCATACAATCATAAATCTATTTTTTTTACTTGTGTGGTTGAGTGGTAAAATAAATGCTTTGTGCCATCTCTCACAGTAATGCATCTATCATTATGCATAAACAGATTTGTTTCATCTGCAGGTCTATTCATAACCATCTCTTCATAACGCACAGCTACAGTCGAAGTAGGAACATGGAAATTCTGCTTGGATAGCCAAAATCCTGTGAATAAAACTGTACATGTGCAGAAAGCTGATATAACTTGCAGCATTTATATCCTGCTTTACTCTCCCAGCTTCTACTACATCAAGGCTGTGATATGAGGCCGTTTAGAACCAGAAAGCCACTTTTATATGCATGCATTTCATGTTTGCATACATCATTGCATGCATTGAACAAAAATACCAATACAATATCAATAATATACCTGTAGCTGCAAGCAGCAATTACGGGGCCAAGAACACCAATAGCATGTAAGTACGTATGATTGGACTTCACTGATTGTCATCACTGTAGTAGAATTGCTTATATTACAATACAATTCATTATAACTTTTGACCAACAGGTGGCACTGTTGCCACATTTGTATGGTGCAGTTAGGGTGTGGTGACAAAGTTTGTCAATACAACAAAGTTTTTCTGAGAAACAGCCTCAGATGCTTTTTGGCGTCTTGCAATCGAATTTGTTGGTGCTCTATTTGAGAAGCATGGGGTCTATCGGAAAGCTTTTGATGTCTTTTTGTCATGAGTGTTATTAGATGACACACGTCAAAGTTTGACAATATCAGTAGACTCCGTATGCCCCAAGGAATCTAAAGAGACCAGCTGATAATTTTGGGCCAAACTATTTAGAATTTATTGGCAAAAATAGCCATTTTCTTATTTCTTGACCACTATGTGGTGTTGTGCCGAAACTGTGCAGGTACCCTCAGGTAATGCTTGTGATGACATGTACCAAGTTACGCATCAATACGATAAATCGTTGCAAAGATACAGTCTTACATCCATGTTGGGGTGCTCATCATAAAATTCGTTGAAGCATTATTCGAGAACAATTGGGACTATCAAAAAAGCTTTTATAAACTTTTTGTTCCCAGTGTCCCTAGATGACACCTGACAAATTGTATGCAAATCGGACGTATGGCATAGAAGTTGTTCAGAAAAAAATGTTTCCGGAAAATTCGAAAGGGTGGAAAATCTAGTTGGTTGAAAATTTACATTTCCATGGTGTGCATTTGGCTCGGCATGAGCCAAGGAATTAGAGGAAAACATAATTTAGATTTCTAGGCCTTACGGTCTAAAAGTTATGAGCATAAACTTAAGTGCAACTTTTAACATTTGGTGGCGCTAGAGGGTTGAGATAGAGACCCCAACTTTGGATCAGTTACATTTAAGAGTGTCCTCTATCAGTGTGCCAAATTTCATAAATTTCCTATGTAGGCTTCTATGGGCTGCCGTAGACTCAAGAGTGGAAAAATAAGTAGAAGAACAACACTAATGGATACATCTGATACAGATTGAACTCTTATACCAAAATGTTTCTAAAACTCATCCAGTCACAAAGACGTCTATTTGCCGTCAGAGAGTCTGCCCCATGTGGGGGAGACCATTAACCAACCCTAAACTTTGTGACCATCTAGCATGTTCAAGAATGATTATATGATTGCATATATGCAACAATTCTAACAACTGCTTAGCAACCATCCAGAACACTCTAGCAATCATTTAGTAATGTGCTAGCAACAACCAAGAACATCCTAGCTACTGCAAAGCAAACATGCAGAACACCCTATCAACTGCATAGCAACATGCTAGCAAATATCTGTTATAGCCTAGAAACTGCATGGCAACCATCTAGACCACCCCAACATTTTAGCAATATGCTAGCAACCACCAGAACACCCTATCAACTATTTAGCAATGTGATATCTACAACCCAGAACACCATACAACTGCAAAGCAACCATACAGAACATCCTGGTAACCATTTAGCAATATGCTAGCAACCTCCTAAAACAACATAGCTACCACATACTGTAGAATCGATCAAGAACACCTTAGCAACCATTTAGCAACATGCTAGCTGTTGTTACATGGCTAGGATGTTCCAGAACATCCTAGCCACCACATACTGTAGCATCCATCTAGGACACCTTAGCAACCATTTAGAAACATGCTAGCAACATTCCAGAACATCCTAGCAACCACATACTGTAGCATCCATCCAGAACACCTAAAGCAACCATTTAGCAACATATCAACATCCCAGAACAGCCTAGCAACCACATACTGTAGCATCCATCCAGAACATCTTAGTAATAATTTAGCAACATGCTAGCAATGCCCCAGAACACCCTAGAAACCACATACTGTAGCATCCATCCAGAACACCTTAGCAAACATTTAGCAACATGCTAGCAACGTCCCAGAACATCCTATCAACCACATACTACAGCATCCATCCAGAGCATCATATATACCTTTTGCAACATTCTAGCAACCATCCAAAACATACTAGCAACACATACTTTAGCATCCATCCAGAACATCTTAGCATCCATTTATGCTAGCAAACTCTCAAAACATCCTAGCAACCACATACTGCAGCATCCATGCAGAACTCCTTAGCAACCATTTAGCAACATCATTTCAACATCCCAGAACAGCCTAGAAACCACATACTGTAGCATCCATCCAGAACATCTTAGCAATAATTTAGCAACATGCTAGCAACGCCCCAGAACATCCTTGCAAACACATACTGTAGCATCCATCCAGAGCATCATATATACCTTTTGCAACATTCTAGCAACCATCCAAAACATACTATCAACACATACTGTAGCATCCATGCAGAACTCCTTAGCAACCATTTAGCAATGCCCTGGCAACCAATAACAACACACTAGCATCATGGAGGTGAGTTTTGCATGGACAAGAACCACAAACATTTCAAGTTGTGTATTGTCTGTAAAAAAAAAAAAAAAAAAAAAAAACTTTCAGAGGACCTATAAATATGGCTATAAAATGGTCTTACTGTAATGTCAAATGGATGATTGTCCATACACAGTCGGAGTTGGAGCCCATTTTGCATATAAAATAGACAACCACCGACTGTTTCTAAGGCCTGTTATAGCTACGTGATGAAACATACTTTTAGTCCTCCATCAGTGATTGTCAAACTTTGGATCTTATGTGACTTCCCTGCTTTTTATTTTATATATTTATTTAATTCATGTGTTTTTTCCTGAGGTTTTTGGAATAAAGTGGTAATTTTTAAAGAAGCTTGTCTGTAACGGCTGTGAGATTTTGATGTGTTGCCAAGCTGTGCTTTATGTAAAAGTCTCGACTTCAGAGATAAAGAGAACTTGGCATATACGTCTATATTCTTTCTCTTTGGCTTTTAAACTAGTGTGGCTGCAACATTGTATTTTAAGGTGACTTATAGTTCATGTATTAATGTTTTTTTTACTATTATTTGTATTAGTATGTATTAATTTATTTTGGTTTTAACATTGTTTGATGTTTTTATATTTTAGTTTTAAGCTTGAGTTAAAATGCAATGACTTATATAGTGGGGTTAGTTGTGAGGTTTCACACATTTAAAGTTAATGTCAACAGCACATATGTTAAGTTTTCTGAATGTTTAAATGTGTTTCCCCTATGGAATTATTTTAATGACAAATGTCTTTGAAAAAAGCAAGCTGAACTGCACTAATTGCTATATAAACACATTGCATTAACAGTGCTTGCTCGTTTGAAATTGCAGCCCCAAAAATGCAAGCACTGTTAATGCAATGCACTTACACCGATGAGCCAAAATATTATGACCACTCACAAGTGACGTGAAAAACATTTATCATCTCATCAATGCCAATGTAAAGTCTGGTAGATTAGATGGTAAGCAAATAAACAAATATTGTAGTCAATGTGTTGAATGCAGGAGAAATGAGCAAGAGTGTAGACCTGAGCGACATTGACAAGGGCCAGAGCAGAGCATCTCTAAAACGCCAAGGTTTGTGGGGTGCCCTCGATCAGCATTGGTGAGTACCTACCGACAGTGGTCCGAGAAGGGACAAACCACAAGCCAGTGACAGGGTGTTGGGCACCCAAGGCTCACTCATTCACAAGGTCAACGAAGGCTATCCCGTCTGGTCCAAACCGACAGAAGGTCTACTGTGGCACATGTCACATAACATTTTAACGATGGTATCAGGAGGAATGTGTCTCAACACAAAGTGCATCACACCCTGCTGCGTATCGGGCTGCGCAGCCACAGAACGAGTGCATATGAGTGCCTATGATGACCCTTGTCCACCGTCAAAGGCGCCTACAATGGGCACGTCAAGCGTCAGAACTGTACCTTGGAGCAGTGGAAGAAAGTTGCGTGGTCCGATGAGTCCCATTTCTTTTACATCACATGGACGGCCATGTACGTGCCCACCATTTACTTGGGGAAGTGATGGCACCAGGATGCACTGTGGGAAGACGACAAGACGGTGGAGGGAGTGTGATGCTCCGGGAAATGTTCTGCTGGGAAACCCTGAGTCAGGCCACTCATGTGGATGTCAGTTTATGATATGTGCCAACTACCTAAACATCATTGCAGACCAGGTACACCCCTTCATGGCAATGGTATTCCCTGATGGCAGTGGCCTCTTTCAGCAGGATAATGCACCCTGCCACACTGCACACATTGTCCGGGAATGGTTTGAGGAACATGATGAAGAGTTCAAGGTGTTGCTCTGGTCTCCAAAAACGGGGATGTGCTGGGCCAACAAATCTGATCCACAGCAGCTCAACCTCGCAACTTACAGGTCTTGAAGCATCTGCTGCTAATGTCTTGGTGCCAGATACCACAGAACACCTTTAGGGGTCTTGTAGAGTCCATGCCTTGGCGAGTTGGTGCTGTTTTGGCAGCAAGCAGAGGAACAACAGCATATTAGCAGGCTGGCATAATGTTTTGGCTCATCAGTGTATATTTCAATGAGTGCATTCAGTGTGTATTTTTATTAGATTTTTTTAAAAGACATTTGTCATTAAAATACTTCCGTAGTATGAGATGATTGGGACATGGAATTATACTGCATAGTTGCAATGACTGGACATGCACTTTTCCAAAAATCCACCCAACTGTCCAAAATGCATACAACTGTCTGGTCCGCTATCATGCCGTCTTCTCTGTACGCTCTCAGCAAATGCCAGAGCAAAAATGTTCAACAGCATTCATTCCTACGGTCTGCACTTGTCAGTCATTCAGCCTCAGGAGCGTGACCCTGTATGTATAATCATCACCCTGCGACCTCTCACTCGCTTTCTTAAAAGAACAGCACAACTGTGGGAGTTTTCCCCCCTCAACCCTCGAGGCTTCTTACACCAAATATGTGGCAGTGGGAATGTTGGTGTATGTATTTCTCACTTTTCATTGTGTTAAATAATGGAAAACTTTCAAAGCATAACTGTTAGTTAAATTTAGCACATTTTTCTTTTCTTTTTTTTTTTTAAGAGTATGATCTGAAAACAGTTAGAATAATGATGCACTTTAAAAATAGAAATATGCATTTGAAGAACTTATAAATCCTCTGGTGTTATTTGCTTAAATTAGATTTCAAATAAAAACAGCAGAAATAAGGAATGTTTCAATAAAATTATTTTAATTAGCTTCAGAGTTTCTCAAGAGAGAATTCTTATTTTTTAAGAGGTAAAACTAAATTCCTTTGTTGAGCTAAAAGAATAAGCACACTGGCAAACATAGTCATAATAAAAAATAATCAATATATAATTTATTACTTACATTATTTGCATTATTTATTTATGTAGCATTTTGATAACATGATTCAACATTTCCCTCACGTTCTTAACCATAATGCAAGGGTTTTTAATGCATTATAAAATAGTTCATTAGTTCGTTATTTTTTGCTCTATGGGAGTAAGAGCAAGTGATTTCTTAAGACTTTGCCATCTCGTACTGATTATTAATTAAATCTAAACAGCACAGGCAGAAGCCAAGAAATCTGCCGCTAATTTACATTACAAGGTTTGCTTAGAAAGTTCAATGTGACCAAAAAAATGGAAATATGGCATGATACCAAGTCATCTACACAAGTTAAAGGTGTGCAAATCTCTCTCTCTCTCGGGTCATATCAAAGATATAGGAGAAACTTTGTCTTACAGTTGTGTTCGTAAACTCACAATTTCAGTTTAATGGGCCTGACATAAAGGAATTACCACAGGAGAGTCCTTGGAGATGAATAGTAACAGTTTTATCTCAAAGGAGATGTGATTCAATGATAGATTCAGTTCATTTCTTTTAGATTGAGCAAGACAGCTGGAGAGATCGTTATAAGGCATGCACAAAATAGAGAGGGATGTAAAATGCATCCTAAAACAGATGTTTAACATTGTGTTCAGGCATTTTGTTACATATGTATGGTGTATCTCTAGAACATCTCGAAACACACTGCTTTATTCGGTGGGGAGCAACAAAAAAACATGCAAATGTGTTGAAGAGGGTTTGGAAATTCTTCAAATAGTTTCAAGCTTTGCAGGCTGTCATGCAGCTTGCCAAGTGTTCTGAGCACAGCCAAGAGACAGTATTAAACAGCTATTATAATTGCTCCACAAAACAGGAGGGTGGAGATGTACTGTTAAAAAAAATAATAAAATCTCTAGTGGTATTTTTTCAAACCCACAAACTTAATGCAAGATGAGCCATTTTGTTTTTAATGGTTGTGTAAAGTCAGTCTTGACTTAAAGAGCTCGCAGAATTACAGGCATACAGTAAAACTGACATCTTCAGACGTCTAAATCATTTTGTACGATTATCTTAATTTGTGTCATTACAGGCCACATTCCACCCCAAAATCCAATCAATGCAATTATTTTGCCTTTAGAAACTGTCTATAGAAAAAGCAAATCTTATTGGGCCCGCCGGCAGGTCGTTAGATGACAGAAGAAGTTAGAAACAGGAAGTTAGATGACAAAATTTGGAAGAATGGAGTATGGAAAAGGGGTAGGGCTGAATAAGGTGAGATATATATATATATATATATATATATATATATATATATATATCTCAAATTAAAGCTGTCATTCTCAGGAATGTGGCTGTACAGTCAATACCACAATTTGAAAGATTGTGAAATACGATTTATGTAAGTCATCAAATACAAACGTCTCATTTATGCGCCAATCACTGCTGCTGTAAACCCCAAATATCTAAAACTGTTTTCAACTACTGATAAAATATGTTATATCATCACAAATGGGAGGATCTCAGCTTTTTAATGACACTTTGATTGAGATTGTAGTCCACACAGAGGCCGAGATATTCAATGAAATAACGAGGGTGGTGCATGAACTGAAAATTAGACTGAATGTCTATGGACAAGCTCATCTTCTGGGCCTGAAATTCATTTCTGAAAATGGGGGGAATTCCCCACTTATACGGCTCATTTGGGGGGGGGGGGGGTACACACTTTGGGGGGTGGGGAGGGGATGCATAAGTGATATGAGCCGGTAAGTAGGCTATAGGTAGGCTCAATAGGACAGTATATTTTGAATAAATGGTCCAAACGGTCACGTAATTTAGTGCGTGAGCACGACACAAAACTGATGCTGCTGACTAATGATGGAGTACCATGATATGAAAGGCATCAAAACTATTCTATCGGGAAGACATGCAGGCTTGAGTGAGGTTTAAGATGCCATTTATTTGATGAATGTAGAACAGAAATGTAATGTCTCTCTTTGGCGTAGGCCCCATCTGGCAGTCCGAGGGAGTTGTACTCGGAACCATCATATCTGCCGGAGATAGGAGGCAGGGGCGAGGAGACTACCCCCGTGCGGGATAGGGCTCAACAAGTGGTGGTGGGGTGGTGGAGGTTGCCGTGTTAGCACACTGAAACAGCAATGTGATAGATTGTGAGCAGACTTATAAAGCAATGACTTACCTTCGATTGGCTAGGAGTTACCCAACTAAAGGTGTGATGATGTACAGCTGCTAGTCTTCCCGCTAGAACTACGCAGCGCTCACATTGATCGCTCCAACGTCACGTGCTTCCAATTTTAACAGCTTTGTTAATTATAAACAGGAGTATATTGTGATGGAATGTGAAAGAGAAAAACTATTTGTTTCTAGTGGCTGCTGCCATCTAGTGGAATGAAATAAAACTATTGTAAGAGAAGTAGAATGAACAGAACAAGAAATGTCTACAAAGATTGGACAACAAAAATGATATACTGTATATATAAAATTGGAGTCTTTTTTTTTTTTGCCTTTGCAGTTTGACTATTTTTATTACTGTAAAATAATAATAATAATAATAATAATAATAAAAAGCTCATTAATGTAATAAGGATATCTTTTTGTAAACACACAGAACTATATTTATATACGTTATGACCTTTGAGGAATGGAAATTATATATTTTGTTTTTTTTTAATTGATGAATTGACAATTGTCACAATGAAAATAAAAATAATTATAATACAGTTCATTTTCATCATGCCAATTCTATTTCCGTATTTCTTTTAATTTTGCTGTGAAATACAACCCACACACATTTTTGACAGGTTGCGTGAGATTCACTTAGCAATTACCATTTTTAGAATGTGATATGCACAGTGCAAGAACTGTAATTTCAGACATCAAAACTGGTTTAATTAGAGAATCATGATGTCGAGAGACAGTCACTGGGATGATATTCATACTGTATTTTCACAGTTTGTCAGTGTGCTGACAAACTCAAGGAATTTGGCACAAACACACACACACACACACACACACACACAAATTTAAATACAAATCTATTATATACAGTGCAAGGGAATGTCAAATGAGGTTAGATGTGTTGGATAAATATAAATGGACTAAACTGTGTATTGCACATAATTATTGCTCAATGGGGCATCTTTAACTGTTGGATCGCCTGAAGGAAAAAACTGTTCTTGTGTCTGACGGTTTTGGTGCTCAGAGCTCTGAAGCGTCGGCCAGAAGGCAACAGTTCAGAAAGGTATTGGGCTGTGTGAATGGGGTCCAGAGTGATTTTACCAGCTCTTATCCTAACCTTGGTGGTGCAGTCATTGGTGTAGAGGGAGAAGAGTAATGGGGAGAGCACACATCCCTGGGGGGCACCAGTGCTGATTGTACATGTGCTGGAGGTGAATTTCCCCTGTCTTACAAGCTGCTGCCTGTCCGTCAGAAAACTGGTAATCCACTGACAGATAGATGTGGGAACAGAGGATTGCTGTAGTTTAGACTGGAGGAAAACATAACTGTATTGTGTAAAGTCCAAGTGATATTCAACACAATCATCAGAAAGTGATATAATCCCATTGCAATTAAAGTTTCAGACTTCTATTGGATGTTGTTCACTCATCATGGTTTTTACTGCTTGCTTAATTGACTTAGTATAATTTGGGTTTAAGGCATCAGTTTCTCTTTTAACCTGTTGATACAAAATTTCACTCCACGCAGTAGTGACGTCACTCTGCATACATTTACAATATAATTTACCATCTATAAATGTAATTGATGTTAACAAATGATACATCTTTTCCAAGGTCGAAGGGTTCAACATTGATATCTGATCTCTGTTTCACGATAGCAATGCTCCAGAAACAGCGATTGAGTTATTTGTGCAGGAGTACAAATGAAAACACACAATATCAAAACGGGACTTTTATTATGAAAACACGATCGCCAGATGAATCCAGTTCGACACACTTGGGACAATCGTCCATGACAAGAGTTCATTGAAAAACATCCAATAGCACTTTTTGTCAGTGAGTCACTATTTTTTAAGACACAAAAAGACTGGCTCCCAAAGTTTTACCTTTGCCGTATCTACTCTTGAAACAAGTTAAAACTTTATTACGCACCATCTATGCTTCACTGGAGGATCCGATGGTGGCCAATAATTACATTACGTCGATTGCAGCATGACGTGTCTCTCTCCATTAAAGTCGATCGAGTATGGTCCTCATTCATCCCTTCCTGTCACCAGATTTTAATTGGAGGTGGTAATTATCTAACCACACACTATTAAATGTCTCATCCGGGGCCCTGCGGTAGCTTAAAATGAATAGGCATCGATTAGTAACAAAGCTATTCCACTGCTCTCCTTTCACAGATTAGTCTTGCATTGATCCGAGGCAACATTTGCCAGCTTGCCATCTCCCAATCAGCAAGATTGTAAAGTGTGACATGAGTTTGACCCTTCATTATGGGCCACAGGAGTCTTCGAGCGAGACTGGTGCTCTCCGAGACATTAAACGGACTTAGATTAGTGTTGCACATTCGTTCATTCACTCATCTGTTTATTTGCTTGTCTTGTAGTTTAAACAGTGGCATTGGTAAGATTTGCCATTTGAGTGGGCCTTGGCACCTATACATACACAGTGTTAGGTAGATTACTAATGAATTGTAATCAGGTACTGATTGCAATCAGTTATGTAATCTTGCAGATTACATTTTTTGGGGTAATCTAATTTTGCTTTTTGATTACTCCCAAGATAACTCTTTTATTTGAGTTTCTCAGGCATTTCTTATGGGAGTTTCTAGAAATATGGTGAGGTTTTAGGGGTGCGTTCAATCAATTTGGGGGCGGTCATGCAATTTTGGCATTTTTCAAATGTCATCCATGTGTTGTGAGATTAAACCAGTTATATTTGAGAATCAATGTCACAAAAATGGCCTCCAAGTTATTACTAAAGCAAAAGTGCATTCATTTACATTTTTGAAGCCGAGTACAAAAGCAATTCAAGAAACTGCAAGAAATATTATGGAGTTGGATTACATTGTGTATATGTAATGATGTGTATTTGGGCAATCTGATGGACAAAACCCTTTCAAACACATAGAATGATGAGTATCAGGCCTCTGTGAGATTTCCCAATCCTCCCCCTCTCTCCTGAAAGCACTCGAAGAGTTACTGAACATATAATCATAGGTGAACTGATTTAGAGGGAAAAATGTAAAAGATTTAAAGAGAAGAAAAATTACAATGATTGATGAATTGTGAACAATTTACTGACGTTGCCTAATTCAAATGTAATCTTTAAAAAAGTAACTGTGGTCTGATTAGGAGTATTTTAAAATGTCATTAATCCAATTACAAATACTTGATTTTCGTGATATGATTATGTAATCCAGATTACATGTAATGTACATGTGTGATAACATTTTTGGCTGATATCGATATTTTAGAAGCAACAATCGGCACTGATTAATTGTAAAACTGGTATATCGGTCTGCCTCTAAATATAAATGAGTATATGTGTACTTGTGTACACACACACACACACACACACACACACACACACACACGTACACATACACTAGTTGCCAAAAGTGGAATAATTTACAGATTTTGCTCTTATGGAAAGAAATTGGTACTTTTATTCACCAAAGTGGCATTCAACTGATCACAATGTATAGTCAGGACATTAATAATGTGAAAAATTACTATTACAATTTGAAAAAAAAAATCTGAACTTCTTAAACTACTTCAAATAGTTCTCATCAAAAAAATCCTCCACGTGCAGCAATGACATCTTTGCAGATCCTTGACATTCTAGCGATCAGTTTGTCCAGATACTCAGGTGACCTTTCACCCCACACTTCCTGTAGCACTTGCCATAGATGTGACCAGGGCTGGACTGGTAATCTGGCATTTTCCCAGTGGGCCGAAGCACTTTGGGCATTTTCCACCGATCGGGGCAGAAAGGCCATCGGTAGAACAGAGCGGGCAGGTGGGTCGGCTGCAAAATGTGCTGAACGGACCACAAAAGGGCACCGCGATATGCAGAAAAGGACAGCGAACACCCCCTCCCTGCTCAACAGATGGGCCAGTTGCCATGTCAAATCCCGGGCTGATTTCTCTTCCCAGTCCAGCTCTGGATGTGGCTGTCTTGTCGGGCAGTTCTCACGCACCTTACAGTCTAGCTCAGGGGTATTCAAATTGGGGAAAAGTGAGCCTCCCCTTCGAAAACTTGAAGACAGCCAACACGTCCTCATCTTGTGCTGTCTGCTGTCGGTAAGTGTAGTTTGTTCTCTGTATAAGCTGCACATTGCCCAAACAGCTGAAGTTTCGCTTACTGCCCCCTGCAGAAAACAGATGGTACTTCAAGCTTGAATTGCTCAGATGGAAGGAATATCCCTTATCAAACAACTTGTTGCTACTGAGGTATTATGTGTAGGTGTAGTGGTTAGGGTATAATGTTAACAGTGTATCTACAGATGTAATTCAATGCAGATAATTTACAATGCAACAACACGTATATACATAAAAAGTACATTGAATTAAAGGCTTAAGTACATATTAGTTAAAGACGCCTAATATAAATTGGGTCCCAGAAATTGCACACATAATTTAATTCACATTTCATTCCTTTATCTCACTCAAGTAACTATTTGTCGGATAAACAGTTCCCTTTATCAAATAAAGTCATTTTCATTTAAACATAATTTTTCTGTGCAACACTTTAATAAACATCGGTTTAATAGTTCAGCAGGCGTCATTTTAAACTGTCAACATTGCACTAATAAAGTAAACATGCCATGCGGTTTTGTCAAAATCTTCCAAATATAGTCTTGCCATTAGCCGTTTCCACACATTGGAGTACATATGTACTGTACCTTGTGAAAGCTTATTTATAAGAGACATATGCTAATAGCTCTATCACACGCTGAGCTTTATTTTCATGCATTATGGAGTGATTACACATTATTTTGCACCAGCACGTCATTTGCTTCATCTTCCTGGAACTAGGTTTGTCAAAAGGTGTTTGTTATAATTAGATTTGAATGTCTGAATTCTCTCTGGAATATTTTGTACTCCTACAAAACTTTATGCACATCACAAGTTAATAATACAGCTTGTGATGTAAAACTCGATACCGAGTCTTTGAAATATGATAACAAAAAAAAAAGTGTAAGTTACTTTATCATATACAACAAGTTAGGAAACAGTAACAGATATGTAGTTAAAGTAACTGATTAGTGTAATTGCCAGTAGTAGATTTGATTTTAAGGGAATAAACAGACCCCAACGGCAGTGCATTTGTTTTTAAGCCACATAGTCCATCAGAAACCTCCTAAATCTGTCACAAATCAGCTCCAGTCAAATTCATTACAAATCTACATTGTTTTATTGTTTTCCTTGCGTTACCTCGACTCTGGAGGGGTTTTGTTCCGTTGCACATCGAGTTTATCTCGCTCAGAGCTTTTGGAAAAGACTTTCGATGGCAGGGCCAATGGATTTGACTCAACTATTCACTGCAGCTTTGATTTCAAGATAAGAGTATTCAAAGAGCATGACATTTTGGCAGGATATCTAGACAGTAGAGATTAGACTTTAGATGTGAGTGAGATTCGACTTTATCTATTAGATTTCCTTTGAAAAGTTTCACCACGTTATTCTGCGCAAACCACATGGGTTTTGAATGTTTACGTTGACAATTATCTACAGTTTTGTCAACGTAGAATTTGAATGACGTGCAAAGCAGTCACATGCAAAGCAGATTAATTAATACTGGAAATTAATTTACTGGAAAACAACACAAAAATTATAATATATATATATTGTGGATATTATATATAATAATCTAACAATCTTAAAACAAGAAATATATATATATATATATATATATATATATATATATATATATATATATATATATATATATATATATATATATATATATATATATATATATATATATATATATATATATATTTGTCAATAGTGTAAGAATTACCTTTTTAAAAATAAACTGATTATTTTTGTACCGCATTTGCAAATATTTTTTTTATAAGCAGAAACATTAATAAAGTTTGTCAAATTTCTCTGAAAACACCACAAATGTTATTTTTATAAGTACATTTATCCTGTTTTAATAAAATTTAGATATATTTACTGTGAAAAAAGACAAAAATAAAAATAATATATATTTTTTTTTCAGTGTACGATTTTTCATTCTTATGAAAGTAATTAAATAAACAGCACAACAAATATATAATAATAAATGGGGTAGGAAAAACTTGTCAATACATTTTAATTTACACTTTGGCACATATTGTTTTCTTGTTTTAAGCATAAACCTCAATAAATTTAGTTAGATTTCTGTGTTTTGGTATTTTAGCCAATATTTAATGTAATTTTGCTTCTCAAGTTGATGTATTTTTTAAGGATGTTCAGACAAAATACCGACTAAGAACAAAATAGTTTGCGGTGTATCAGCAAAGCAGAATAAACAGACAAATGCTAATGTTCTCACTCTGAGAAACAAACACAGACTTGATAGTTTCTCGTGAAAGTTGCGTTTATACTGTGGGAAAACGTGTAGGCACCTTAAAGACAAGTGTTCAGGTAATTATGATCCAGAATTACAGTATAAACCCCCTCTCTTCTTCTTCTCTTCCTCCCACAACAGCTGTCATTTTCATTCTCTGTTTACAGCCCACGTTAATTACGTCACCCACTTTTGTACTGTAAAGCCTACATTTCTTTCTCTTTTCTACCGTTTTTCTGTGTTTGTCTCTTTGATGTATTACCTAGATAAATTACCTTTCTGCTGGAACAAATGCATCTGTAATGTTAATTCAAGCAGCGTTAAATTAAAAGTAAAAGCTGTTGAATTGAGAGAGTTTTTCTCCTCCTTTGTGTCTTTATGAAATAGAATATTTTTGGACTATTGTAACGGATTCCTTGATCTGTGCCGAAACGATTCAAGGACTAAATCTTTAAGTTTGACTTTGAGAAGTTTAATTAATATTATAAATGCACAAAAAACATTTTTGGTTAACATGTGGCATGATACAGTAGAGAGAAGGGAGAAACACAATCATAACTTCTTTACTAGATTTTTTGTGATACAGGTAATGGGTGCTAAATTAAGTGCCATGACGTCCAAAAGGTGACAAATACAAATTAATTAGATATGCAACAAAATACTTTCTCAGCACAGGTGTTCCATAGTTGAAGCTTGTTAGCGCCTTCATTAAGTTGCTTTGCTCCTGTAAAACTATCACCTCTGTATCAATGTGAAATGTCACAACGCTGTTGTCATTATGCGCTTTCTTCTGCCATATCACACACATCTTATCAAGAGAATAGATGGCTTATTTCATACATAATGGCAATTCAAAGTGCTTTACATTAACACGAAAATAATACATGAAAAAACAAAAACAAACAAACAATTTAGAACATCAAGAATAAAAAGGAATAATAAATAAAAAAGCCAACTTTAAGCCAGTGTAAAGAGTTGAGGACTGGAGTAATATGCTCAGATGTTTTGTTTCGGGTGAGAATCCTGGCAGCGGCATTCTGAATGTGCTGCTGGTATCTAATGGTCTTTTGGGAAGGCTGGTGAGGAGTCCATTGCAGTAGTCTACCCTACTGGTGATGAATGCATGAACAAGTTTCTCCACGTCTTGACTGGATACAAAACATCTAATTCTGGCTATATTTTTTAGATAATAGTAGACTGATTTCATTATTGCTTTTCTTACTTGATTTTTTGTCTTGGAGTCAAGGTATGAATTCACCTTTGGAATACCATGACCTCTGTCTTGTCATTGTTTAACTGAAAGAAGTTTTGGCACATCCGACTGTTAATTTCATCAATGCACTTGCACAGAGAGCCTATGGGGCTATAGTTATTTGGTGATAGGGCTAGATAGATCTGGGTATCATCTGTATGGCTATGGTATGCAGTTTGGTTCTTTTTCATAAGTTGGCCTAGTGGGAGCATATAGAGGTTGGACAGGAGCAGTGCAAGAATTGAGCCTTGTGGGACTCTGCACCATCATGGATGTCCACTCAGATTCATAGTTGCCTATGCGCCTATGACACCAATGTGTACCCTATTCATAGGTCAATAAGGGCAATAAGTGGACTGCAGTAATTAAGGGAAATCAATAAAATGCTGTAAAATGTTATGCACTAGAATATAGGCCCTTTTAATAGAATACCCCCTGATGCTATTACTCACAGTAATGTATTACACAATAACTTTTCTATGCTGAAGGCCTTAAAAAACAATCTCTTGCCTGTTCTGCATGTATGTCTTTGCATGGCTTGGCAGGGTGAATTAACTTCAGCTGAGATCCATCATTGTTACACAGGTAGGCAGATTAATACCGCTGGTGTTGGCTAGCTGAGTGCAATCAGCCATTTATTTACCGTAACACAGTTGCCTTTAGAAGCTGTCATTAGAGGAAGCCAGGCATGGAACAAAATGACCAATATTGTGCTGGATGATTTCCATGTGGTATTGAAGCTCAGCTCCGTATGCCTTGTAAGGGGCCAAGCAACGATTCCTCTGACTGGAAGTCTATGGCAGCCCATAGAGCCATATGGTAAAAAGTTGTGAAATTTGGCACATTGGTAGGGGAGAGTCTAAACATTGCACATGGCAAATTTGAAGCCTCTAGATCAAAACTTAATAGCACAACCAACGGTTTAAATTTGCATTCGTTTTTATGCTTATAACTTTTGAACCGTATTGCCTAGAAACAAAATACATTTTCCTCCGATTTCTTGGCTCATGGATGTTTAACATGTGTACAGTTTCCACCAGACTAGATTTTTTTTGCTATTCCAAAAAAACCTACCTTTTCGAACTCCTCCTAGGCCCTATGTCCGATTCACAGAAAATTGGGTGAGGATAATCTAGGCTAGAGCCCGATCGATATGGGATTTTTGAGACCCATACCGATTTGGGTGGGGGAATTAACGAAAATAAAGAATAAATACAAATACAATAAATAGCTTAAAAAACATCAGTACTGTTTGTTTAGTATCGGTCAGTTGCTAACCATTAAAATAAAGAATAAATTTAAATAAAATAAATAGCTCAATAACCATCCATATTACTGTTTAGGATCAGTCAAATGACTATTAGTTTTGCCAGTCAATTTTTGCCAGGTTGTAAAACAAGAAGCATTTACACCTGCCAAGACGATGTTACATCGTATTCTGTTATACAAGTTCAGGGGAAACTTTCAACGGTGGAAAACCAGACTTTTAAATATTAACTTTTATAAATGCTACGACTGGAATTGTTTGGTTGAAGGGGGTACGAAACTGTGAATCCTGAACAAAATAGTTTGGTGAATACATGTTTACACATTAGCTTCCACTCAGCTGACAAGCAAAAAGCAGTTAGTTAGCTATAAGCTTGTTGTCACTGAGAGGAAAAGATGGACCAGCATTGCGTTTCACCAACTAGGTAACAGCGTAGCATGAAATCAACCCTCACAAGACACACTCCACCACCGCACTGTTGTCTACTGAGCTGCAAAAAGATGCTCTGATGTTTACCTTCAATCTGCTACATTATTTACTGCACTTTCAAACTATAGCTGACTAACAGCAAACAGATATGAGTGACAAGGTTGTCAGGGACAGGATTAACATTATATTAGTTATATTGAAAAGGGAAAATTACGGGTCATTGTTTATTAACTTTCCAGTATGTATTTCACAAACTAGTTAGCAACTTACCGAGAAGATACCACTCAACACTGCACTGCTTAACTTCGCCCTGTCTGCAGAACCACCATCAGCTCAGAGTCAGCTCTGTAAACAATGGAGTCTGAGCGTGCTCTGCTGGACAAACTATGTAATGACACCAATTCTAAAGCATTGTTTTCTGCATTATATGTTCTGAAAAAAAAAAATACATCTACTCATGTCGGTAAACATTTACGCTGATACGATATATTGGTGAAAGGCTAATATCGGCGATAATATCGGCCGACCGATATCGGTCAGGCACTAATCTAGGCAATGAAGTTATTTGAAGCTTTTTTTATAAACCCAATCATTCTCATATAATGCTTAATCAAATTCAATGGCAAGTTCGCCAAAGAGGTAATGAACCTAAAGTATATCTTGGCAAAACTTTAGCGTATTGTCACAAAACTTAGTATATCATAGCCATCATGTCCTGAGGGTACCTGATCAGTTTCAGCAAAGTGCCACCTAGGGATCAATAGATATGAAGAAAATAAATAGCTTTGCTTTTAAGTTCTAAATAGACTGACCTAAAGTTATGAGACTCGAGTCTTTAGATTCCTTGTGTTATGTAATTGAAAACCTACTTTTTCAAACTGCGCCTAGGCTGTATGTCTGATTCGGATGAAATCTGGTATGAGTCATCTATGGATAATCATGACAAAAAGTTATTACAAAGCTTTTCAATAGACCAAACAGTTCTTAAATAAAGCATCAACTAAGTAAATGGCAATACAACAAAAAGGATCTGAGGATATATCCCAGCAATGCTTTGTTGACAGCGCCATCAAAAATTATAATAAATTGTATTGTAATGTGAACAATTCAACTTGTGTCAAATGAATTAATTTTGTTATTGTATGTGAAATAACTTCAAAACCACCAAATAAACCCATACTCAATAAGGGAAACACCAGACTAAAATGTATAAAGAAAAGAAATACAGCTATCAAATGAATTAGCATTCAACTTAGTATTATTCAGTCTCTGACACCACATCAATGATAAAGAGTGTAATATTGAGATATGATATCAACAGCATGAAAATTCAAAGAATGAAAGAGTCTTATCTGTAATTTTCTAGTACTGAGAAAAATGTCTGTGAAATAATTTTTCCGTGAGAATGTCCATAATCCTTCCAAATGAGAGCAAATTTACCTGTGCAGTTAATAAATCATAAAGTTCATACCTTTATAATCCCATTAGGTGTTAAATCCAAACTGGATCCACTACGGCGATGCGTTTCGTCCAAGAGTTACTCAAAGCTTCACGGATCACAAACAGTTACAAAGGAAATATCCACTAAGGCAGAAGTGGTCTCCGTAAATGAAAAGCATTTTCCATCGAGGAACAATAAGTCCTTTTAAGATTGGTCTTGAAGCCATAAGTTTCCCAACCATGAATCTATCTTGTTGAACTGGGCAGGTAAGCCATGCTTCATACCTTCCAACACAAACTAACTTGTTCTACTACTCACCTACATTTATACCAGATGCTAAAGCACACATGCACCCCTTCACGGTGAGTAGTAGAACTACTCCCTGAGAAAAACTTGTGAACAGGCTTGCAACTGTTACCAAGCAGTATTTATGTAAAACCTGAACACAGCCAACCATCTGTCTCACTGGCGATGTTGGTTTTCCACGTAGGATGCAGTCATTAAGATTTGTCTGCGGGTGATATGCTGTAGTTAATTTTTGTATTACGCCTCACTTTTTGCATACAAGGCTAAGAAGGTGAGAGGTAAACTGAGCCCCACGGTCAGATACCAGATAGGCTGGAGGTCCCCTTCTACTGACGATCTCCTCTACTAGTATCTGAGTTATCTGTGGTGGTTTGTCTTGTCTTAATGGAAATAGCTCTACCCACTTTGAAAAATAGTCAACAATGACAAGGAGTTGTTCTTTTTGCTTTGTGCTTCTTGTAAAATTTCCCATTAGATCTATACCCAGCATGTAACATGGCTCGATGACAGGAGTAGACTGCAAATGACTGGATCATTTAGAGAGTGAAAGTTTGTATCTTTGCCAGGTGTGACATTCTGTAGAGTCCTTGCATACATCAGCTCTTATGTTAGGCCAATAGTCTATCTCCAACAGCCTAAATTGTAAGCCTTCCAAGATGTCCGCTTAAAGTGTTATCATGGGATACCGTAAAAACTCATCACGAAGATTTGCAGGAATGAAAACTGTAATTTCTGTCCCACCTGACCATCGGGTACGCTGCGGAACAGAAATGTATGTACCATAATGTAGTGCGCTCGTTAAGGGTCATGATCTGTCTGCAAATTTGCCTTTGTGATTAACTCTTGAATCTCCGGGTCATTCTGCTGTGCTGAGGCAATGTGAGTGATGTCTACTGGTAAGCTGGCTGGAAATACTGTGAATTTTGTGGCTTTGACTACCACAAGCAGGCTGGCTGAAGTGATGTGTTCATGTGATTTGGATAATAAGTTTGGTACAACATTGCACTGTTCCTTTCGATATCTGACTGTGAAATCGAATCCCTGCAAATGTACGGTCCAGTGTGTAAGGCCTGAAGATGGTTTGGGGTGTGGAAATACCCATGTACGTGCTGCATGATCTGTGACCACTTAAAATAGTCTCCCCTCGAAGGTAAGTTCTCCTCTTCTCTACTGCCCACACTTCAGCTACACACTCCTTCTCTGCCAGAGAGTACGATTTCTCCGCTCCCCGCAGCAGTCTAGAAGCATACGTAATCACACGATCACCACCATCTGAGTCTTGTGTCAGCACTGTTCCCAGTCCAGTCTTACATGTGTCAGTTTGTATACAGAAAGGCTCACAGAAATCTGGTGGAACTAAAACTGATACTTGGGTTAAGTTCTGCTTAATGGAGTTGAAATTATTTTGGCATTCTACTGTCCAAGTCCAAGATGCTTTCTTTTGTTTTAGGGCATGTAATGGTGCTGCTTTCTCTGAAAAAGAAGAGGTGATGTCCAAGGAGAGACAGATGGATAAATTTGTTTTTTGGCTAGCAGCTCTTTGATTTCTGAGTCAGTGAATTGTTGTTTGTCAATAGATACATTGTATGCTCTTTTTCTGGCTGGTACCTCGTCTGTTGTTATGATGCGATGTTTCACCAAGTTAGACTGTCAAATTTCCTGTGAACAAACTGTTGGCCATTCCAGCATCAGATTTTTCCAGGATTACCTTGAACTGTTGAGTGGTTTCAGCTTTCTGGGTGAATTGTTGTATGGTCTGAAGAGCTACATCGGATACCGAATGTGTAGGCATGGCACTGTTGATGTGGAATCACGTGTTAGAAATGGAAAAGTGTTGCCTCCATCAGCATTATCTGTGGAAGGCAAACTGTACTGAGATTTTGAGGTAAGCATGAAATCCAAACCTAGGAGATAGGTACAGTTAAATCAGCATCCTTCAAAATATCCAGTGGCAATTCCAGTGGCAATTTTTTGACCTTGAACCTCGCACTGCCATTTCACCTTTCCTATGGCTGTTTGTTTCGGTCCATTTGCTAACTTGAATGTTTGACCCTTACTTGGCTGACAATGTTCCTGTTTACTCAACTGTTTCCAGCAGGATTCTTGTATGAGAGACAACGTGCTGCTAGTGTCAATCATTGCTGTGAAGTATCGGTTGCGTATAATGATAGGGTCGGTGACCATTTTGATATCAGTTTGACAGGATTTTTCACAGATTGTACCACTCTAGTGTTGTCAAGTGGAGTTCACGGGAGGAATGAGGTTCCTTTGTTCTTCCATATTGACTTGACTCCAATATTTCTTAACTTCGTCAAAGTCTCTCTCTGTTTGAGTACTTATTCTCACTAACTCTCCTACACTTCTTACCGTGCCTCTTAGCGAACTGGCTAAGCATGGATTGCAGTTTCTGAGAATAGCTTGTACAACTTGTTTTTCTGTGATCTCTTTTCTCCATCTCAAACACAAGGCTTGATAATGGAAAGCAAAATCTCTAATGCTCTCCTTTGTGCCTTGTTTTCCCTCAAGTAGCTTTCTTGAGGCTACATCCTCATAATCTTCACTGAGAAATGAACGTAAGAAAATGTATTTGAATTGTATCCAATTATGCACTTTGCTAATGTCCTCTTTTCTACCTGCCACCAGTCTTTAGCAGTTCATTTTAGTACAGATGTAAGCAAAGCCATGATCTCATATTCACATATGGGACAAACAGCAAAGTACTCTACATATCGTTCTATGAACATGATCGGGTCTTTATTTCGACTGTTAATTAAATGTGGAAAGTCGAGTTTCACTGGTGGGTTATAAGGCACTGTGGTGGATCTTTCTGGAACCGGTAAGTGACTTTGCTGAACAATGTAACTTTGGTCTTTGTGCTTGGAAACAGGAGTAGGTACATTAGAGCTTGGGTATGGTTGGATTGGAGTAGATATCAATGGAGCAAGAGATTTGAGTTTGTTATCGATTTGAACATCATGCCTTTTTAAGCAATCAATCATAGATTGCCATAAATCTTGGACAATAAGCTCCAATTTTTTCTCCACTCTGTCACACACGCTCAATACAGTACAACAATCTTTCTTCGATGGCTTGGCATTTATTCTGGAACTCATTGTGGAAAACACATTCACTAACCTTCTTGATACATTCTTCCAAACAACATTCCAGTAAAGTGAATTTCTCCTTCAGTTATTCTATCAATGTTGTCACAGTGTCAAGTGGTTCACGACATGGCTCTCTTTAGATTGCCGGTTGTGGAGGTGGTGGAAAAATAAAGTTTTCCAGGTACTTCATCTGTAATGCCTTCATTTTCTTCCTCCAAATCTATATAAATAAATCACTGAAAGTATATATATATATATATATATATATATATAAAATATACTGCTTTTCTTCAAATCATAATCAGTGTTCTCCAATCATGTTGTTGGTGTGCTTGGCCTTGTAATTGCCACTTCCAGATATATTTCTAAATATTTAAATGCCTGTGTGACTAATATACATTATATGTACAAATGAATTTCAACACACTAATAAAACATCATTTCTGGGCTGCTGGTGATGAGGTGTTGTATATGGGATGTTTTCTCTCTCTCTCGCTCTTAAGAGGAAGCTGATCACTGACTGGTCAATCACTTAATCACTAGAGCTTCCTCACAATCCCTATTGATTCAATGGGCTCAAGATTCAAGGTGCCACTCAATGATGCTCACGCATCGACCCATCCACAGACATATTCACTGATCAGCCAAAAATCCAACTGCCTAATATTGTTTAGGTCCCCCTCAGGCCACCTAAACGGCGCCAACCCGCATCTCAGAATAGCATTCTGAGATTATATTCTTCTCTCCACAATTGTACAAAGCGGTTATCTGAGTTACTATAGACTTTGTCAGTTTAAACCAGTCTGGCCATTCTCTGTTGACCTCTCACATCAACAAGACATTTCCATCCACAGAACTGGCGCTTACAGGATGTTTTTTGTTTTTGGCACCATTCAGAGTAAATTCTAGAGACTGTTGTGTGTGAAAATCCCAGGAGATTAGCATATACAAAAATACTAAAACCAGCCCATTTGTCAACATAGTGTAAATGCCCATTGATTGAAAAGTAGCTTTTAAAAAAGGCTTTTTTTTATTATAGTTTTTGGACTTTTGCCATAATTTCATCATGCAAACTTCCCTATTGAACCCGAGTGGTTGCTGTTTGTAATGCCTGATCAAAAATGCAGTTGATCTGGTCAATAATTAAACAGTATGTCAATGCGGATAATATGGTATAATATAATATATTTCATATAGTTTAATCTAGATATGTTGAGATATAATTAATATAGCTGTGATTCCTGAAATAATAATATAAAAATGTACTCAAATTGACATTTTAACTTTGACTACATTTACATGCACAAGAAAATGATCTGATTCATATCGGAATATGCTCGTATTATGTATGTGTCATGTAAACACATTGGCCGAGTTCAGAATGGCATACTACCATACTACTCTTACTATTTCTGCCATATACAGATATGGAACCAGTAGTAAGAGTAGTTTGGGTAGTAGTTTGGGTAGGACTCAGCGTCTGACTCAGTTGGGTATGCTAGATTAGGATGCTAATCAGTTATCATGCAAACCATAAGATAAATGAAAAGAATATTATTGTATTTTATGTACAACTAAGGTGTTCTGGGTTGTTGCCAAGGTATTCTTGGTGGTTGTCAAGGTATTCTTGGTGGTTGCAGAGGTTTTCTGGGTGGTTGCTAAGGTGCAGCAGATGGTTACTAGGGCATTGCTAAGGTGTTATGGCTGGTTGCCAAGGTGTTCGTAGTGGTTGCTAAGGTTTTCTGGGTGGTTGCTAAAGTGTTCTGGATGGTTACTAGGGTGTTGCTAAGGTGTTCCGCTTTTTTTGGGTGGTTGCTAAGGTATTCCTAAATTGTTCATATTAAGTCATTTTGAGAATGAAATGAAATATACACAAATTAGTCAATTATTGACATAGGTGGATAACATAGCTCAGATCATTTGGTTTTGGTAGAATTTAAATAAAAAAAAATTTGTTCATATTGAGAATTTTGATAGCAGACTTTTGCCAAATCTGAGCAGAGTTTGAGACATTGATGAGATCTCTTCTGAAACTCTACAGTTCAACTACAGCAGAAGTGACCATTTCCTCTCCATTAAGTCTCATTGCCGTCTTGGAGAAACAACTGAGATAATGAACAGATCTCATTTGTGATATTTTTTTCCCATCAGAAGGGCTGAATTTGCCCAACCATGAGATGGGTAGTTATTATACAGTGCTGGACTTTGAGATGGACTTACATTAACATACCAGTATTGAGCAGATGTTAGGATTTTCCTGCACACAGTTCAGTACTTGTGAGTTTTTGCATCTGTTCAGTCTTAGCACCATTTATTTGTGCACATTAGTGTGTTTACAAGTCCAAAACCTTGTAACCATGGATAGTATGCAGTATACAGTAATCCACACAGATAGGCCACGGAGAGTTCCAGACGTCCCCGGAGAGACCAGATGGTGAAGCACTCTCCACTCCCCAACCAACACAAATCTTTAACCAGAAGTGTTTATCTTATGAAACATTTCCATTTATAAATATTTGAAAAAGACTGAACCCACACATTTACCTCGCCCCACTTGTCTTGTTAAAAGGCCATGCTGACAAAAGTGTTATTGTTTTTTTTCTATACTGTGGCATTTCAAAAATCCAATGTAAAGATTACAGTATCTTATTAGTTCTACTTCAGCGGTAACTTTGTTGCAGGATGTATGTTAACTCTTAAAGCACTTTTGGTCAGTTCTTAAAAGAAGTTTGCCCAAAAATGACAAATTATGCAATAATTCAAAAATCAGATTCCGTTATACCGTGGTTACCACATTTAGGGCCCTATGATTTCCATGATGCGGCAAACACTCACGGAATCACTGAATCCAGTTATAAAAATGGCATTAGCTATAAACACGGAATGTCACAAATTTGACATATTAAGGACGAAAATTTGAATGCACTGTTAATCAAATTAAAATTGCAATATATCCTAGTGTTATTATTAAACTGTATAAGGCAGCAATTTAATTTAATATATGTGCAATCTGTATTTTAAAATGAATGTGTGAAGCACTATGAAGTGTGCAGCACATGCAGACTATATACTTATTTAGTCAAATTGTAGCTTTTTGGGGTTTATTAATAACACTGAGCCATGTAACGAATTGCTTATCCGGAGGTGGGAAACTATCATCAAAGGCACATACAATTCTGAAAAAAAAAAAAAAAATTACAATAATTACAATATACATCATGACCTCTCGTGTGTTTTTGTATAAATATTACAACTGTTAGGAACATAAAATATCCTGGAAATGTCCTTGAAATTTGTGCCTTGAAAAGAGTGGAACACTGTTATAACTGATTCTAGGTCAATCATTAAATAAACTTATTTCTAGAGAAATGCATAGAATTTTTAAGAAAAATATAACATAGATCATAGATAAATATACAGTATGAGTTATGATCCCAAAACTTGACATTTCAAGTAATGTTTTAGACAACTTTTTTTTCCAGTATGACAACATTACAGCGTGTTGTTTATTTATTTATTTTTATCAAACAATAACTTAATGCAGCTCTTTTCCTTATAACAAGATTTTATAAGAATTTCCATATAATGGCAGTTCATAGTGACCAGGTGCTGTCAAGTTCCAAAAAGGACAAAACAATATACAATAAAATTGTTTAAAAAAATCAAATAAACCTTAAGAGTGATCCAAATGACTTTTGCACAGTTTGAGTCTTCCAAAGTCATGCAATAGTTTAATGCATACCTGCCAACACTCCCAATTTTACCGGGTTTCTCCCATTTGTCCTCCCTTCCTCCCTCTGTACTCCAGATTTACAATTTCTCACGATAAACTCACAATTTTCCACATCCACACTTTGCTCATGAGAATGTATTAGATCTCTAGGTAGGAATGCCATCCGTCCCATAAAATACGGGATCAACCCGTATTTAAATATGAAACGATGCATCCCATATCAAATCAATACAGGATGCGTTTTGTCCCGTAAAGATGTTCAGATGGTGTCATGGTGAAATTGTTTCATATCGTTAATTTAACATTGATATAAGTTGGAAATGTTTCATATGGTGGGTAAGGGTCGTCTGAAAAGTCCACACATTGTGCTGAAATGTGCCAATATTGGGAAGGGTGTAGAAAGGGACCATCTGAAATGTCCACTAATTGTGCTAAAACAGTGGATATTTTTATTGAAAAGCAGAAGGTTAAATGTTCAACAACAGTGTAAAATTACACAGATCCAACAAATGTAGGAATAACACCACTGAGTCATAAAGACAAGAAGTACAGGTGAAGGAAAAGAATAATTAAAATAAAATGAATCAAAAAGAAATTATTGCTAAAACTGTCAAGGATGTGTTACATTTCTTGGTATCTATCTATCTATCTGTCTGTCTGTCTGTCTGTCTATCTATGTGTCTGTATATCTGTCTATCAATCTATGTGTCTGTATATCTGTCTATCTATCTGTGTCTGTATATCTGTCTATCTATCTATGTGTCTGTCTATCTGTCTGTCTGTCTGTCTATCTATGTGTCTGTCTATGTGTCTGTCCTTGCACATAATAACCACGTATGGTCTGTTCCTCACACAAAGCTACAGTTTGGCCTTAAAAGAGTTGAAATATAATGCAGAAGTCGCATTGACTACGTTAATGGTGCATTTTAGTTGAACTATCCCTTTAACCATTTTTTTTGTGTGTGCGCTCATTTGTTTTGGTATTCGCATATGGTTCCAACAGCAAAGACGTCCCGTTCCATGCTCATCCATATTGAATGAGATGAACGGCGAAACAAGCTTTAGTCTGATGACAAGGATGCATTAATTAAACATCACACGTCCAGCGCACCAAAGCTCATTTCATGCCACATTCTCGCATGGGCCAAATTTGTAAATGAAGGCATTGTGGTCTCTCTCACAAAGCTTAGTCCTAAGTGGAACTGTCACCATGCTGACATCTGTAACGATGTCTCACATACGCACATTTGAAGCAAGGAATTTGTTTTCCTGAACGACTATGATTGGAGTGCTGTTTTGATTTCATGCTTGATAAAACTGAAATTTACAAGTTGTGGATAAAATAACAGACACGCCACTTGAAAAGGAGTTTAACTTCAGAGTTACTAAATCACAGTTGTAAACACTTTAGTAAGTTACATTTGGGTGACTTCCAATTAGTGGTACGTTGCAGCTATAAAGAGTTTGTAGCATCTTTTTGCTTGAAAACGTCTGGGAATGGTCAAACAGTTCCAGATAAGTCAAATAGTTGGTATCAAAATGGTCAAATACTGTGTCTACGAAACTTTACAACACAAAAAGGGCTCATCGAAAAATCTTTACTCTTCAATTGTGAGCTCAGAAATGTCGGGATACCATTTTGAGACTGTCTGCATTTGGGGTCAATACATAAAGAGCTAAATATCTATTGAAAAGTCCATGAAACCTGGACAATTAAATTGTTAGTTCATCCAAAAATGTTTAACCCTAAAAATTTTATTTCAAAGGAGACAAGTCAGGAATCAAATGTCCATGATATTTTGACATATAAAAGGTCTTTCTACTATAAAAACATACTCAAAACTTAATCCCCAATGCAATAAAAGCATTTATTGAAACCAAGCTGCAAAAAGCCTCGTTCTCTACTTACGCCACTACTCTATGTCATAAAGGGTACATTAATTCATGACAGCCTCTACATTGAAAAAACATCAATGCCTACTTTTACATCAATGCACCTGTGGCCCCGCCCACTGGTGCATCCGTTTGTAAACTGAGAGAGAAGGTCAAACAAGGCCTACTGTGATCTAACTATTCCTGAACACCAAAGGGGAACCATCTGGACTATTTAAAATTATTTTTGTATATAAACATGCACAGACAGACGTCTTTGACCGCTTGATACATATTTTTAATTGTTGGTATATGAAAACATGTGCTGGATGGACATCTTTGACCGTTTAGGTGCGATTCAGTGCAGGACAATACTGGAAAACGGATGTGTGTGCATCTAGTTTAAACCGTGCTTTGAATTATGTATGTTCATCATGTGGGTGTTACTTCAGCATATTTAACCATGGATTGCATTTAGTTTTTTCAGCTCATATCAATGTGGATTGCTTGTGAACTAGTCATACAATGATTGAAGCTTTGCAAAGAAACTGTTTTTGAAGGGTGGGACAGTTAAAAACTCTCGGACCCGATGCAAAACAGTAGTAAATAGTTCCATTCAAGCATATTTCAAATTTCATGACAGTTTGATAGTTTATGGTGCTGGCAGTATTTAAATCTGACACAAACTTTCTAAACCTTTTATTTGTGTTGTTGGCAGTAGTAGCGCCAGCACGTGCAATGCAAAATGGAACGGGACATCTGTTTACTGTTGGTGCAACTCGATGCACCACATCGGATACTTCCATGGTAGACAGCATCATTGATTATAATTGGTTCTATTGCTTTTGACGCGAAGAAAATCTTGCGTGCAGTGTAGCCAAGGTGTTAGTGTTTACAGTTGTGCCTGATGAACAGTTTAATATATTCAGATGCAATGTGTTGGATGTACATTATGTGTAAACCCTGAAATTAAGTTTTATAATGTTGTGGAGCTTGTTCATTCTCTTCAGATTTATTTTCAAATATGGCTGTATTTGTGGGGCTACATGATTTTAGTCAATCAGAACAGTGAATGTTTACATTGAAGTATTAAGGAGATGCTTAGGTCAAAACCGAGCATTTCAGGCAGAGGGCCAGAGACAGGGTGAAAATGATCATATATTACTAAATTATGATTTTTAATGCAAAAAAATCAATGGACCTCAGGGAAGATGATCAGGTTAATGTTTAAAACAATAATAATAAAAAATGTAAAAATAAAAAATAAAAAACAATGGATTAAGAGAAATAATCTTATAAGATATATCCTCAAAAAGTCTTAATATCTTACACAATTTTGCTTCATTAAGAAAATGTATCTGGTTTTATGAATGTTTTGATATTTTCACTGGAAACAAGACAAAAATAGCTTACTGATGAAGAAAAAAAAGAACGCAACAGGGGAATTGATTATTAACGATAACTTCTTTAAATACGACCTACCATGAGCTCCAATGTTGTTAATCGATGGTATATGCTTCTATTGAAGCATTCAGTCAGCATTATTTTTTAATGTGTTAAATAGCGCAATTTTTGATTTAGAACTACACCACCCATCATTCTGAAGGGAAACAATCCACCAATCAGAGAATCAGTGACAATAAAGTGCGGCAAAAGAGCTCTGCAGCGACCGCCCACTCCCATTACGCACTGTGAATGATGCAATTGAGCCTCCATACACTCTCAAACTGCTTATATACTGATCAACAACAACAAATCAATAGTTTCATATATTTCAGTTGCATTGCTTCATGGGATTGTAGTTCATTTCCTACTTTAACATTAAGTAGACATCCTTGTGCCTTTGTATTTTTGTCCCATTTTAAAAAACATTTTGTTGCTTAAAATCAAAATTTTTGCAAAGTTGTGATTCACCTTGGAACTGGTTGGTTTGGTTCATGTCACAGAACTCTTTTATGGAGGATTTTATGAAATCCCAATGAAAAAAATGAATGGGGAAAAATATTTCTGCAACCAAGATGGCTGGTTTTAGGCAGGCACTGCTGCACTCTGTTGCAACGTATATCAGGTTGGGTCACCACTTGATGTCCAGTATACAATCTGGGTCCTGAAGGAGAACCCCTCATATCATCATATCACCTTTATGACAACATTCCAGTTTGAATTATAGTTACCTAATCAAGTTTTTAATCTTCAAGAATGCCACACTATCCTACTACACACAGTTCAGGACTTGTACAAAGGCATTCCAAGGACTGAAGCCTTCACAAGGCTGAAAGTGGTCTTATATTGTTCACTCACGTCTTTTCAAACTTTGCTTTGCATAATACAATACCGTTGACCCTGTGTATAGTCGGGCCGTTACAAAACATGCCTGTCTTGAATTGTTCTCTTTACTATACAGATCATCATGACCATGGCCATGACCACAGCCCATGTCCCTACTCTTACATTGTCTAATAATGGAGTACACTTCCTCATGCTTCTAACAGCGGGACAAAGGAAGGTCTCTCTCTATTTTATCTCAATTTCTCTCATCAAGCACAGGTTGTACGTGCATTATGAGGAGGGTATTTCATTGTGGTGTTCTCAAGTCAAGTCAAGACATTTTTATTTGTACAGCACTTTTCAAAACACACATCGTTTCAAAGCAGCTTTACAGAAAATCATGCATTAATGGAAAATTAAACTGTAATATCTATAAGTCTTAAGAGTCATCATTGTGTAGTTTGATTAAATATGATTGTAAATTGTCTTGTGTATAAAAATAAATCATTAAATAAAAACCCCAGTGAGCAAGTCGAAGGCGGACAGCTCTCCCTCTGATTTCAGCGACAGTAGATTCAAAGTTCTAAAATCAGTCAGTGCTTACTGAAATATGAATCACTGCCCCCAGTGGCCGAAGCTGGAAGTGGAACGTATGGGCACGAGTGAGCTTCAGTTTATGGGTGAAATGTCCACAGAGTGGCGCCAAAAGAGAGTTGTATTTTAAGTTTTTAATGATGCGCTGTCAACAGGAATGCATATTTATTAACACCCTAACCCAACCCTATACCTAGACCTAACTGTCAGTGCAGAAATAAAGTCAACCTAAAGGGAAAATGCAACCTCCGAATCACACTCATCCTTAAACATGTGACCGAGATTACAACTTGATTTCCACGGGACATGTTCACGTGTGGTCATGTTGCACAATTTCGATTGATGCTGTTTTCAAGCCTACATGCATTAAAAATATCAACAAGTGAAAACCAAATGAATACATTAAAACTAAATATATATAATTTCTGAAGGAAAAATACACAAGCAAAATAAAAGCATATTGATTTATTGAATATATACATAGAGTAGATGGTCGGATGGATGGACGGACGATAGGTAGATGGATGGATGATGGATGGGCGGACGGATGATGGGTGGATGGACGGACGGACAATGGATGGATGGATGGATGGATGGACGGACGGACGATGGGTGGATGGATGGATGGGTGGGTGGATGGACGGACGGACGGACGGACGATGGGTGGATGGATGGATGGGTGGGTGGATGGACGGACAAACGGACGGACGATGGGTGGATGGATGGAAAGATAGTGTATTTTAAATCTCAATTAATCATTTAAATTTATTGACAGCCCTTTTTCGAACTTTGCCAGTGTTACATGTACACTAAAATCTAAAATGATATCTAGATTTTTATAAGTGGTGCTTGCCCATGCAAAACTCACTACCGCAGTGCTAGAGTGTTGGCATGGTGGTTGCCAATGCTAAGGTGCTTTGAGTGAATTTTAGCAGATCATACTATGTTTTGGTTGGTTTCTAGGGCATTGCTGAATGGTTGCCATGAGGAATAAAGTGATGCCCACCATATTTTCAATCATCTTTGCATGTCTAGTACTAGAGTAGTAATAAAGTACCACTGCAGTACTCTTAACTTCACATTTCAACCTGAGGGAAATTCCTTGTACTGGCATTCATGGCCTAAAATGGTCAGAACTTGAGGGCATTGGATGGAGTTTGTATCTTGTGGAATTCATTTGATATCTGTACAGACTTCAAAGTGAGGGCTCTCCGGCCTGGCCTATACCTGTCTCGTACCATAAATGGCCTCTCAAGGAATGTCATGAATCAAATTATATGCTTCTGAAAATTTCCTCTTGTAGGGCAGCACATAGCCCTGGCAGCCCTGGCAGCTATCAAAAACTTGGCCATCTAAATTTTCACTTTACAAGCACTTTTAAAAACAGCCCTGAATCTAAGCATATATGAACACTAAACTGCCAGGAGCTGTTCCAATGTTGTGGTAGTAATACATCATAGGGATTGTAACTATTAGAGTAGGGCAGTATGGCGTACCATGCAACGGTAGAAATGCATCAATGAGAGCAATTTTTCTGCACTGAAAAAAAACCATTAAGAGTAAGATTTTTGGACACAGTTTTTCTAAGTAAATTTGAATGATATACAAATATTTATATTTATATAAATAATTAAATAAATGCACCATAAAAATATTAACATGGTATAAAATGTATTATTTAGACAACATCACCTTGCATTAAGTCAATGGGTTCACAATATGGAGCTGCACACACAGTCCACAACACTTGGTGCAAAAAGCATGATGACGTTACAATTGACAGATTATTTTATTGATTATGAACAGATCATTTTGAGTAAAGAATGAACTTTAGACTTCACAAAACAAGTTAGCAAACGTAACAACAAAATCAACAATAAAAATTGTGTAAATAAAATTTTAGTCATTGTTGTGTTTGCATGTTTAATTAGTTATGTACAATTATGATGTTTTATTTGCTTGGAAAGGCTTTTGGACTCATGGAGACATTTTTGGATGATAACTTATATTCGTAAAGCTATAACTTTTGATTGCTTTGTCGTATCAACTCAATTTGTTCTCAGATGCAGGTGACATGATTGGGAACAAAACAAAAGCAGTTTTTTGAGCCACCTTATTTACACCCAGACATATATAATGTCAAATAATAATAATAAAAATATATATATGAAAAAATAAAAATTTTGGCGAACTTCTTTGTGATTTTTCAGCAAAATCTTAGTTTGAGAGTATCAGAATATTTTGTAATCTACGTCATTAGAAAAAAAATTCTAGTTTTCTGCACAATGATACCAAACACTTTTTTGTCCTGTTGAGTTATAAACCTTTAATTTTGGGTATGCCACCGAAACTGGACATCTTTAAAAACACCTTCAGAGTTTAAAGGGTAAAAACGAATGTACTATTTACTTAATATCTTCAAGTTATTATAACTCATGCTTTAACTAACTTATTCAACGTAGAAAGTAATTAATCTTTTCTGTTATATTAACTTTCATCATCCAAATGCATAAACATAAACAGAATATATACTGTATTTGTCCGGTTATCAGTGATTTGTGTTATTAGTAAGAAAAACATGGAGTAATGCAGATATACAGAGCAACAATGAAGAATCAGTTACTTGGAGTGCAATGTGAAGCAGAGTTTTGTTCTTTACAGTTGCTGAGCAATACTGAATATAGAATTACATTTTTGAAATATTTTATCTTTTGCATCCATCGAGTTCCAAATGAGAAAAACAATGTTCCAAAATAAGCATTAACACATAAAATTACTCAGACCTTTATATAATAGTTTGGTAACTCCTAATAACACTGACATTAGATAGTAAAATGATGCATGTTTATATATGCTAATCATGCCTTTGATGCCTTTTTTATACATTTAGAATACTATTTACGTCATAAAATATTGTTGAGAGCTTAAGTGCCTTTTTACTTGTCATAAACGTGTTTCATCTGAATTTATGTCTGTTTTCTTAGAGATATGAATAAAAAAAAATAAGTAGTTAGGATAAAATGAGACATTTATTGCAGCCATTCCGAGTCTTAAAATAGATGAGAAAGACCTTATTAAGTTGCTTTTAGTTTTTTGCACAAATGCCCTGTTTGTTTCTCTCAAAATAACATAGCAAAGAGCATTTACATCCCTCCGTTTGATGGGTTCTTTACGGAAAATTGCCTGTCATTAAAATTCAGAACTTTGTAACTTGCGAAGATGAAACAGAATCGTGCTCTTTTGATATTTTTTTTGCTGGTGGTGGAGACGGGGTGAGGATGAGAGAGTACTTGGTGAGTGACGATAAATAAATCAGGTTTCAGTAAATAAAAAATGATGGTGTGTTTCTCGCACAAAATATAACTTTGCTGGAGCGACAAACTATTAGGTGTAAAAGCGCAGCGTGTCCATTAAAACTCGATACATTATGGCAAAGGTCTGGCCAGCAATTTAACAAAATTGGTGTTTAGGTTGCATTGCTTGACGGAGCAATTTTCAATCTTCCACAATTATTCTCCTTTATGTTAAAAAATGAACTGAGGCATTTCAGGTCTGTTTGTACCTTCTTTTGAAAGCACAATATTCTACCAAGACAAAGTGAGTGAAAGTGCACTTTTTATTATGACGTTGTTAGTTATCGGCCTAATGAGGCTAATGAGATTTCTGCCATGTTGTTTGATGAATTCAGGACATGTCTCTGCTTGATCCATGTGCCAAGACTGTTAATAAAAAGGTTAAAGAGAGGTTAACAAGAAAAAAGAACTAAGTAGATGGGAGAACCTTGATTCATTATGCAAATCGGATTTAGGTGAAAGCCCACTGAGGCTGCTATGCTAATGAGCAGATGAATCTGTTGGGGTGGATCCACATTCGCTTTTGATGTGAGACCAAAGAAGTCCATGACTGTTTCGGTGTTCAAATTATTAAAACAATATTGGCCAAATTTGCTGCAGACTTTGTTCAACTTCTAAATGTCCAAAGAAAACCCACTGCAAACTTACATTCGGGTCTGACTCCATTCGTGTCCACTTAATCAATTCCAGATGATAAAAAGTTGTTTCACTTGAAAATAAGACACATTAGAATAAATTTGTATTTTGAAACCCCCACTTTTGAAATTGTTCCTGGATGAAAGTTTCAATAGCATCTTTGAAATCAGTCATTGAATTACATCGAATTACAGTAGGCCTATTGGTGGTTGTAGTCCACTCTTACGTCAAGTTTCAACATCTGCAGTCTTGGAAGACCAAAGTAGTTTCTCATTCATCTGAAGTTCATAGACTTGTCCAGCATGAAACACTTTCAAACAAGCCAAACTTTTGGGTGGTAGGGTTTTTTTCTTTTTGAGGCTGGATGATTTTAGCCATGATTTTGCCATCTGAGACAAATTTTGTGTTTGTCTTGTTGTAGGGCTGAATTGGCAGTCTGTGAGCACTTTTTTGTGACATATTCCTTGATGGCCAATCAATTGCCTTTTTCGATTAATCTTAACTTCCAACGAAGTTCTGTCAGTGTTCAAAACTCCTACAATGGCCAGATGACGTAAAACATCCAGTAAACGCTGTCATTTGGGAAAATTGGGACTTGGCATCAATGTATCTTACATTCTGACGTAAAGTCGCAAAGTGTACCGTGGCTTGTACCAAAAATCTCTCTCATTATATTGTACATTCTGACAAGAAACAATCGCTAAGGTAAACATTTGTGGCATAATGTCATACCACAACCATCTCTCATTGTTCGTTATGCCACATTGCTTTCACCCACCACCACCCCAACACCACCAGTTTAGGTCCCGTCCTGCTGTAAGGGGTAAACTACTTTCCCCTGCCGTCTGATGGTTAAAACGAGAATCCTGACACTGAACCGTAGGATGGGACTTATGCCAAGGGAATCTAATCTATCACTAACTCATGTTATTCCATACTATCGGGTCCTCTGAGATAAATATTAAATCACCCAAAGTGTCCTTTTTTTCCGACCAAAATCCCATTAACATAAACTGTAATTTCCAAACTTGTAAGTGGAGACTTGAAGCAATCATTGGAACATAGTCTTGAAGGAGACTATTAGTTTAGTTACCATTTTGTGCATTTATAGCCATTTGCTGAAATTGCGTATTCAAGTGAACCCTCAAAATGTATCACTGTTCTGCCATTGGCGCAAGCAGATTAATTTCCAAGCAGCAGGCCACAGCTAATGTTTTTCTTAGGGCAAATTACCTGTGCTACACATGGACTGGACAATTTGAATAGCGGCTTTCTATGAAGACCTCAGAGTTTTTCCTCAGGCGAGTGGGAGAGTTGTTTGGCTACATTGGAAGTCTGGGACTTTGTGAATGATGTGTCATTTCAATCATCTATCACATACTTGAAGTTCAATCATTTCTCTCATGTTCATCAGCAAGTTCAAGACCAATTTGAGAGTCAAATTTTTGTTGAGGTTGACTTGATTGACAGAGTTGCAATGGTCCCGCAGTTCTAGTGTGATGCAGTATTTATGTCACGTCTCTGGACCTCTACCATGCCAGAATATAGGTGTGCTGAAGCCAGGTATATATATTGAATGTGACTCTGTTTTGGATGGAAAAAAGCCATCTGTACCCTACTTTTCTTCCTGGAATGCAGAAAGACATTTTGCTAATAACACAGCATCCCTGATGTGTCATCCATGAATGCTAGGAGCCACAGTTTGTGTAGGAGTATTATTCAACGTTCTGAAAGTGGAGAGATCACATTTTGAATCTTATTATTGAACGATTCAACCTTGATTTGCAAGATAAAGATAGATAGATCAGAGAACATCTAGGATTGGAAGTCGTACTTGCTGTATTAATTCGCCTAAAACTAAACGCATAATTAATTCTGCACATAATTAATACATCAAATGATGCAATGCCCTAACAACCACCCAAAACGCCATAGAAACCTCCCAGATCATCCTAAAAAAAAACTAGCAATGTCGTGGAAACCACACAGAACACCCTAGCAAATGAAGAGCATGCCCTTACAGCCACCCAGAACACCACAGAAACTGCCTAGCAGTGCCTAAGCAACCACCCAGAACACTGTGGCAACCAACTAGAAGTGCTTTAGCAACCTCTCAGAACACCCTAGCAACCACCTAGCAGTGCCTTAGCAACCAAACAGAACACCATGGCAACTGACATGAAGTGCTTTAGCATCCACACCAAACACACTTGCAACTGCCTGGCAGTGCCTTAGCAACAACCTCAAATACTCTAGTAACAAGCTAGATCACCCTAGCAACCGCTTAGCATTGCCTTAGCAAACACCCAGAACACCATAGCAATCGCCTTGCAGTGCCTTAACAACCACCCAGAACACCCAAGTAACAGGCCATCAGTGCCTTAGCAACCACCCAGAACACCCTAGCAACAGGCTAGCAGTGTTTTAACAACCACCCAGAAAACCCTAGATACAGGCTAGCAGCAACATAGCAACTATCTAGATTACCCTAGCAACCCCCTAGTAGTACCTTATCAACCACCCAGAACACCCTAGAATTTGCCTACCAGTGCCCTAACAACCACCCAGAACACCATGGCAAATACATAGCAGTGCCCTGACAACCATCTTGAACATCATTGCACCTACCAGTGTTTTAGCAACAACCCAGAACACCCTAACAACAGGTTAGCAGTGCGTTAGCAACCACCCACAACACCCTAGAAACTGCCTAGCAGTGACCTAACAACTAACCAGAACACCCTGTCAACTGACCTGCAATGACCTACCAAACACGTTCAACAACCTAGCATTCACCTATCAGCAACCACCCAGATCTCTGCCTTGCAAACACCCAGAACACCCTAGCAACTGACTACCAGTGCCTTTGCAGCCACCAAGAACACCCTAGTAACCACCCAGCAGTGCCATAGCAACCACCTAGAACACCTAAGCAAATGCCAAGCAATGCCCTAACAGCCACCCAGAATACCCTAGCAACTGACTACCAGTGCCTTTGCAACCACCCAGCAGTGCCATAGCAACCACCTAGATCACCCTAGAAACCACCTAGCATTGCCTTGCAAAAACCCAGGACACCCTAGCAAATGACAAGCATGCCCTTACAGCCACCCAGAACACCCCGGAAACCACCTAGCAGTGCCTAAGCAACCACCCAGAACACCCTAGCAAATTCCTAGCAGTGCCCTAACATCCACCTAGAACACCCTAGCAAAATGCATCCCTGTTCTGCCATTGGCATGAGCAGATGTCTGTAATTTCCAAGCAGCAGGCAACAGCTAATGTTTTTCTTAGGGCAAATTACCTGTGGTACACATGGACTGGAGAATTTGAATAGTGGCTTGCTATAAAGACCTCAGAGTTTTTCCTCAGGCAAGTGGGAGAGTTGTTTGACTACATTGGTGGAAGTCTGGGACTTTGTGAATGATGTTTCGTTTCAATCATCTATCACGTGCTTTAAGTTCAATAATTTCTTCAATAAGGTCAAGACCAACTTGAGAGCTGAGTTTTTGTTGAGGGTGACATGATTGACAGAGTTGCAATGGTCCCGCAGTTCTAGAGTGATGCAGTATGTATGTCACGTTTTTGGACCTCTACCTTGCCAGAATATAGGTGTGCTGAAGCCAGGTATATATATTGAACGTGACTCGGCTTTGGATGGAAAAAAGCCAGCTGTACCCTACTTTTCTTCTTGGAATGCAGAAAGACATTTTGCTAATAACACAGCTGCCCTGATGTGTCGTCCATGTGAGCTAGGAGCCACAGCTTGTGTAGGTGTATATTTCTCAATGTTCTGAAAGTGGAGAGAGAGATTTTCAACCTTGATTGGCAAGATAAAGATAGATAGATCAGAGAAAATCTAGGACTGGTAGTCGTGCCTGATGTATTCATTCGCCTAAAACTAAAGGCATATTTAATTCTGCACATAATTAATACATCAAATGATGCAGCTTGTTAAGGAGAGGTGAGCTGTTACTTTTCTAAGATTATGTTTTTAGACTGGCAGCGATAAAACAGGCAAACAATCCCATAAACTTACATTAAAAGAGGGACCCGAGCCATGCCATATTCCAACAACTTAGCAACCACCTTAGCACCAAGAATACACTAGCCAACCATCTAAATTACCTTAGCATCTGCCAGCAGTGTTTTAGCAACCATCCAAAACACCCTAGCAAACACATAGCACTGCCTAAGCAACCACCCAGAATATGCTAGCAACAGGCTAGCAAAGCCTTAGCAACCACCTAGATCACCCAAACAGTGCCTTAGCAACCACCCAGAACACCCTGGCAACTAGCAGTGACTTAGCAACCAGCAGACCACCCTGGCAACTGCCTAGCAGTTCCCTAACAACCACCTACAACACCATAGCAACCACCTAGCAATGGCCTAACAAACACCTAGCAACAACCTAGCAGTGACCTAGCAACCACACAGACCACACTAGAAAATATTATGCAGCACCCTAACAACCACCTAGAACACCTTGGCAACCAACTAGCAACGACCTACCAAACACCCACAACACCCTAGCAACCACCTTGCAGGGAGCTATCAACCACCCTGACCACCTTGGTCAGTGCCCTAACAACCACCTAGAACACCCTAGCAACCACCTAGCAACGGCTTACCAAACACTCACAACACCCCATCAACCACCTAGCAGTGTCCTAGCAACTGCCCAGAACACCCTAGCATCTGCCTAGCAGTGCCTTAACAACCACCCAGAACACCTTAGCAACCACCTATGTTGTAAGACTAAGTAAGCACCAAGAACACCCTAGCAACCTTGTAACTGTGATTTAAAAAGTCCATCAAAAAGCAAATACTAGACAGATGAATGGATGGATAGTCCATTTGACTTTCATTCAGAACCCATAACACCATGGTACATATCAAAGCAAGCTGTTGCAGACAAATTAATCAATTTGCAGCAAACACAGTGACAACAATTTTTCACAATGGAGATATTCAGAGTGGTTTCCTGCAGGGCTGTGTAAATTAATTGAGGAGGGGAAGCAGGACGGACTCCAGTGCCTGTTGTGTCTTCTGCCAGCTTCACAGAGGGTCTCAGGTGGCCTTGATCTGCACAGCTTTCCCTCCACTTCCTCCTAGAGCAAGAAACAGTGAGCGCAAGAGAGCTCTTGAGACATCGCCACCACTCCCCTTTGATTCTCGCTCTTCTAATTATGTTCTCTGTCTCTATTAACAAGCCTCAGTCATACAAAGGTGGGATGTTGTCATTTCCAGGCAACTGATACAAATATTCGTAAACATTTCAGCTCATGCATTTTTGATTGCCAGCTATTTTTTTGCTTTCTAGTTAATTGATGCTCTTATTACATACTGAGATGTTTGTACTCTGCAAAATCCCCAAGACAGCCAAATCTTTGAAAATGTAGCTTTTATTACTTAAAAACAAATTAAAGTAAATTACAGTGACTCTGAAAGCTTTTTGCTTCTTGTTTGAAAGTGATCTCATATTTACAATAAAAAATGCGGTTGTAAATACAAATACCAGTGAAATTTTTCGATTCTACCAATTTTTATACCTCAATAAGCAAACATATGCTACATTATTATGTATTTTACATGCTATAAAAAAATCTAAATATTAATATATATTTCAACAAAAGAAAGCAATGGCATGTCCCCTTTAAGTGTTTCTCAGTTTGAACATAGCTTTAACTAATAATTTTTTGAGCAAGTAAACAGTCAGTAATGAAATACGGAACAAAGCAACAAATTAGAGAAAAAAACATTGAACAAAGATACAAATTAAGTTAATAGTGATTGAAGATGTTCAGGTGTGAAAGGGTCTGTCCAATCTGAACGCATTTTTGTAAACATTCACTAGACGGATGTACGCTGATGAGCCAAAATATTATGACCACCTGGCTAATATGCTGTTTGTCCTCCAGTGCCGACCCCCCGAGGCATGGACTCTACAAGACCCCTGAAAGTGTCCTGTGGTATCTGGCAATTAGCATCAGATCCTTCAAGTCCTGTAAGTTGCGAGGTGGAGCTCCCATGAAATGGACTTGTTGGTTCAGGACATCCCACAGATGCTCAGTCGGATTGAGGTCTGGGTTATTTAGAGGCCAGGGCAGCAGCATGAACTCTTCATCATGTTCTTCAAACCATTCCCGAACAATCTGTGCAGTGTGGCAGGGCGCATTGTCCTGCTGAAAGAGGCCACTGCCATCAGGGAATACTGCCATGATGGGGTGTACCTGGCGTGCAATGATGTTTAGGTAGATGGCACGTGTCAAATTGACCTCCACATGAATGGACAGACCAAGGGTTTCCCAGCAGAACATTGCCCAGAGAATCACACTCTCTCCACCTGCTTCTCGTCTTCCCACAGTGCAACCTGGTGCCATCACTTCCCAAGGAAAATGGTGCACACGTACACGGCTATCCACATGATGTAAAAGAAAATGAGACTCAATGGACCAGGGGACCTAAATCCACTGCTGCATGGTTCAGTTCCGACGCTGATGCACTGAGTATTGCAATACCATCCTCCCGGAACCATCATACAAATTTTCTGTGATTTGTGCCACTGTAGGCCTTCTGTCGTTTTAGATCAGACAGGATTGCCTTCATTGCCCTCACACATCGATGAGCCTTTGTCCCTTCTCAGACCACTGTCGGTAGGTACTCACCACTGCTGACCAGGAGCACCACAAATGCCCCAAAAGTCAGATGCTCTGACCCAGTCGTTTGGCCATAATTTGGTCCTTGTCAATGTTGCTCAGGTCTTTACTCCTGTTCATTTCTCCTGCATTCAACACTTTGATTCCGAGAACCGATTGTTCTCTAATCAACCCAGACCTTGACATGTGTCCTTGGTATGAATTGATCAACGTTATTTGCTTCGCCTGTGAGTGGTCATAATGATTTGGCTCAAGAATGTATTTGACTGTAGCGTCTCGTGCAGGATCACCGACGAGCTGTTTTCTATTAATTGTTCTATTAATATTTTTAAGCACAATAATCATCGGATGTGGGATTTTCCGAATTTATATGTTAAATTTCTTTTGCTCAACCCTCAGAAGATGATGCATAAGAAAGCATAATGGTAACGTTAAGACAGCTTTGCAGTTTTTCGATTGTCAACAAAGTCTACATCTTGCTTTTAATACTAAGAATGTGCTAAATGTCTAAATTACCCCTAATGTTGTGTCAGATGTGGGATATTCTGCCTAGATATCTCAGAATTCAGAATTGCCAAGCGTGTGCAATAACCTGTTGCCACACCCAATCAGAGATGTGGTCAGCTTTCTCAGTGGAAAATAGACGTTCAGGCAGGGATATTCCTCTCTATTTCGCAGTAGCCGGTCCGCAAGAGTCATTCACTATAGCGATGTATAACAGCAATGTCTTCCGCTATTTTAAACAGTATGTATCCAATGTGGAATCTCTGATAAAAGGTAAGCACTTGAGTTCTGTAATAAATCAGTCTGTTGTGTCTCTCAGCAATCGAGGTTGTCCATTTAAAGCTGTTTAAAGCTATTTCCTAGTTTTGGTAATGTATTAGTAATACGAGCGATCACGGAGCGCAGTTCTATGTATACAATGACTAACGGATTCACTTTACGTCACCAACTGGCTCATATTACACATAAAAATTATCTTTTGCCACCACCTGCTGGCAAACATATATAATTTCAAAAATAAAACCAGTATCTCCTAACAGATACACTTTAGTTTAGAACAGCATGAAAGCGGTGTGATACACACACAGTGAAGCGTCCCAGTGCTGATGGAATCACAACCCGGCCCCGCCCTCCACCCTGCCATACTCCTCCCTCGTTCTCTCAGGCCGGGGAGCCCCCTTCCCTGTGGAGGGGCATGCCTTCCTCCCCGTCTGCCGGCAGGTCATACCCATCTACCTGGATGAGGGAGGGGACAAGGAGACAAGGGAGGGAGGGGACAACAAAAAAAAGTGTGGCACCTACAAGCTGTAACGGCGATTGTGCCAAATTAACAAAACATTGTAAAAAAAGAGGGAATGACAATATGGAGCGGCAGTGGGAGAGAGAGAGAGAGAAAGAAAAAAAACACTTACTCACCGGTTCTCCGATATACTGTAACTTGGTCCTCGGCCACAACTCCACCCACTAATGGACGACATCCACACCTCCCTGGGCAGATCGGAGGCAGTCCTCCGGTCCCTGACAGATGGAATGCCCCATCATGTTTTTGGTGGACGTTAGGCATCTCCCTTGCCCCTGGCAGCGGTAACTGTTCCTCCGCTTCTAGGCGGCCGGGCTCCTCCGTCCTCAGGCAGATGGCCACAGCTGCTCCTTTGAGGTGGATAGTAGCGTCGAGAACTCCACTACGGTGCATCCTGGGTTTCGGCACCAGTGTAAAGGGGGTTAAAGGGAAAGGAGGAGGCAAGAACTGGCTTGACGATATAAATAATATTTAATTATAAACTGAACCAAAAAGACACAAACACACACGGGTGTCAGACAGCTGTCCGTAAATCTCTCTCTCTGTCGCACTGCCTGATTAGGCTGATTATGGGCTGGGTGTGCAGAATCACGACCCCACCCGGCCCTCAGCCCTGCCACATATATTTATGCAGAAAGTAAGTCCATAGTTTTCTTTATAACCCAGAATTCTCAATCTACGTTATTTAAAACCCTACCGTTGTGTTGCAGGTACAGCTGTATTTTTCAACATTAACACAACTTAGAAATTGTATTGAAAAAGTAAGCGCCTGGTGGACAAGCGTGTCACAGTGAATGTGTCGCAGTCAAGTGTGAAGACAGGGTAATCTTGTCGACCTTCCACGCAGAGTGGCGTTTTGATGCATTCGTACTGGCAATTGAATATATATGCTATGAGTCTCACAGTCTGTTGAACGTTTGCCAGCTGCCCACGAGAAAGTGTCAGCAGCGTGGCTCTCAGCCCAAAGCCAGAGCGTGTGAACACAAAGTCAGTGATTCTAATGACCTTAAGAGAACAGCTTGTCAGCAAGGCTAGTTCCCAAAGCAGAATTGCAGATGTGGCACACATTAATTTTTTATAGTTTTTTTTATTGCAATATTTTATGGTTTGTTTTGTGTACTTTCACAGTGGCAATACTTTTGCAATATTTTGCAATAATTCTTCAGCAAAGCTTTTTATCCAAATTGAAATGAAAAATATAACAATTGAGGATTCATTTCTTGTATGTACTGTAGCAATCAAATATGTTGATTAATAATATTAAACCTCTTTGATTCTTACACATCTTTTGACCAAACATGTTATTGATGTTTCGCCATATTTGATTTGGGGTTAATCAATGATTTGATTTGAGAGTAAATAACGATTTAAGTTCCAGTCTGTTCTTCAAAGTGATTGTATATTGCTTCAGGAAACTTAAAGGAAAAGTTCACCCAAAGATGAAAATTCTTTCATGATTTACTTACCTTAAAGCCACCCCAGATGTGTTTGATTTTCCTTCTTCAGCAGAACCGAAATGAAGATTTTTATAAGCACATTTCAGCTCTTTTTGTCCATACAATGCAAGTAAACCGATGCCATCAGGCTGCTGGCTGTTTGATGGTCCTAAAGGCATATATAGAAGGTGGGATAAGAAATGAGAGGCCCATGGGCAGGTACACCATGTAGGCCCCCCCATGACGTGCCTACGTTCACTTTATGCGCTACGGTACGCTTGCCAGATTTGGTTGGATTTTTCAAATTGGCAGAAGAAAAGTTTGGAACAATGTCTTACGTGGGCGGTTATATGTACTTTTTAATTGTTAACTGATCCAAAATCATGCATTAAAAATAGGGATGTGCATGGTATTCAAATACCAAAATCACTACTCAGCTATTCTGCACGTGTTTGGAGGACTTCAACCCGATCTGAGTCCAGCACGCATTCGGTCAAACAAATGGTATTTCACTTAAGACTGTCATTTACGTGGATTTATAATAGATATGACTAAATAAATAATTCATTTAGAGCTTGGGGCCCTTTGGGTTTAGAGGCCCCAGGACAACGGCCCAATCGGCATATTTAGGCAGCATAAAAGTAATCCACACGACTCCCGTCGATCAGTTAAGGTCTTCTGAAGCAAATCGATAAGTTGGTGTAAGAAAAAAAACGAAATTGTAAATGTTTTTAACTTTGAATTGTTGCTTATGGTCAGTGCAACGTACCTCTGTTGTATACAAAGTGAGCACTTCCGACTTCTTGCATGACGCTTACATCACATGATGCGTCGACTACTGGCAGGAAGTGACTTTTTTCAAGTTCATAAAATTTTAATTAGCGATTTGCTTTAGAAGACATTAATTGATCGACTTGATATATATATATATATATACAAGATTTTTGTAAGGATTATGCAGATTGTTTTGAATTTGTTTGGGTCAATTACTTGTATATCATTATGTAAACGGTTATGATATTTATTTCCTGTTTCCGCTGTGTTACATGCTAAGAGGTTGAATTTCTGCCATGTTATTTAATGGAAAATGTGAATAAATGCATCATCCACAAATAAAAAAACTAACTCTTGAAAATGATATTTTCACAGCTGGAAACATTTTCATTTGTTTTTCTATCCAACGGCGTTTTTGAAATAACTTAACCGAAACATCGCAAACATGAGGGTGTTGGTGTTAAATGTGTTGTTTATGTTTTTTTTATTTGTTAAAATACATTCTCGTACCCATGGCCAATTGCCAGTGACCAATGTTGTGAGTCTGTTTTTATGACCAATAGAAGAGCGGGAGTGTTTTTTTAGAAACCTGTTTGAAAAATTTTCATATTTCATTTTTCGTGATTAGGACGTTTTATTGATATTTTTTTTCGCTTCACGGTTGTTGACATTGATTATTTTTCTCAGAGGCCTGTAAGTTATTTACCCCCATTGATTTTACATCAGACTCTAACTTTATCTTTGTTGTTATGCGGACCGGTTCTGGACTAATGCTCATTTTATAGCTTTTGTTAGGGCAAAACAGACACATTTGTTTGCATTCCTGTCTCAGCTGAGACTTCAGAAAATGATTTTTTGGGGCAGGAAGGCTGTCTTGTTCCTTAAGACAAATCAAGGTTATGTTACAAGGTTTAACAAACTTTTCATTTAATTTATTTACTATTATATCATTTATTATTTTCAGACTTTGCCACATAGATTTAAAGAAGAAATATTTCAGGTCATTTTTGGGCTAAGAGGGGGAAATTTGATTGAATAAATAAATAAATATATATATATTGCAATTTGTCTGGAGAACATGTACAAACATCACCAAAGTAACCAACAATTAAAGAAAAATATCCTGAAAAAAATAAAAAATTAAGTAATAAAATAAACAAAAAGTGAGGACTTGTTGCAGGCTGGACTTGAACCTGCAACACCCATATGACCACCACAGTTAACAAGTCTGAATCACATGCATAAACCACTGCACGAATGGTGCAGTAAAATTGCATTTAATATAACAATGTAATTTAGCTTAAACCAATTTATCAATTCAAAGTGACTTAGAAATGAAAACATTTGTATTTGTATTTTTTTTAATCAGGACACGTTGCAGGCCAAATTTAAACCATGCGTCATCCGTAAGTCCAATGGTTTATATTGAGCACAAGTACAAACTGCTAAACAAATTGCATTTGATGCAAATTTATAAATATTAAGACTGTCGATTTAACACATTTATTTAGTGGGATAAATTATTGTAAAAATGAATGCTATTAATCTGCCTCTGATATTAATTCCATAATAAGGAATTTTCCTACCCTTGTGACAATTCAAGCATGAAGTACCAATGCCATGTTTATACATATTTTGATTATTATATACTGACTTATTACTTACTTACTGACCTATTTTGGCAAATATTAATATATGCGTTTATTTGTGATTAATTACAATTAGCCCTTAAACTCTGTTGGACCCCCGCTCTGTTGGGGGCGCTATTTAAAAAAAAAAAAAAATAAGTTTCGCTTAAAACTTTAATGTTTCTTAAGTCAGGAATATGAGGTATCATTTGAAAGCTTAGAATCTGAAGTTTTCAGAGATAAGCATCCCTTAAAGGCCTCAAAACATCTGCATTGAAAATGTAATAAAAGCAAAAAATGTATATGAAAATGAAAGTCTTTCACAAAACACCTAAATGGACAAATCATATATCAAATGAAAGCTTTCATTCTCAGGAATGTGACTGTGGAGATAATGTTTGCCCTAATACCACAGTTCGAAATATTTTCAAAAGAAACACAAAGTGAAATATTATTTCTGTAAGGCATCAAATACAAATGTTTCATTTATGCACAGATCAATGCTGCTGTAAACCCCAAATGGCTGAAAACTTTATATCTGCTTTTGCATTAGGCAGTTTTCTAAATAAAAAAAAAAATCAATTTTTTACTTGTCTGTAAACTTGCTTGACTGAATAATCCAATGGTATATCTTAGATGTCCAGAACAAAATATGCCATCCAGCAGCAAGGGCATGCTAAACAAATCATCAGAAAAATGTATTTTTGACTATTGATGATACAACTCTACATATCATCACAAACGGTTGAATATCAGCTTTCTATTGGCACTTATATTGAGCTTCTAGTCCACTCAGAGGCCAAGATGTTCAATTAAATAATAAGGGTGGTGCATGAACTGCAAATTAGACCGAATGTCTATGGACGAACACATCTGTGAGGGCTAAAATGTGTTAGAGCGCCACCTACAGTTCAGATCTTTATATTGTGAAAAAAATATTTTTTTTACAGTGCTTGCTGCCATCTAGTGGAATGAAATTAGACTTTTCAAAGTGCGGTAAAATGAACAGAACCAGAATATCATGTTTACCAAGTTTGGACAAAAAAAAATTAAAAATCTTACATTTTTTAAACACAAAGTATTATTTATGAATAATTTGAGGGGGTTTTATTTATTATTATGTGGGGGGAGATTTCTGAAGAAAAAAAAATTGTACCAATTTTTTGCAATTAGTCCACATAAATGATGAGCTTTTAAATTTGAGTCTGAAAAATTGCGGGCAGCAACCGAAAAATGCACCAGAGTTTAAGTGGTTAATTAATCAGCATATTGTAATCAACTAGCTAAAAAATTATATTGACCGCCCAAGTAAATATATAAACTGTACATTTGGTCATTTGTAAAATTGTCAATGTGACTTTTGATTAATGATTCATTGATTAATGGTTGGCATCGATAATCCATTTCTAAATGTACTAACCAAGCCGAGCTAAATTTTGATTGGAATGATATTGATTGTGCACCCTTTAACCAGGCACAGAGATCCATTTGTCAGTATTCTCTTTCCTGATCTGACTGCATGTCTTTACCTTCCGCCTGATATGCATTCCGCTCCTGTAGAGAATGTAATCAGCAGTGGCTTTCAGATTACAGGCTGCCAGTCATTGGTATTCCTGCATCGGTGCGTGCTGAAACAGATAGAGGAAGAGATACATCAGAGGAGATGGGCCATCACTCTTGTTTTCTCCCCATAATGGGGTCTGACACGGCTCCATAGGGACAGAGTAATCAGGCCAGTGCTCACAGCGCAAAACACAATGACCAACACAGCTGCAGAGAAGTCACGCATGGTGCACCAGAGCTGCAACTTAAGAGAACTTGGCATGATTTATACTGCCGTGCAAAGGCGCAAAATGCTGTAGCTACATATAATGTCAAAATGTATTTATGGATGAAAACAGGTCTCATTGGGGCTGTTCACACCAAATGTGTGTTTTTGGATGTCTGTGTTGTTTTTAATTTGTTTTCCAATGCAAACATGCACTAAATGGACGTTTTCGACCGTTGTTCTAGTGCAGAAATGACACATTCAGACGTCGTGTTAAGTTAAAAGATCTTTCTTTTTTCCATTTAAGGTATGAGTCTAATTTAGAATCACTTTAATAGGCCCAACTTGGATGTCAGTAATCTGATCTTGTGTGTCTTTTTGCTATTTACACCATCATGAAAGTTCACGTACCCCGAAAGACATTTAGGCATCAATTCAAAATTGTTTATTTTTTCCTGCGGCGCTACTGATACCACGTTGTTCGAGCAACCTCAGAGATGTGGGTTATTGTCCCATGGAAACAATGAAGTTAATAAAATATGCATTCCTGTTGACTGTATTGTACAACTAAAAAACACAACTTGCTTTTATCGCCCCTTTGTGGACAATTTGGAAACTGGAGCTCACACGTTCTCATACGTTCAACAACACTTCCAGCTTTGGCCACTGGGGGCAGTGATTAGAATTACAGATCAAGTACAGATCAATATCAGCTGAAGAACTTTTGACCTATTATTGCGAATTCAGACTGTGATCAGTCTGTTTACACGCATGCAACAAGATCTGAGCTGTCGTTGTGTTCTGAAGATGTAGCAGGATCAAGCAAACATTTGTGGTGCAGATAAGACGCCCGACCCATGCTGTTTTACTTTGTTCATGTGTACCCTTACACCTCAAACAAACCTAGATAACTGGGGTGGACTTTGAAGAGCGTGCCAGCATGGTACTTGATTTGTACTGTCTCTTACGTGTGTATCTCATTGAAGGCGTTCTGAAGCTGTGCAGGGATCGATGTCTTCAGTCGAACCAGCGTGCTGCCAAATGTCCCACGTGTCTCCGATCAGGCCCTTTAAAATGACTGTCTGGGGGCTTGACAGATGTGAATCAATACCTGATTAATTTCAGTCCACACAGATTTATTTGACAAAAGCTCTCATGTGATTTGTGGCACATTGAGGTTTACACTGTTGTACGTCTGAGATTCGGACTTGAATCACACCAAAAATGAATAGTCTGTCATAATTTACCCACAGTCATGTCGAATAAAGATCATTCACGGTATGCTTTGTTTGCTCTTTGAGTATGTAGAGCCCCATTCAAACTTGATAAGTCGCCTCCTACTGCGTTATTAATAGATTATATTTAGCCAAAGACATTCAAACATCTCAGAGATAAGATAAATATTCCCAACCAGTCTGATGCCAAGAAATGCAAGAAATCCTAGTCAAGAGTAATTCTGGAGAAAATGTTAAATACATGGCATATACAAACGAAATATTTCATATTTGAGAGTTCAATTGTTAAGACCAGGATCCGACTTGGAGACTCTAGTGGTTTTTGGCTTGAAAATGTTCCTCTGGCATGAGCTATGGGAAACTATGTATTGTTCAGTTTCTTATATATACATGGCTCCTGCTGTACTCATTATGCACATAAACCCCAATAGACACAACATTCTCAGATTTTGTATGAATTCTGTGTTTGGTTTGACTTTATGTTGAAACTGCCCATTATTTTTGTTGAAAAGTGGTTTCAAGTCGCAACTAACCAGTTGTATGACTTTGTAAGATACACTGAAAATGATGCTTCATTTTCATTTACATTCATTTACATTTATGCATTTGGCAGATGATTTTATCCAAAGCGACTTACAGTGTCCTTATTACAGGGACAATCCCCCCAGAGTTAAGTGTCTTGCTCAAGGAGGAGGTGGTGGCTGTGGGGATCGAACCAGTGACCTTCTGATTAACAGTTATGTGCTTTAGCCCACTACGCCACCACCACTCCATTAAAAATAAGTTAAGGTGTATCCATGACCGTACACATTTCGTACGTACATCATTGAGCAAGGTTACACACACATTATTAAAGCGATTATGCCCAATTACCCCAATTTTGCATTGCATAATAACAACTTTACTGGCATTCTTACTGGCTTATCCAATGTGTGCAAGTGTTCTAACGTTTTGATGTCAAAATGAGAGAATAACCCGATGATTTCAAGTCCTCTGGCTCTATTGGTGTAAGGTCATAAACGGTTTAAGTAGAAAACAATCAACACAATTTTGCGTCACATGTAAACACCTTCACCGGCGTTCTTACCAACTTATCCAATGTGTGCAAGCATTGTTACATTTTGTCATCAAAAGTAGAGAATAACCCGATGATATCGATATCAAGTCCTAATGTTAACACGGTTTTCATTCGTTAACTGATTTTTTGAATAAGCAAATTTTTGTCTATATTGGCGAATTGGTGTGCATGTATACACGCTCCGTGATGCACTTTTGAGATGCACCTGAGGATAGTTAACACCGATTTGCTTATTGCAAGTTACAACTTTATACACCTGATAATGGCTAACTAGGCTAGCTAATAAACCGATTCAATTTTGTCAAGCTTTATCGCTGTTCATCAACAGTACACAAATTGTGTACAAGCTTAACTGCACAGTTAACATTCACAATGAAAACGTAATCATGACCAAAACGAATAGGCTTCATATAGTTGATCATATAGTTAGAAAGTTGGAAAAAATTCCCACTCGTAATTATGACATTGTGTTGCCGTTCATGTGTACTTATCTCGTAATTTCAATCGTTCTTACATTCATTGAAAGCAATAATAATTATGAACAAACTAAAGCCATAGCCATGCTAATCCATTTTCATTTTCCTAACAACATTGTTTTCCAAATTAGGTGGTTATGATAGCATTTCTGCAAGTGTCTATTTTCAGTTGAGGAAAACACCTTTCCAATATGGATGAGAGGGGTAAATTGCAGCAAAATCGATTCCTTTTTATCTGAAAATGTATTAATGTGGAATTTAAATGTTATGTCGACTTGTTTTTATTCCAGTTCATCTTCATTCCACATCAAATTGAAAACATAAACCGATGTGATCAGTTTATGTCTAGGGGAATTACTCAAATGTTTTTCTTTTCTCTCTTGCAGCGACGCCGGAAGATACAGACAATCACAGATACCATCACCCACAAACAAAGGACTTTGATCGGATGGATTCTGGCACAAAAGCAGCGCAAACTCTCCCGCTGACTCTCATGTTGATATGTGCATTTGCCCTGTTGTCATGGTAACATCGAACAACTGGGGTACCCCAGTGCGAAGACTGCTTTTCCCACTGTTTATTGGAAAGCAAAGAAATGTGCCAGCTTTTAAAAAGTGGAATTTTGAAATTCCAGTTTTTGCCGAATGAGAAAGCCCTCTTGACTTGATACTTGAGCGTAAAAAATGGAACGGAAAAAAGCAAAACTGGCATTGATGGCATTGAGGACCATGTTTAAAAGGAAATTAACTGAGAGTGAATCAATTAGATCAAAGCTCTCTGTCATAGACCCTTTTAAATTACAAAGAGTTACTATCTTATACATAACAGGCTACTAAGAAATACTGCGAACGTTTCACACTGTCTTTCTACAGGGTTCAAAGTAACACTTTCAGAGAAAAAACATAATAATTTAATTCTTTAATGATCTATGATGTATTCAAAGAATAGTTCTGAGCTGACATGAGTGTAGCACACATGGAACGATGCAATATTTCTGATGCCACTTACTGCTTTTGGAATACTTCTTGGTACCATGTACCTAAATTACCTTTTTTTCAACATCTTGTTTTTAAATGTACTGTTGTTTCTTTTCATTTGAAATTGCGTACAACGCACCTTAACAAAATGCATTAAGAATTACAATGTATTTATTCTTGGTTACGGAGTGACATTAAACAGATATAATAAAACTAAATACCCCACCCATATGAAGTGTGCATACTGTAGTTAAATAATGCAACCACTTTGCAACTGTTACTAATATAAAAATGTTTCATCTTTTATTTATTTTTTATGAGTTTATATGTCACTTGTGGTTGACCAAAAATGTATCAAAACCCTTTAAGTCTTAGCTATTAAACCTGTGCACCTGCCTATTCTGTATAAGTATTCTCAGTGGTCTTGGGAAAGATAAATACAGAGGAATTACTTAGCATTGCTGATATTTCATCTACTGTTCTGTCACTAAATATGCATACTCCGTGAGCAGTTCTTTCAGACAATGAAAACTTTGCTCAAAACGGTTAACTGAACACATTAATATACTGGTAAATCTCAGGACACTTGAAGTTTTTTTATCTTATCTTGGAGAGCTTCAAAGGTCTCCTCGGAGGATTCTGATAGATCTTTCCTTCAGAGTTTTCTACCATTATTCAGGGTTTTCACATTACAGATGCACTCTGTGGCAGGGGCGGACTGTCATAGGGAGAACCGGGATTTTCCCGGTGGGCCGGCCATGAAACAGGGCTGAACGTTCCGAATATTACCATTCTGAGATATAATTTGGTGCTGTTTTGGCAGCATGGGGAGGACCTACACATTATTAGGTAGGTGGTTTTTAATGTTGTGGCTGATCAGTGTATATATACATACACTGATTATGACCACTCACAGGTGTGTGACTTTGACTAGGTCCAAATTGTTATAATCAGACGACTGAGTCAGAGCATCTCTGAAATGGCAAGGCTTGTGGGGTGCTCCCGGTCAGCAGTGGGGAGTACCTACCGACAGTGGTCTGAGGAGGGACAAACCACAACCCGGCGACAGGGTGTTGGTCACCCAAGGCTCATCAATGCGCAAGGGCAACGAAGGTTATCCCACCTGGTCCAAACCAACAGAATGTATACTGTGACACAAGTCACAAAACTTTAATAATGTTTACGGGAGGAAAGTGTCACAGCACAAAGTGCATCGCACTCTGGTGCGTCTTGGGCTGTGTAGCTGCAGACCTGTCAGAGTGCCCATGATGAACCCTGTCCACTGTTGAAAGTGCCTACAAAGGGCACACGAGTGTCGGAACTGGACCTTGGAGCAGTGGAAGAAGGTCGCCTGGTCCAATGAGTCCCTTTTTTATCATGTAGATGGCCGTGTACTGCGGGAAGATGACAAGCCAGTGGAGGGATTGTGATGTTCTAGGCAATGTTCTGCTGGGAAACACTGGGTCCAGCCAGTCATGTGGATGTCAATATGACATATGTGACCTACCTAAACATCATTGCAGACCAGGTACACCCCTTCATGGCAATGGGATTCCCTGATGTCTGTGGCCTCTTTTAGCTGGATAATGCGCCCTGCCACACTGCACACATTGTCCGGGAATAGTTTGAGGAACATGATGAAGAGTTCAAGGTGTTGCCCTGGCCTCCAGATTTCCCAGATCTCAATCCGACTGAGCATCTGTGGGATGTGCTGGGCAGCAAGTCTGATCCACGGCGGATCCAGCTGCAATTTACAGGACTTGAAGGATCTGCTGCTAACGTCTTGGTGCCAGATACCACAGGACACCTTCAAGGGTCTTGTAAAATCCATGCCTCGGGGGTTCGGTGCTGTTTTATATATATATATATATATATATATATATATATATATATATATATATATATATATATATATAAAATTATTACTTGCAATATATACATTTCAGATTAAATATGACCAGGACATTTTCTTGACAAGTTTTGTGAGAATCACACATGAATACCTCCTATCAACTTTTCCCCTTAATGCAAGACTTTTCCCCTTAATGGAGTAATCCACATTATGCCTGAATGTTGCACTAAAACAGAAGATTTCCGTACTGTTCTCTGGTATTAAGTTCAGTCTGGATGAGCTCAAGAGGTTTAGGTGCTCAGTGTTGTTTACTGCAAACAGCCAAAGTGCAGTCAGCGAGTTCAGAAACGACCAAGAGCCAAACTCTCCAACAAGACACTTAATGGTTGTTTTCATTTGAGAAATATGCAGTTAAAATGAGGTGATAAAAGTTGGTGGTTCTCGTAACCTCTCCATATATATTTCAAGTAATAAAGAGGCGAGAGAGTGTGCGCTTGCAGAACTCTCTAGGGGACGTGAGCTACAGGGCAGTAACAATCACTCAGAAGTGAACCGCTGCCTGGAAGATTGCCGTTGTAATTCCCTATGTGTGAATCTGATCTTTTCTGCCCATCATTGATGTTTCCGTGGACAGACACTCAACTCTGGACTGCTTCCAAATCTCTAGAGTTTTGCTGTTCTTTTCCCCTCCCAAACATCTCCAATCCACCTGTTTGTTGAGAAGAAACAGGGGAAGAGAGGAATGAATTTGTCTGTTAAACCAACAACATTTTTCATTGCTTACATTACAATATTTGTGGCTAACGTAATTGCATTCTGAAGTTTATAGCTGAGCTGTTATAACTTCAATATGATTGAAATGCTGGTTACAACAACTATGCCATGAACTCCACCAAAGTCAATTCTCCTCACAGTTCGTACTGTAATTATGGAAATGGTCATCTTTACTGTGTTTAGATGATTATTTGGAATTGACCCAATACAGTAAAGAACTATATAATGTGCAAAAATATGCAAGAAATTTGAGAACATTCTTAGGCCCAAAATTCACATTGTTGCATCCCGAAATATATCAGAAATCAATGGCCACTATAGCAATTTTTAGCGTAAATGTGTCAAACATCAGCACTTTTTATGGTAAGTAATCGTTCGTACAATAAAAAAACAGCATGACAGAACACAAAAATGATACAACTTGTGCAGAAATCAATAATTTACATAAGAATGGTTTTGCGATCAGAGAATGTGACAATTATTGAGAATGGTTTTATACACTGGAGGTGTCTTCATACCAAAACGATTTCTGACTGTGCAGTGAGGCAGCAGGGTAGCTGCCTTTTGTTTCGGACACAATGTCTTACCTGCTCAGGCCAGCATGCAACATTCTGCAACACAGTCATAAAATGATTGTGTAAATATAGAGGAAATTAAACCATGAACCAATTGTTCTGTTGACAGGCTTTGACTCCGGCCTTTCAGAATGACCAGAGCAACATTCAGATGCTATGCAATGAGACTGGTCCTTTGGCTAGTCTTGTAATGAGTGATCACATGACTTGTTGAGGCAAACCCATGTGACTTTTTTGAAGCGAATGAGTTTATTCAGTAAATGTGTTTCCATTGTTAAATTATGCATGTCTTCTTATCAAATGTCTTCTTCTTGTGGAATGGTGCAACGTTGTAGAAATTCTCCCATTTAAAAACCATTTAAATTGAAGGAGGATGCACATTTTTGTAAACATATTTTTTGACAGAGAGCACCCACGGAACACGTCAGTGGATGGTGGAAAGCACCCAGAATGTAAAGTTTATTGGAAAATCTGTACCACACATGCAGATATGTGGAGGCATAACTGTGGGTAAATTGAAGCACATAGCTCGGTGGAGGAAGCGACAGCAGGAAGCTCAATATTGATGGGCTTGTTTTTTCACACACTCACACCTATGAGGAAGCCAAACAGCTGGCGAGATCTAGCCGAGAGGGACAAACTGAGGCTACAGCACTGACCAGTAATGCATTCTAAACAAAGTGAGCTTAAATTTGGAAAGTTTTGACTTTGTTGTTTTGATTTAAAACTGTATAAAAGTATTGCTGATCTTAAAAATCTCATGTGTAAAGATAAAGCACTTTTTGTGAGTCACTATGTCTCATGCTGTAACGCGGTTGTGTATGTGTATACACTCACCGGCCACTTTATTAGGAACACCGTGCAAATACTTTTTTATGCAATTATCTAATCTGCCAATTGTGTAGCAGCAGTGCAATGCATAAAATCATGAAGATATGGGTCAGGAGCTTCATTTAAGCACATCAACCATCAGAATGGGGAAAAAATGTGATCTCAGTGATTTAGACCATGGCATGATTGTTGGAGCCAGACACTGACTCTGCTGATCTTCTGGGATTTTTGTCTCTAGAATTTACTCCGAATGGTGCCAAAAACAAAAAACATCCAGTTGATGAGAGGTCAACAGAGAATTTTAGACTGGTTTGAACTGACAAAGTCTACAGTAACTCAGATAACCGCTCTGTACAATTGTGTTGAGAAGAATATATCAGAATGCACAACATGTTGAACCTTGAGGCGGATGAGCTACAGCAGCTGAAGACTACATCTCAGGCACTTTATTAGGACCAAAGTGTCCCTAATAAAGTCCTCAGTGAGTGTATTTGTGTGTAAAATGTGAGTGAATGTTTTTACGCAGAAATCATACTAGCTTTAATTCAATTGTTGTACATTTATTGTGAAATTTAGAGTTGGGTTCCAAAACAGGTTTCCAGATTCTACTTAATTCCTATTCATTTGGGGATCTTTCAGTTATAATTTTCATTTTGACTGCTTAGTTTCAGTTGAGCTTGCATACAAAGCCCCAGATATCTATTGGGTGTGTTTTATGCAAATTAGGAACCGCTGGCCCACACTCCCTAATTTAGAATTATCCAAATTCATCAAAATCAGAATGAGGGTAAGAGCAAATCTATGTGCGTAGGCACCGTTTGTGTAATGTCTGCTGGCAATGACAGGCAGATGATGGTGATGATGATGATTATAATAATGTGAAGAACCCAAGTGCAGAACAAAACAAACATAAACGACTTGACGTGACTTGACTTACGTTACACAAAACAATACCTGACACTGAACAATGGCAAACATCAGGGCTAAATACACAGACATGGGTAACAAGTAAACAAGACAACCAATCACAAGACTGAACTACACGTGGAACAAGAGCAGATCACATAACATGGCAAAGGAACAGGACTAAACGTTCAAAATAAAAGACATGAACACAAAACATGAACGTGACAGTTTGTAAATCCAGCATTCATTTGAAACTTTTTTTGTGTGAACGTAATGCAAAAAAAATCGATTTATTTGGGATCTACACAACAAAACTGGGTTTTTCTTCTAAACCTGTTTTCTTTGCTTACGATTAATGTAATTCTCTAGCAAATTCTACTTATACATTATGGGGACACTAGAAATGTCCTCATAAACCACATTTATAGAATAATACCCTTGTAATTACCAGTTTTCAATCTAAAAAAAATGTCCTCATAAACCACCCAAACACACACACACACACACACACACACACACACACACTCACACACACAGATACACAAACACACAATATGTGCTGAGCACCCTTTTGTGCATCATCTTTCCATGTACACTCTTTAAGGAATATTATCTACTTATATGTTTTGTTTGGGCTCTTTTGAATTGGGATAGTTATGATATTTCATTGTCTATGTTATATGTATTTTTCAGGAAGTAATAAGGAAAAATGTGACAAAAAGATATATTTATGTGATTCTGTGGGAATTTCATACATTAAAACTCACGGCAGTTTGGCCTCTGAGTGAAACAAATTTGCTCTTTGCATTCTACAAATTGTGATAACAAATTTGCAAATTATGATAATGAAACAGTTCTTATTTATTTAACAAGAAAGTGTTACTTTTATTCACCAAAGTGGGAATAAACTGATCACAATGTGTAGTCAGGACATTAATAACATGAACAATTACTATTAAAATGTGAGAAAAAAAAAACTGAACTTCTTAAACTATTTCAAAGTGTTCTCATCAAAAAATCCTCCATGTGCAGCAATGACAGCTTTGCAGATCCTTGTTATTCTAGCTGTCAGTTTCTCCAGATACTCGGGTGACATTTCACCCCACACTTCCTGTAGCATTTGACCTTTCACCCCACACTTCCTGTAGCACTTGCCATAGATGTGTCTGTCTTGTCGGGCACTTCTCACACACCTTACAGTCTAGCTGATCCCACAAAAGCTCAATGGGGTTTAGATCCATAACACTCTTTTCCAATTATCTGTTGTCAAATGTCTGTTTCTTCCACACTAACCTTTTCTTTTTGATTTTATGTTTCAAAAGTGGCAATTCTTCCCATAATCCTGCACCCCTGAGTCTTCTCTTTACTGTTGTAGATGAAACTGGTGTTAAGTGGGTAGAATTCAATGAACCTGTCATCGGAGGACATGTGAGGCGTCTATTTCTCAAACTAGAGACTCTGATGTACTTAGCCTCTTGTTTAGTTGTACATCTGGTCTTCCACATCTCTTCCTGTCCTTGTTAGAGACAGTTGTCCTTTCTCTTTGAAGACTCTAGTGTACAACTTTGATGAAATCTTCAGTTTTTTGATAATTTCAAGCATTGTATAGCCTTCATTCCTCAAAACAATGCTTGACTGATGAGTTTCTAGAGAAAGTTGTTTCTTTTTTGCCATTTTTTATCAAATGTTGACCTTCATACATGCCAGTCTATTGCATACTGTGGCAACTCAAAACAAACACAAAGACAATATTAAGATTAATTTAATTAACCAAATATCTTTCAACTGTGTTTGATATAATGGAAAGTGATTTTCTAGTGTCAAATGAGCAATTTAGCATGATTATTCAAGGATAAGGTGTTGGACTGATGGCTGCTGTCTATATTTGAACAAAAATTACTTTTTCAAATAGCGATGATGCTGTGTTTTTACATCAGTAATGTCCTGACTATACATTGTGATCAGTTGAATGCCACTTTGTTGAATTAAAGTACACATTTCCTTCCAAAACAGCAAAATCTGTACATTATTCCAAACATTTGGAATATAATAACATATTTAATAACAATTTACAGCATTTTGTACTGATCTCAGTGGAAAATATGGTGAAAATGCAAATGCATTCTCAACACAATCTGTTATACTTAGTTTAATAGGTGTGAACTACTCTCGCATTGTTTAAAAAAAAAAGGCTTGATGCAAGTCATACAGCTTCAAGCAAAAAAAAAAAACAGCCCTTTCCATTCAGTAAATCACTGTGGGGTTTGGGTTCCATTCAGTGTAAATTAATTACCATTTGGAACTAAATGTGATCTTTTTCACAACAATCACGTTTGCAATCATTCTCAATTACCCACTCTGGCCATTATAAAATGAGATACTCACTGTTTTGTCCCAAAATCATGTTATTTTTTTGTACAGAACAGCAGTTCTGTTACTCAGTAACATTGCGATCATAGACAAGGAGATGTACAGTAAATTGCAGTCTAGAGATACATGTGCCACTGTCCAAAATGACAGGGACATCAAGCAGTGAGAATATAAGAAGCCGGAGAAAACTGGGGACTGAAGCAGGAAAGAAAGGAGCCAATGCCAAGGTAGATCTGGTATTGATAGGGGCTGTCGAGACTCTGACATACTATCTGAAAGGATGACTCGAACGAATCCCAGGATATCTCCATTCAGAGAAGTGCAATTCGAGAAAGAGCTATAAAATACAAAATGTTGTACTGAATCCACAAACCTCAGACCTCTGGTAGAGTTTGAGATACAAAGATTATCATCAAATGGGCTGAATATATACACAATTATTTATGTAATCTAAATGCATATACTCGCTAATAAATATGAATCATATTTTGGTATGGTTGAAAAAGTAATAGTAGCTTTTTTGAGGGCAGTTTTCCAGGCTTCAAAATGACTGCTAAGACATAGGTAGTATACTTCTCATTATTAACTTACATACATGCATCATGCACAGCTTTAAGTGTACAAAATGGGTCTGCGGGGAAAAATTATTTATAAAATGCATTTTTTATTGAGCTTGCTTTAGCAAGGCACACACTTTACTATTGCTCTGGCCAACTTTTAGGCATTTCTTAAAAACATATCATATAACCATTTATGAGGTGTCAAATTGACTGGTTTACTGAGGAGAGATTTGCTATGAACCAACAGAAGGTCTACTGTGGCACAAGTCACAGAACATTTTAATGATGGTTACAGGAGGAATGTGTCAACACACAATGCACTGGTCTGCATAGCTGGTCAGAGTGCCATGATGAACCCTGTCCATCAACGAAAGCACCTACAAAGGGCACACGAGCGGTGGAACTAGACCTTGGAGCAGTGGAAGAAGGTCGCCTGGTCGGATGAGTCCCATTTTCTCTAACATCACATGGACAGCCGTGTACATGTGCAACGTTTACCTTTCAAAGCAATGGCACCAGGATGCACTGTGGGAAGACGGGTTGATGCTCTGGGAAATGTTCTGCTGGGAAACCCTGGGTCCAGCCATTCATGTGGACATAAATTTGACACGTGCCAAGTACCTATACATCGTTGCAGACCAGGTACACCCCTTCATGGCAGTGGTACTCTCTGATGGCAGTGGCCTCTTTCAGCAGGATAATGCTCCCCGCCATACTCAACACATTGTTCAGGAATGGTTTGAGGAACATGTTGAAGAGTTCAAGGTGTTGCTCTGGCCTCCAAATTTCCTAGATCTCAATCCACTTGAGCATCTGTGGGATATGCTGGACCAACAAGTCTGACCCATGGTTGCTCAACCTTGCAACTCATAGGACTTGAAGGATCTGCTGCTAATTGCCAGATACCACTGGACACTTTCAAGGGGTCTTGTATATTCCATGCATCAGGGGGTCAGCACTGGAGGACAAACATCATATTAGGCAGTTGGCCATAATGTTTTGGCTCATCAGTTTATTTCTGGATATGTATGTCATAGAGATTTGCGGGTGGTTTCTTTTGACTCGAGCTGGCAAGAAGCTTTTAAGTACCCTGGCAACTGCCAAGCCATGCCCTAGCAACCATCCAGAGCACCATAGCAACCGAACACAGGACTTACATAAGAAAATGGATGATATGGAGGGATATATTCGGATCAGAATGTCATAGAATCTTGAGATTTGGCTCAATTGAATGAGGCCAGTAAGTAACAATTCAGTAACACCCTAGCAACATCTTGGCCTAGCTCCCTTGCAACTGAACTCCACAGATTTACATTGAAAATGGATCAGAGAGATATCTTTGGATCAGAATGTCGTAAAGACTTGAGGGTTGATTCTTTTGGCACAGAGAAGCAAGTAGCCATTAAGATCAAGCGCCCTAGCAACCATCCAGAGCACCCTAGCAACCGTATATCAACACGACCCAGCCATATCATCCAAACCGTTCAACAGACGATGCCATCGCCACCACCCTCCATCTGGCCCTCACCCACCTAGATAAAAAGGACTCATACGTTCGAATGCTGTTCATAGACTTCAGCTCAGTATTCAACACAATAATTCCTCAGCACCTGATTGGAAAGCTGAACCTGCTGGGCCTGGACCCCTCCCTCTGCAACTGGATCCTGGACTTCCTGACTGGGAGACCTCAGTCAGTCCGGATCAGGAACAGCATCTCCACCACCACCACACTGAGCATTGGGGCCCCCCAGGGCTGTGTGCTCAGTCCACTGCTGTTCACTCTGCTGACTCATGACTGTGCAGCAATGCACAGCTCGAACCACATCATTATGTTCGCCGATGACACGACCGTGGTGGGTCTCATCAGCAAGAACAACGAGTCAGCATACAGAGAGGAGGTGCAGCGGCTAGCGACTGGTGTAGAGCCAACAACCTGTCTCTGAATTTGGACAAAACAAAAGAGATGGTTGTTGACTTCAGGAGAGCACAGAGTGACCCCTCTCCGCTGAACATCGATGGCTCCTCTGTGGAGATCCTTGGTTCCTTGGTGTTCACCTGCCGGAGAACCTCACCTGGTCCGTCAACACCAGCTCTATTACCAAGAAAGCCCAGCAGCGTCTCTACTTTCTTCGAAGGCTGAGGAAAGCACATCTCCCACCCCCCATCCTCACAACATTCTATAGAGGGACTATTGAGAGCATCCTGAGCAGCTGCATCACTGCCTGGTTTGGGACTTGCACCGTTTCGGACCGCAAAGCCCTGCAGAGTATAGTGAGGACAGCTGAGAAGATCATCGGGGTCTCTCTTCCCTCCATCAAAGACATTTACAAAAAACACTGTATCCGCGAAGCAACCAGCATTGTGGAGGACCCCACACACCCCTCACACAAACTCTTCACCCTCCTGCCGTCAGGTAAGAGGTACCGAAGCATTCAGGCACTCACGGCCAGACTGTGTAACAGCTTCTTCCCCCAAGCCATCAGACTCCTCAATGCTCAGAGACTGGACTGACACACACACACACACACACACACACACACACACGTGTCCTGAGTTGCACTTTAATTATTGTCACTTTATACCTGTCTGCTACCTCAATAACTGCATAGAACACTATCTCATAGTATGTTATGTTTACATTTGGCATTTTTAGAAACTGTCATCTTTTTGCACTACTGTGTACTGGTCGGCGCTGCATTGTCTCTCACTGTGTCTATTGTCCTGTTCATTGTTAGTAATTTATTGTACTGTCCCGTAATTCTTGCACACGTTTGCACGTGCACTTTATATAGGTATGTTATTTAGTCTGTGTAGTCTCATGTGGTTCTGTGTTTGTCCTATGTTGTTTTATGTAGCACCATGGTCCTGGAGGAACGTTGTCTCGTTTCACTGTGTACTATACTAACTGTATAAGGTTGAACGACAATAAAAACCACTTGACTTGACTTGACTTGACTTGACTTGACTTGACTTGACATATCTCGGCACCAGAATAGTTAATTTAATATTATGCCTGATTTGTACAATGGAACATCTGTCGTTCCCCTTTTAAGCAATTGGCATTTCATAATTACATGCTAAGGGGATTGTAGATTAATGTCTGACATGGTTATTACAATACTTGCTTAAAAATAACATTAATAAGATTAAACCAGTGTTTTCCTTTCTCAATTAAAATTCAACAAATCCCTGTCTGTAATTACTGTATTCATCTTCACTGTAAAGCTGCTCTAAAGTTCTTCTGACATTTGCTCCACAAAAATAAATCTCTATTCTGTTTCTGCAAAGAGCAAATAAATTACCCACCGGAGATGACAATTTGCTAAGCAACTGGCTTTGCTCCGACTGATTGTCATAACCGGAGTGAAGAATAACACACGAGCCAAGTTAATTACCTGAAAAACAGTTTTTCAGGGTTTTTTTTTTTCTTTTTCTTTCTTATGGGTGTAATCTAGTAACATTTTTATTTTGTATTTTTTTTGTGTATGTGTGTGACAATAATTAAAACACTACTGATAAAATCTATTAAACCCAATTCTGAAAATCTGCCATATTAAGCCAAATTAAGAAATTTAGGAATAGTTTGCCCAAAATAAAATGTCCCGGTCATATTTAACCCCCAAACACATATATATATATATGAAATTATACTTTGCATTAAAAAAATTAAACCAACAATTTAGGATGATTATTAAGGACAATTTAGGATATTTTTCAATGTGACATTATTTTCAGAACACATTTTAACAGATTTTACACCCCAATTCTCATTAACATAACACATCTGGATGATTACTTTTACTATTCCCATTGTTTTGAATGCTGATTCTCATTTTCATAAATATATATATATATATAAATGTTTTTTTTTTTTTTTTTTTTTGCATTAATAAGTATTGGAGGTAAAAATGTGCGTAGCTGTCATGAACATAAACTCACAATGTAAAAAACATATTGACCCTAAAAATAGTTTTTTTGTTTTTTTATATGCAAAATATAATTTCTTATTTGTTTCTTTAGATTAAAAATTAGTAATTAAAAAAAAGATAAAAGGTTCCAGGTAATTTTCTTGACAAGTTTTGTGGGAATCACCAAAACTGAAAATTATTTACAGCTATTTTTAAACTTGCCACATCACGATTATTCTAAAATTAAAAGTGTTTACCGCCATTGACATCAAACCTGGTGTGACGTCTCTAAAGGTGCTATTTATGAAAGGTAAATGTAATTTTAAAAAAAAATAAAAATTATAAAAAAAAATGGTGAATAATGACTTTATTTGCAGTCTGTTTCTCACACCAAGCTATCGTATGACTTCAGAAGACTTGGTATATAACGCACAAGCCGTATAGACCACTTTTATGGTGCTTGTTTGTGCTTTTTTGAGCTTAACAGTATGAATCACCATTCACTTTCATTGCATAGAAAAGAGCATCTCAGACATTCTTTTAAACATGAAAATGTATAGGTTTGGAATGACATGAGAGAACTATATCTTTAAATGCAAGAAAATTCTTCAGTAACATAATACCATTATTGTAAATCCAACTGTTTATCTTAAAATTAAATCACGTTGTATTGGTCTTGTATTGTCTAGTATAAACCTTTATTCAGGTTCTAGTTAGACTACTCATTTCTAAAACTCCACTTTTGTTATCCTCACAATCCAACAAAAGTTGGCATCAGCCAAGATCTTAAATGTAAATTCAAGCAAAAAATGCTACAATACACCGTAACATCAAAATAACTTTCAGTAACAAGGTATCCAAAAGTTGCGACTCCATATATCTTTAATGTTAGTTCTTCTGTTCCTCAAAAGTAACTGTTTCTCCTCTAGCAAAATGAGCCAGAGGCAGAGCAGAGTGCACAATGACAAGCCCTGTCACGGTTGAGTTTAATTGCTATTTCTCACGCTGAGCAATCGCTGAACCAAAGCTTTCAAAAGGGCGCTCTATATTTAGCGGAGCACCTCGCTTTCACATACTGTTGCTTTTATTGACTCGTTGTTTTATGCACAATGCTTAAGACTTAACCTGTCTTGCCCTCTTGCTCTTGTCACAATATACTCAAATCACCTCTCTTCAGTTCAATCGAGTTCAGTTTAGGCTACAGGAAGCCGCTCAACTTTAGGGTCCAAAAATACCACAAAGTGCACGTCAACATCAGCTTTGGCAAGGAAATGAAATGTTGCTGACCAGTTGTCTTGTTAGGGTTTTTTTTTAATTTTTGTAATGCAAAAAATAAAAATAATTGCATGTAATACCTGGATGACCTGTGCAGGATAAAATGTGCGATATTCAACAGAGCAAACTGCTTGGAATACTGTATACGACAGTAAAATGCACTCAACTTGATTTATTCATTTGACATTATTGTTTGAATGTAAAAACATTATTGTGCAAAATTTTATTAAAAGTGCAAAATAATTTGGGTATTTTTTAAACTTTGGGCAATTTCATGTCTAAGGGATTGGCTTTCATTAAAATTAAGAGATTTACAGTTTTTTTGTTTGTTGAGTGTCGTCACATCAACCATGTGCGACCCCACGTACACATGCGTGGACATTGTATTTTTGCTTTGGTGTACGCTATACATAACTCAAATTCATTTAGACCGAGTGCGCTCAGTTCAGAAGACTCTGGGCTGTAAGTAAATGGTTAAAATTTTGACGCATATTCCATGTGACCAAACAACATGGTGCTGACCACAGCGGAGTTTGTCTTTGGGAGAAACGCCAACAAAACTACATCTGGTAAGAAACCTAATTAAGTTTTTACATTGAAACCTATTTGAGTCGAAAGATTAGAGTCTCTAGTTTCATCCAATATGCCATTTTTAAAACTTGAGCAATTTGCTGCGAAACGCCACGCTATGTACACTAATGTGTACTTTATCGCATTTTTTTCCTTTGAAATCCTACTCTGCATTTTCACATTGAAAATCAATGGGTTCATCCAAAAGCTGATTTTTTTTTTCAGAGGCTTTATATGGATTTAGGATGAAAATAAAGAGCATTTCAAACTGTTCTGAGACCAGTGCAGACAGACAGCGCACTGGAGGTTAAGCCATTCACTAAATAGGGAGCAAGGGAGCATCCTAAAGAAGTGCATGCACTCCTAAAATCTGATGAAAAGTTCAGTTTCAGGCTGCAGATGATGTTTGGACACTCAACATGTTTGACACACATGGGACAATGATCATCAGTACATAGATTCACCATTTATAATGGATCATTTTATTTTAACATGGTTGGCTGTGATTGGATGATGCTGGACATTACTTTGAAACTGAATTAATTATGCTAATTTGTGATGTGATGTCTGTAACAACTCAAAAACATGAATAATCAACACTCCTGGACACATAATAAACCATTTAATTTAAAAAAAATCGGACTTTCTATAGCTTGGTATTATTTACAATTCCACAACTTAGTCCCGCTGTCCACATATATGGACATCAGTTTTTAGGAAAACTATTTGCTCTAGATTTATTTTAATTTTTTGAATGGAAAAACCAGCCACGGGTCTCAGGAGGTAAAAACTGAATTGGAAACTTTTTACCAGGCTTCATCAAATACTTTTGATGCTTTTCAAATGCCTTAAAGTTTAGATTTGACTGTTTTAGCCTTGTCCCAGAGTTTCGGTATTAAACTAATGAAAAGCCATTATAAAAATACAAATGTATAAATAACTATGAACATGTGAAATAAACATAAACCATTGTAATATTTATTTTGTAAAAATTATTTATATTATTTTTTTTTTAAATTCAGACGGTCCTTCAGTTGTTTTGTCTCACCAAACAATTTCGCCCCCAATAAAGTTTTTTCAAAAGTTAGTGTACTTGTTAACCAAGTGGATGAAAGTGTCAGTGAAGAGCATGCTTGAGATGAAATATGAGACAAAGAAAAATCAAAGGAAATATTTCTTGTGAGCAGAATAATTTTATTGGGCATAATTTTCCATGAAGCTATAAAATTGCAAAATGACACAAAAAAGCATGAAAAGATTATTTAATTGTGTGTATTCAGGATACATACAATGTAAGATACAAAATTAGTCCAAGCACAAACTTTAAGATGTGCTGAAATTACACTGTGGTGGGAATTTTCAGAACTTTCCGAAAATATGAGGCCAGACTGTGAACAGGGTAAAGCATGTTTCATGCAAGTGAGAGTAACATGTTTCAGATGTCAAAGCAGGGACGTCCTGTCTAGAATGTTCAGGGGATGAGCAAATACAAAAAGACCTGCTCCTTGGTTTGGAAAAATCTTATTATGACGTCTTAAAGAAATGTTCCGGATCATTGCATGTTAAGCTCTGCTGACTGAATGTTGATTACCACAGACAATCATTTCAACCCTCATTTGAAAATGAAATGTGAAATTAATGCAGTTAATTTGACACACGTACAATTGAAGTCATTCAGACCAGCGTTCCACAAGGTTTAAAAACATAAAGTAAATGCAACACTCAGATTTCTGAACTGGCTGTCGAAAAGTATGTTCTGTGTTAATGAACAGTATCCCACAAATGCAATAGAGCATTTTGTATTGAATCCAGAGTGTTGCTACTCATAAAAACAGTCCCTCTGAAGCGAGTTATGGCAGCATATTCAGTGTTCATTTAAATTCACAGGATGATAGCTTTGTGTTATTGATAAAGTCAGAGTCTAAGTGCACACCTGTGATCGTACTATATTGATGTGCTAAATTTAACCATTTAACATTGGTGTCGTTTCATTTAATTGTCTTTCACAAACATGCATTCAGTCACAAATCAAAGAGTTTCAAGGCAGTTTGACCTCTGATGAGTTTCCTTGCAAATCCAGAAGGCATTCCACCTTGTTTTGTTCTAATATAAAACAAGGACACTTTTATGGAACAAGCATCCGATGGGGAGAGCTCCATCTTTTAATTTCCAACTAACTTATTTTTGAAATTCATTAGCCTGTACGTTGAATCGAGAACACATTTAGTTTGCAAACTCTAAAGGGAATGGAAAATTGAAAACTCAGATTTAATTTTATGACGCGTTCTCTTGTTTCCATGGGAATTATTCTGTCTCCAATACCCCTGTGCTATTAGTTGGGAGTAAAAGGGCATTCCCAATTAGTCTACAAAAGAAGGGTATTATTAAAAAGCAGTTTCGCTTTGTTCATTCTGCCCTTATAATACTTAATATTGTGCCTTTCCCTTTTACCGCCCACTGTTTCTTAAATAAATCAAGTTCTGCATATAAATGAACTAGGCTAGTATGTTTATTAAAAGAAGAGGGAGAAAAATTGGCATGCTTTGAATGTTATACCCCAAAAAATCAGTCAGGGAAAGCTGCCTACACAGAGGAACACATTGGCAATCTTCGAAAAGATTCTAATCAGTTGGTCAGATGGGTTGCCAGGACTCTGTTAACTTATGATTAAGTCATAGATATAAGCCTTACAGATACAACATAAACTGTGCCAGTCCTGCCCCGTTTGGCACCATAGGCGAGACCCACCATAAAGGCACACCAGCAGTTATACATACACACACACACACACACACACACACACACACACAGATTGATGTATGTATAGGTATATAAGCAATATCACATGAGCAAGAGTGCTATATGGCCCTACTTCAGCACTGCTGTGATTCGAGTGCTGTAGGTAATAACAGCAGTGCTTGCACTCTTGCTTGTGTGATATTACTTATATACAACAGTTCAATGAACAAGTACATTTTTAAAAATGAGGAAAAACGCATTTGTTAAAAATGAGGAAAAAAAACTTTCTTAGACCATGGATCAAAATCTGCTGTTGCTGGTTCAAAACAAATGATGCGTCCAAGCCTCCGTTTGTAATTCAAAAATGTCACTTCAGAAATACTATCACGGCTCGTCCAATTTTGATCAAGTTAGTGGATAAACAAGGATAGGTGTGTGTGTGTTTGTGTGTGTGTGTGTGTGTGTGTGTGAGCATGAATTTATTACACCATAAGGATAGTAAAACCCAACATTTTTGACCCTGTGGGGACATTCTGTCGGTCCCCATGAGGAAAACGGCTTATAAATCATACTAAATAAGGTTTTTTGAAAATGTAAAAATGCAGAAAGTTTTCTGTGAGGGTTAGGTTTAGGGGTAGGGTTAGGGGTTAGAATATATAGTTTGTACAGTATAAAAACAATTATGTCTATGGAAAGTCCCCATAAAACATGGAAACAGCCAAGAAGAGATGGTGTCAGCTTTCTGAAGATCAGCTTTTTCAGTGGAACAATAGCATCCAAGCGGGGGTATTTCTCCCTATTTCGGGGTAGCCGGTGTGTAAGAGTCGATCACTATAGAAACCGCACTCTCCTCCACCATTTTAAAGAGCACCCATTGTGTAATTAATTAGTCTGTTGTGTCTCTCAGCTGTGATGAGCCATAATGCTGAAGTTGTTAGTTTAAAGCCGTTTAAAGCTATTTCTTAGCTTTAGTAGTGTTGTGTAGTAAGAGTAGTAAGCGATCACGAAGAGCTGTTGTATGTACACGTTCACTTCGTGTCACCTAACTGGCTCATATTACACACAAAAATGATCTTTTGCCACCACCTGCTGGCTAACATATGTAATGTAAAAAAAGACAATCTGTAGCTCTCAACAGATCTGCACTGCTTTTACACTTTAGTTAGAACAGCATGAACACAAGCGGAGTGATACACACACAGTGAAGCGTCCGAGCGCTGATGGTGTCAGACCATCAGTGCTCATGGAACATCTCTCGTCCAATCAGATTTGAGGACCGGAACTTACTTTTGTGTATTTATATACAGATTTACGGGCTCAACATAAACATGAACAAACTCCAAAATTTTCATGATATCAGTCTAGTTTAATATAAGGCTGAAATTTAAATGTATCATATCAAATATTCAAATCGTCTCTGACACCTGAAGATTTTATGACCTGTGAGCTCATTAGCAAATTAGGTCATCGTATGAAAAGTGTGAAGAAATATATGGAATAATGATATGCCAGGGGTATACGGGGTCTTGGAGTCATTGACAACAGCTTGATTTAAATTCTGATACAGAGACCCAATTAGTGATTTTATTTATTTTTTTCCTGTAGAACATTTACACAAACATTTCCAGTAATAAATGTATGGACATATTATTTAGCTATTTACATAGCTACATATCTACATTGCTATGTGCATATTTTTTTTTTACCATATATTTTTGAAAATGTGGATGTCCAGGTCACCTAAAATAAATTAAGAAATAATCTCTGAATAAAGAAAATTTAAAATAGTAAAAATGTTTTCATTGTGAAATGATTTTCATGACAATATAGCACAGTTTGCCCATAAATATGAATTATTGCAATGTGCCCGAGTTCACATTAATAATTCCCATTACTGTACACACACATATATATATATATATATATATATATATATATATATATATATATATATATATATATATATACACACACACACTATATACAATTTAAATTTTCAAATAACATGAATGAGAATGAGGGGGGAATTTATCTAATCATCATGACAGTCTTAAACATGTGCCTCATTTACGCCCCATTATGTCCCATGTAAACGATACATATTAATATTTTCTGACCTATATTATAACCTGTACCCAGGTAGCTTTCAAATAATAAAAGCATGCTTGTACCAACATCACTTAAAAACAAGAATATGCATTTTCAGAACAGCTTCCATACCAAAAATATTATCTATCCCTCAACCCAAAACTCTCACATAAAATAATACTTCTAATCAGTAGAAGTAGAAAATACATCCTTACTAATGTATTGCAGAGCTCAGATTACATTTACCAACTGCTGGGAAGTATTCTGAGCTTTAGTTGTTCTTACTGCAAATTAGTCATCTCAAATATTAGTGTAGGAGTATTGAATTTACCAAGGAATGTGCAAAAGGGAAAAAATATCATTTTATAGACAAAGAGAATCATTGTGAAATCACACACATATATCAATGACATATAATGACATATTACTTTGACATTTTGCTGCAGGCTATTTGGCTTGAAGGTTTCAAATTGCTTCAACTTTACATCCAAAGTGAGTAATTGTGCATTACTTTTATGAATGAGGTCCCTGGGTTCATGTTTTAGGCAACCTCTATGAATTCATCTCATACATGATCTTGTTATACTATTAAACGATAGTAAATCAAGGGATAATACACAAGTTATTATTATTTTAAAGATTTTTTAGTTTCATTCAGAACTCTCCCATCAAACATCCTCAAACCCTAAATATGCGTAATTATTCCTTAAACCTCTGACTGATTTTTCTCTTTGTATCAAATAGAATGGGATCAGCTTTTGATTCAGTTTCATTCACAATATAATGAATCAAAAATGAATGCTTGAGAAATTACTTACTGTATGGTTGTAAAATAACTGTTCATGATTGACTTGGTTGAATAAAATAAGTGGAACAAACCACAGCTGAAATGTAGATTTATTTCCGATTACACTAATTGCATAACTTTGTGAAGAATGTAAAGTAACACTATACAATAAGGCTCTAAACATGAACATTATTTAAAGCTGTAAAATGCATTATACATTATTAGATCATAATACCCAAGATATCATTATCATAATTATCATAATGTTCATTTGTAAATATACTAGTCAGTTCATGTTTGTTTATAATGTGTTAACCCTTTAAGCTCTGAGTGTGCGTTTAAAGATTTCCTGCTTCAAGAGCATACCCAAAATTAAAGGCTTATAACTTTTGGTTTAGTTTTAAGTGTTTGGTATAATTTTAAAGAAAAAGTTTTAAAAATGGTACAGATTATGATACATTCTGAGACTCTCAACCTAAGAATACATTTGAACCAAAAAGTAACTTCTGTTCTTAATTTTCTGATTTCTGAAGGTGTAAATAAGGTGGCTCAGAAAAACAGTTTTTGTTTTGTTCCCAATCATGTCAACTGTAACTGAGTCAAATTTTGTGTTGATATGACAAAGCAATCAAAAGTTATAGTATAACAAAAATAATGTATACTAGTGACCAAGAACATCTCAAGAGTGTCCAAAAGTATTTCCAAAAAAACTACAATTGTACATAAGAACTAATTACACACATGCAAACACAACAATGACTAAAGGTTTGCATAGCATAGAGAGAGATGCTTTTCAATGAGTTTCATTCTGTGCCATTTGAGTCATCATTGAGTCTGTGTCATGTACTTGGCGCCAACTCCTGGTGGCCATATGCAATTAGAGTGAATGTTCACATGACTCTCTGCCCAAATATGGAGGACTATCACCATTGGTTGGAGCAATCTGAACCCAATACGATTGGTTTAGTGTTCTATGATGCCACAGCATTTCCGATGATGTCATCAGATCAAGAAAAGCTAACATGTTTGTAGCCAGATAGCAAGATGCCAGATTGTCAGATGATGTGTGCACATTGTGCTTTGTGTGTTTTATTTAATGATCTCTGCATCTGATTACTTAATGTGTGGGCTCATTTGAAAGAAAATCACCTCATCTAAGAAAATGTGATATTATTTGTTCTGTTTATTTTTCATGAAATTATAAACATAAACGCGGCATGCATCTGTGAGTAAAACAAATGTGCTAGTTGTGTTCTACTATTTGAGAACTTTCCAACAGCATATGACACATGACTTTTTGATCAGTTTGATATGTAGCGTATACATTTTTAAAAATAAATTAGCAGAACGGAACACTTCTGATTTGTCAGCAAATTTCAAAGCACTTGTTCAGTTTTGGACATAATGCTACATACTAATGCAATTGTATACAAACTTATTATAAAAGTGAATTGAATGAAGTGAATTATAATAAGATTGTATGCATGCATACAAAATGACAAATAACCAATATTTCATATAAAATGTTTATTTGCACCCCTTCATTACTTGTCTGTATATAAGAGAGAGTAACAAAATCCAAATATGCAATCCATTCAGTACTTTTCTTAAAAAAAAAAAGAAAAAAAGGAAAGACTGTAAGGCATGTCTGCTTGCATGACATAAACGTTGTATTAAAACATCACCTACAGTAGCTCAAATCAGCGTGCTTCAGTAGAAACAACTTCACTTTCAAACCACAATCTCATCAAAGTGTTCCAAGCATGTATTTAACATGGCTAGCACTTGTTTACATGTAAACTTTTTTCTTCTTTTTTTTTTTTTTTGTCACTCATAGCGATAAACAATCTAAATGTGGAACTCAGTTTCAAAGTGCAATGTGGAAAGAAAAATAATATAAGTAGAAATAGAATAACTTTGTTCTGTTTTTTTTTTATCCTTCAGTTTATATGAAATATAAAATGAAAATAAAATAGAAATGTCCATTTGATGGAAGGACATACTGTATCTTAGTTTTTACATCCTCCAATAATATCGGTGATACATTTTGAAACTATATCATCCTTGCACAAAAGAGAAAGCCATACATTCAGACCACAAATAGAAACACACAAGCTATTAGGCAAAGTTTTACATGACATGCTCTTTTCAGTAACACCATATCTTCGAATTCTGACAGGAAAGCACAATAAAGGAGGGGAATAGAAGAGAAAAATAGAAAGAAAGAAAAATTAACATGGCCCTATACTACAACCAGCCCTTTTGGTACCCTCGACTACTTTTGAGGATTCTTCACTTTCGTCGTCTTGGCATGTTATTCAAAGAGCACTCTGGAATTCTCTGTTCTTGTAAATCTTTCCATCTTATATTTCCTTAGCTTTCTTTCTAATTTAGCGTCAAAATGAAATTACATTCACAACCCATTTTACTGCTGTAATGTGATGTATTTTCTAAGAAAGTTTCTCTAGTATTTTTGCCTTTTTTTTGTCAGTAAAAATTTCTAAACACCTTTCAAACTAGATATAGTTACTTCAGAAGCAAAAGCTCGACTATATATATATATTTTTTCAGATAATTTGTATTGAATTAAAATGTTCTTACCCCATTGCAAATAGATTTATCTGAGAAGCAAAATTTTGTAAGATAATACCAATTTTTCGACAATATACTGTGTTAAATTATGATGATTTTTCTAACCAAAGTTTGGTTAGAAATTACCTTTGACTAAGATTAATACACTGGAAAGAAAAAGTATGTTAACCCTTTGAAATTAGCTGGTTTTCTGCATTAATTTGTTATAAAATGTGATCTCATCTTCATCAAAGTCACAAGTATAGACAAACACAATGTGTTTAAGATAACAACACATAAACAATTATAATCTTACATGTCTTTATTGAACACATCACATTAAACATTCACAGTGCTGTGGAAAATGCAAATGCTAATTCAAGTCAGGAGTTGGCAAACCTGGCATCCAGTTAATGAAACAAGATTGTAGGTGTGGGTTAGAGCTACTTTGACTTATAAAAAGCACCCAAATATCTCGCTAAAAGAGATCTCAGAAGACCTACGATTTCAAAGTTATCTCAAAGATCATAGATATTCATCTGTCCACAGTTAGACAAATTGTCTATAAATGGAGACGATCAATTACTGTGGCTACTCTCCCTAGAAGAGGCCGTCAACTAGAAGTTGACTCAAAGGGCACACTGCAGAATGCTCAATGAGGTAAAAAATAACCCTAAAGTGACAGATAAAAACTTGAAGGAATCATTGGAACTGATTAACATCTCTGTTCATGAGTCTACTATACAGAAAACATCAAACAAGCATGGTGTTCATGGCAGGACACCACGAAGGAAGTCGCTGCTTTCCAACAAGTTTGCTGAAGTTTGCAAAAGACCACTTTGATGCTCCACAATGCTACTGGGAAAATGTTTTGTGGATTGATGAAACTATGGTTGAATTGTTTGGGAAGAACACGCAGCCCAGCTTGCCGTTCATCGAGGGGAAAATAAATTCCCAAGTTTATTAAGATATCCTACAGGATAATGTCAGGGTGGCTGTGACAATGACCCTAAACATCAAAGTATATCCACTACAAAATGGCTTCAAAAAAAGAAAATCCACCAATTGGAGTGGCCCAGTCAGAGCCCAGATCTTAAGAGAGACGTTCACACCACACACGTCCTAAGAATATGACTGAGCTTTAAACAGTTTTGTAAGATGAAATGGTCCAAAATTCCTTCTGAACGTTGTGCAGGTCTAATCCGCATCTACCGGAAATGCTTGATTGAGGTTATTGCTGCCAAAGGATGATCGACCAGTTATTAAATCCAAGGGTTCACTTACTTTTTCCACAGCACTGTGAATGTTTAATGTGATGTGTTCTGTGAAGATATGAACAATTATAATTGTTTATGTGTGTTGTTAACTTAAACACATTGTGATTGTCTATACTTGTGACTTTGATGAAGTTCAGATCACATTTTATGACCAATTAATGCAGAAGACCAGCTAATTCCAAAGGGGTGACATATTTTTTCTTGCCACTGAAAGTGTTAAAAAAGTATTGTTCATTGTTAACTACAGTAGTTAACTAATAGTAATGATTAAGACCTTATTGTAAAGCACTACCAATTATGCGGTTGTTTGTGGAGGACTTCTTTTTTGTTTTGTGCACTGATGAATCCTAATAATGTATATTAAGAAAGTCATTACAATAGATTTTGATTTCATGTTGACTTCCAGACACATTTAGAAGTACGTTCAACCTTGTCCTCTATTGGCTGACTGGATTACTTATTTCCAAAATCTCTGAGGTGCTTTTTTGCCAGATTCCATGTTTCATTGCCAAAGCTATATATGTGTCTATATAGTGTTTTCACATCACTGAAGCTTTCCGCATTCAAAGTTTACCATGAACAGAAAACAGAGGGTTTTAGCGTTGACGCACTTGAATGATGAAACAGTTGACACAGGCTCTGGTGAATGCATGGCGTCCTTCTATAAACGAAGAGTTGTTTGGAGAAGTTTTATAAAACAATATTCAAACATGCCCACATTCATAACGGGAAGTCTGAGCCATTAAATTGGCAATTCCATTCGTTTGTTCACTGTACACATTTGATCTGAAATTCACTGGATTAGGAACAGTTAAAACTACAGACACAAATGAGTCGGTACAACCAAGAAAGTGCCCCTATAACATCCATTACAGCTCCTTCGATCATTGGCCATCATTCATACAATACTAGCAAAACAAATTTCTGTGTGCATCGTTCATAAATCCATTCATATGTTTATTTTTGCATTCACATGGCAACAAATCATTTCTTAATTATGACCAAACATAAAACAAAACAAAACTCTTTAAACATGAACAAAATCAAAAACATGCTTAAAACATTTTTTTTTTACCAATGTGCTAAGAAATGTAAAGATTTGTAAATTTTTTTGAAAACATGATTTTTCTGAAAAATGTAACTTTTAAAGAATATTTAGCTTTAAAGTTGAGTATATTATATATTTATGTATTATTTCTAGAAAAAAGACAAAAATACGGATTAAGAATAATTTTATTTATTTATCGCTTTCATAAGAATGTTTTTTTTTATTATTTGACAAAAAATAAACTATAACTCCAAAATAAGTAAATTTCACTAAAAATCACAGAAATTCTTTCTGCACGTGTTCATGAATGAAGCCCATTGATTCACAATATAAATGTGTGATTGTGAAAGTCAACAAGAAAAAAGCCAACGTGGTGAGATAATTAAAAAGAAATGTTGATATGCAAATAAAGGGATGTAAATAGATAATTGAGTACAATAAAAAAACGCATAAATAAGAGTAAAGACACTTTCGACTAAATTTAGTTCTATTTTTGCTATTTTTACTTTAAATCGGCGCTTCCGTCCAGGGATCTGATGCTGTTGGAAATGGACGAACTCTGGCGTGACGTTCGTTCTTCTGTTGGAAATAAACGTCGCTTTTGAATTCTCGCTTGAACTCGCTGGCCCGCTTCGCGCTTCTCGTCAACTGCTGGCAGGAAGCGCTTTTTAAAAGTTTTTAAACGTTTTAATTGTCATTTTATTTTTTAAACAGACATATTGATTTGCTTCAGAAGACATTCATTGATCGACTGGAGTCGTGTGGATTACTTTTATGCTGACTAAATGAGACATTTGACTGTCAAAGTGCTGGCAACAATGTGCTTCCATTATAAGGACCTGACCGAGCTCTATCATCTTCTAATAATCTCCATTTGTGTTCTGCTGACGACAGTCATACACATCTGGGATGTCATCAGGGTATGTGAATAATGAGACAATTTTAGTGTTTAGAATTTGGGTGAAATATTCCTTTAAGGGAATTGTTTCATTCTTAAGGGAAATAACATGTTTTTTTTGAATAATTTCAAACTTTTTTAAAAGCGAGTACCCGTGAAGCCAGCCTTAAAACTGCAGTTTAAAATCAAAATAATATGTATTTAAAAAATAAAATGAATGCTTGTAATGAAAAGGCCCGAAGCATCACTCTCTGCATGAGCTATTTTATTATATATAAGCATTTTTGAATAAAAGTTGCTAACTGGTACAGCCAAAATATAATATTATATTAGAAATATAAATAAATTTTCTGTCTCTGTAAGAAAACATTTTATAACTAAAATCTTTATATTAAGATAAGGATCATTTAATTTGAATCATGCCGGAGTAACCCTCAGGGAATTTCTATCAGACTCGCTTAAAGCTCTCAGTCCTATAAAATCAATTCAAATTGCTATCAGTTTTAATTAACATAAAAAGTCGCCTTTTAACACAAACAAACAAGATTGAAAGAAACGGTGCATTAAAACTGAGTGAAAATCACAGTTAAATCATTTACTAATGGCCTTCCCATGCATTCTCACAGTGGTGCATAAACAAGTTTGATTTGTGTTTTTGTTTACTTCTGTTTTTTGTTTTTGTTTTTTTTTATTATAAGATGAATTCAGGCGTGGAAAGACAAAACAAAAGGAAAAGAAAAAAGAAAAGCCCACCAGAGAGCATTGTGTTTCTCTAATTTTATACAGTATAAACGAAAAAGAAAAAACAAAAATGCATATTTTCATATTCCCATTCTTTTCCGAAACGACCATGATGAAAGTGGTCCCGTTCCCACGGAAACCACCTTTCATCCTGAAAGTTTGTTTGTCTTTTAAAACTGATGTGTGTAATTTCTCTGCCAATAGTGTCACCAAACGGAATTGCAAAAATAATGACTGTTTCCCATTGGTTGGCTAAAAAGATAGTCCCGCCCCTATCTCATGCCATTGGCTGAACCAATGTAGCTGTGTCAGGCAGGTCTGTACGCTCAAACAAACAGAGCAATATTTTTTATAGTGTTGCACGTTTTGTGGAAATTAACCAACAAACGGCTTACTTTTATTTGACATGTCGAAAATTCTTTCGTCCCTCCTTTTCTTTAAAAAAGCTCAAATTTAGGTTGCAGTGAGGCACTTACAATGGAAGTGAATGGGACCAATTTTTGGAGGGTTTAAAGGCAGAAATGAAAAAAAAAGAACTTTATTTATAAAAGCACTTAAATTAATTTGTCTGGTAAATCTTGTGTATTATTTGAGCTGTAAAATAGTTTTAAGCGTCGTTTTAGGGTTTTCGGCATTACATCTTCATGGCAAAACAGTTGTAAAACTGGATATATCTACACAGAAATGTTTAGTATGAGATTTTAACACATTGTTTTTGTCTTGTGGCTCGTATACTTCTAAAACAGTGAGTATTTTAACATTTACAGATTTACCCCATTGACTTCCATTATAAATGCCTAAAAAAAAAAAAAATGAAAGAAAAGAAGGGACGTGTTGCAAATGATTTTTGTGATAATTGTCAACATTATGCCACAAATGCTGTCGATTGAGCTTAACTTGAACTAAATCCGAAATATTCCTTTAAACTGGGATACGATAAGAATTGTAACATTGTAAAAATTACATACTTTAGCTTTAATTTCCAAAAGAGAAGCTGCTTTGTGATTGCACCAAGCATTCTTTGGAACAAGCAGGATGCAAAAGTTTGCGTTCACTCCCTCTCTCTCCCTCTCTCTCTCTCTCTCTCTCTCTCCTTATGTCTAGCTAGCTTGTTCTCCTTCTCTTTTTTTTACAAGGGCTTTTTCTCCTTTTTGTGGAAAACGTCCAGCTCTGTTAAGGAAAGGCTAACAGTGCATTGTGAACGACGCTGCATTTGTCTTAAATGTCCTTGTGGCTGTTTGCCCCCTCCTGCCATTATCTCCATTGCAACAACAGCGTCGTGAGAGTGATTACAGCAAATAGTAACGGCAACGATGGGCTTTGCTGATGGGCTGTGTCCGCTGCTGGCTGCGGGTCGCTTATGTCAGCTTCCACCATCGGAGGTTCTGTGTGCACCACTTCAGGCTCTGTCGTAAAGCCACTTCCACTGCCCGAACCGCTCTCCTCATCACCTGATGTAAAGAAACATGCAGTGAGGAGAAATCTACACAAACAACATGCAAGTGATCGTCAATTCCAATTTTTACTGCAGTTGAATTATGCAGATTTACTGGATGATAAAATGATGATGGATATGATACAAGACAGACATTTTCAATAAATATTATGGAAGTCCCAAAACAAAAAAATACATAAATAACTAATTAGGAACTACCGAATCTTTAGAAACTTCCTTTTCCGTACTCACGATACCTGTCGTTTTGTTTTATTCTTTCTGAATTCAATATCAACTTTATCATAAAAATGGTGTCTAAATACATTTTTATTAAAACTTGAATCAAATGAAAATAGAACAAATGATTTTCAAAATAGCATTGTATTATTTTTTAATCAAATAAAGTGTTTTTACAGAATCTCACAACATTGTAGGTATTTTTGTCAAATAAAGTGCTGCACAACAGCCTCACAGATGTGTGATATTACTTAAATATAATACAATTACTATTAGTTTATTTTATTATTATTATTATTTACATACTATTATAGTAGTAGTATTACAGTGAATATTTCATACATATACAGTAGTGATCTATTTCTGTACATTTTTTACACTTAAATTGAGCTTTTATTTTGGCGAAAGCTTTTATTTTGAAGCTCTTTCTGTTTTTTTTTTTTTAATTATTGTAGCTTCTCACTTCCAGAAAAGCAGGTCGAAACGTGAATGTGATTATTAAACCGCATAAGGCTGCAAATCAATTAAATAAATATGTAGTCTGTATGTGCTGCACGCTATAAAGTGAATTAACGCTCTGCTCGCTGTCATCAGCTGCAAAAAGAGTGCAAGATATTCATGATGTTGTTTTCCGTATATGAGCCAAGGAGCTCTGAAGGGTATGAGACACCGACTCACCGCTGGCCAAATTGATGCCCTACGCAGAGTTCCAGGTGGACGTGAGGTGGTGGGGGGGTTCGCGTAATATGAGTATGAAGCGATCATCTGTGTTCTGCAACTGCTTTCGGGTCCTTGAATAACATATAACGTGTGAGTACGTGCAGCCGGTGGCCCTTCTGGTGCCCTCCTAGGGTAAGATGGGCCCCCCTAGTGAGTTGTTGCCCTACGCAGACTGCATAGTCTGCTTATTGGGAGCGGCGGTACACTGTGTGCAGCACATGCAAACTATATATATATCTAATTAAATCACAGCCTTTCTGGTTTAATTATCACACCCAAGTTTTACAGAATGACATTCATAAGTCAGATAGAATAATTTTTTGGTATCGGAAAATTTTTACAAGCACAAGCACAAGTACATGAGCTGATACCAGTATCGATATCGGGAGATCCCTAATAAGTACATTTATTAATAATCACAATAATTATTTCTGTAGGCTGTTTAATGCTGAGAATTGACATAACAAAGTAGAAACTTGTATTTATATCAAATTAATTTGATGCACTGTCACAGATGTACATACATCAGATATTAAAAAACGTTTTCTACAAACGTGGATCATCCAACTTGGTCTTACGACAAGTCGTAATAATTAGTACACAATGGCATGTACAACGACCAACTCAAATCCCCACAAACATGAATTTGTCCTCACCCGAGGACAAGTATATTCCTGGACCAACTACTGTACCTTCATTTCGGACACAACCCTCCATTATCATAATTCAGTTTTCTGTTGGTGTCAGTTGCGACCGAAATTCCCCACTCTCATATTAACAGACGTGAGATCTTGTTTCCCTGACACTGACAGAGGGTTTAGATGTTGTGTGATGCTTTTTGACGTCACTCTATGATTAATGGAGCTGTATGAGAGTCACGCTGGCCTCCTTACGGGCAAGAAAAATGCCCGAAATGTTATGCATTAGATAAAGGTGTAAATTATGATATGAGTTTGGGCTTGTTTTTAACTGTGCAATTCAACCTATTTTCATCTGTGCAGTATTATTTTAAGTAAAAACCAGTTTAAGTAGGTCAAACTTAAATCAAATGTCTATTACAAAGTGTGGAGTGAATGTAGTGTTGTCTTATATGCAAATGTACCTATGCACTCACAGAGGTGAACTTGTTGCTAAAAAGGTACACACATAAACATGTAGATATATATGTATGTATATAATTGTATATATATATATGTGTATATATATATATATATATATATATATACACTTAGTACTCTGCAAAAGGCACATAAGATGTTTCACAAAAGAATTTGTCTTAAGATGGTTAATTATATCTTCAGATTTGGTGTGTCAATAGGAAATATAAATGTTAGACTAAATGTAGGAAAACAAGCAAAAAAAGACTAATCATAACTTATTTTGTTCTGGTGTATAATGGGCCAAGACTACACTATCTCACTTCAACCATCTTTAACTTACGGAGCGGATTTACTGTACGGAGAATGAAGATTTCTCTTGAACCAGACATGCAAGAGATACGGGCAAGCTTCTGTAAATGTGCATCTATTGTCGCCTGAACCAGTTTCAAAAGCGGAACCGTGAAAGAGAGACCCTGCGTGTGCATATGATAGAGACTGAAGGATGTGTCCATTCAGCGAGCTGCAGACAGGTACTGCAGACAGGTACTGTAGACAGGTACTGTAGACAGGTACTAGACTGAACAACAGCCAGAGAAAATAATAATTTTGAGATTTTAAACTTCCGCAAAGTAAAATTCAGCATTCAATATGTTTTATATCTGTATATATAATGTCTAATAATACATTGTCAATGTACAGTACACTTAAGTTTCTCTTGCCAATAAAGCTCGATATTAATTGAATTTGCCCATCTGATCTTATTATTAAACAAAGTCCACTGGAAATTGCCATGTCCATTGATTTTATGGCATGTATATGTATCCTCGTATCAAAGATTAATACCTGTAAAATTCTGTCTTACTAACTCTACCCGCAAAAAAACAAAAAACAAAAAAAAACAAAAAACAAACCCTGAACATTTGAACATTATTTAAAAAAAAAAAAGATGGCTAACCAGTTTCTTGCAAGTTCTTTTAAGATTAAATATATTTATGATTAATTTTTTATGTTTTTTGTAATGTATCATGTACCATAATTTAATTGTGATTAATTACAGAAAATTGTTCGATTAATTAGTTAAAAAAATGTAATCGATTCCCAGCCCTAATATATATATATATATATATATATATATATATATATATATATATATATATATATATATATACATATGATTATATAAATACAAAAAACAGTGACTATATAGATAACTGTATAGAAATAAATGCTGACTAAATTTATACACACAGATAAACGCTGAATATATATATTTACTTATTTAAACCGGCAGCCAAATGTTTGGAATAATGGGCAGATTTTGCTGTTTCAGAAGGAAATTGGTACTTTAATTCACCAAAGTGGCATTCAGCTGATCACAATGTATAGTCAGGACATTAGTGTTAATTTCGTCAGACGAGACGAGACTAAATATGTTCGTCAACGACCTTTTTTTCCATGACTAAGACGAGATGATGACGAGACTGCACCAATGTCCAAAAACGCTGACTAAGACTAAATTAACATGCATTATTGTTGACGAAAAAAGACGAGACTAAAATGTTTTGCATAAAATAAAAACTAAGATAAAATCTCTCTTCATTTTCGTATACAATCGTCTCTACTTTTTCACCATGAGATTGAGTATTCAGCTGTTCCGCCTTCAAAATATTCCGAATGAGTTCGCGCTGTTGCTCAAGTAATGGTTACAACAGGTCTCATACTCCTGTGGCTGCAACACGAAACTACATGGAGCAAGAACACAACAATCATAGACAGTGGCGAACACGCGACGAGCGCCGACGACATGCTAGGTAGAAGGAAGAGGCTCGATATTTGGTCGCATTTTAGGTACAATGATATTGACAAAAAGTCAGAATGTGTCATTATAACTGACGGGAAGCACTGCGGATAAACACTACCGGGAAAAACACCACCAACCTTAAGCGACATCTAAAAGCTAACCACCCACACATTCAGGGAAGTTAACTTAAATGTACGTCTCATAAGCTAATGCTGATTTTAGGCATCTACGCTGTAAATTAACCAGTTAGCTATGGTGTTGTTGCACATACATTATGCAGGTTATATATATTTTATGTAACTTATTTGCTTAATAAAATACTCTTCAGAACAAGTTCATCATTTGTGAATGTGTCTCTTAAATCAGAAAACCAGACACGTTTAACAAAGTGAATTCAACAAATCATTCAACAAGTGTATTTTGTCAGGTAATTATGACATTTAACCAATATTTGAGATGTGTGAAACATTATTTGACTGAAATGGTTATCTCAGAAATAATTTATTTAAAAAAAGACTAAAATGTTTTGAAACTTGACTAAGATATATTGAGTTTTCTTTTGACTAAAACTAGACTAAAATGACGAGACTTTTAGTCGACTAAAACTTGACTAACAAAAAAAGATATGTGAATGACTAAATATGACTAAAACTAACAAGGACATTTGTCATAAGACTAAGACTAAATTAAAAATAGGTGACAAAATTAACACTACAGGACATTAATAATGTAAAAAACAGCACCCAGTCATTTTTGATCAAATCTAATCAGCAGCATCACTCCAACACCTTATCCTTGAGTAATCATGCTAAATTGCTCATTTGACACTAGAAAATCATTTTCCATTATATCAAACACAGTTGAAAGATATTTGGTTCATTAAATGAAGCTTAACGTTGTCTTTGTGTTTGTTTTTGAGTTGCCACAGTATGCAATAGACTGGCATGTTTTAAGGTCAATATTAGATAAAAAATGGCAAAAAAGAAACAACTTTCTCTAGAAACTCATCAGTCAATCATTGATTTGAGGAATGAAGGCTATACAATGCTTGAAATTGCCAAAAAACTTCAGATCTCATACAAAGGTGTAACTACAGTCTTCAAAGAGAAAGGACAACTGTCTCTAACAAGGACAGAAAGAGATGTGGAAGGTCAGATGTACAACTAAACAAGAGGATAAGTACATCAGAGTCTCTAGTTTGAGAAATAGACGCCTCACATGTCCTCCGCTGACAGCTTCATTGAATTCTACCCGCTCAACACCAGTTTCATGTACAACAGCAAAGAGAAGACTCAGGGGTGCAGGATTATGGGAAGAATTGCAAAGAAAAAGCCACTTTTGAAACAGAAAAACAAAATTGGCAAAGTGGGCAAAGAAACACAGACATTGGACAACAGATAATTGGAAAAGAGTGTTATGGATCTTAACTCCACTGAGATTTTGTGGGATCAGTTAGACTGTAAGGTGTGTGAGAAGTGCTCGACAAGACAGTCACATCTATGGATATCTATCTATTTTTTATTTATAATTTTTTTTTAAAAATTGTAATAGTAATTTTTCACATTATTAATGTCCTGAATATACATTGTGATCAGTTGAATGCCACTTTGGTGAATAAAAATAAAAGTACTTCAATAAGTACCAATTTATTTCAATAAGAGCAAAATCTGTAAATTTTTCATATATATATATATATAAATTAGGCTGTCAACCGATTGAACATTTTTAATCGAATTAATTACATGATATGCCAATTAATTAATCTAGTTAATTACAATTAACATAATATGTATATCAATAATAAATATATAAAAGGATTGAATTTCAGCCTATAGTTCACAGCAATCTATTTTGAATTTTTCAATAATGAATCGTACTAAATTAATGTGTCAAATGTTGGTGCAGCTATCTTTATGAGAACTCTCCAGAGACATAATGATTTTTATACTTAACTTTCTGCATTTTTACATTTTCAAGAAAACATAGTTTTAATGGTGAACTGAAGTTTTCTGGAAGTCCATTCTTTGGAGTCCAAAATTGGACTGTTTGGTCACAACCAAAACAGCCACGTTTGGTGAAAAATCAACACTGCATACCAGCATGAGAACCTTCTCCCAACAGTGAAGCATGGTGGTGGGAACATTAAGATCTGGGCCTGCTTTTCGTCCTCGGGACCTGGACAATTCCACATAGTCCAGAGAATCTTGAATTCTGAGGAATATTGGAAAATCCTGGAAGATAACCTCAAGCCATCTGTTGTGAAGTTAAAGCTTGGTCGAAAATGGATCATGCAACATGATAATGATCTGAAGCATTCCAGCAAAACAACCAAAGAATGGCTGAGGAAGAAAAAGATTTGTGTTTTGGATTGGCCCGGTCAAAGTCTGGACCTGAATCCAATTGAAATGCTGTGGCAAGACCTGAAGCGGGCAGTTCATGCCAGACGCCCATCCAACCTCACTCGACTGGCTGAGTTCTGCAAGGAGGAGTGGGCAAAAATCCCCCAAAGCAGATGTGAGAGACTGATTAGTCACTACAGAAACCATTTGGTTGAGGTTATTGCTGCGAAAGGAGGCGCGATACCCTATTAACTGAGGGGGTTCACATATTTTTGCACCCATGAAATCAGAGTTTTTGTTAAATCAACCACTTTTATTAAATAAACAATGACAATATATCGTTTTCTTTTGTTTGAGTCCATTGTTTGGAATGTCAGTATTATGAATTGCGGTATAGATTAAATGGATGCACTTATATAGCGCCTTTTTGACCTTAACGGTATTCAAAGCACTTTACACTGTGATTCATTTACCCATTCACACACACATTCATACACCAATGCAAGGCGCTAGCCTGCCATTGGAGCAACTTGGGGTTCAGTGTCTTGCCCAAGGACACTTCAGCATGTAATCCTACGATTAGTGGCCGACCCGCTCTACCAACTGATATATATATATATATATATATATATATATATATATATATACAGTTTATACTATATATAAACTGCTGGAAATGTTTTCTGAAGGTAACTTACTTGAGTCTTGGAAGTAGACGTCTTTGCCATTGTACGCATTTCGTAACTTGTTGGTCATCACACGCAGTGTCATGATCTGCTGTCGTATAAAAGTATCCGGTCTTGTGATGTCCACTTCTACCTCTGGATTATTCAGCTGGTTTGTGAGGCCATCTTTAACAACATCTGGAAAATATCTGAAAATGAACAAACAAACATTTGGAATGGAATATTGGTTGGAATATTCCATGAAAAAAAACGTTTTCACAGTTGAGGTTACAAAAACACATAAATCATCCACTTTTAGTCATGTATCAGATAGATATTTTGAAATAATCTATATTTGATGAAGAATCTTTTAAATTGAAGTCATGGGAGAAACAAACACAGGTGCATTTATTAAAAAAAAAAAACATTTATTTAAAAACTGAATAAAGATTATAATTCAAAACTGTATTCAAGCTTTTCCAAGACATAAGACATATCGCAGAGCATGCAATATTTTTCCCTTACATCTCCACCATGCAATACGTTTTCATGAACCCATCATACTGTATCTGCCTTATATGTTGGATAAAATATTTAAAATCAAACTTATTAAGTATGTTTCTTGTTTTATGTTCCAGATTTTAAAAGTACTGCACAACAGGAATGACTCCACTGCAATTGTAAAGGGTAACTGTTGGCCATACATTTGCAAATGGTCACATTAATGAGCATATTGACCCAACTATGACCCCATCTGGAGTAACTTTAGTGTGATCAGCATTAACATCCCCTGCATTGTGTTCAGGATGTATTCATTTGCAACATTCAGTTGCAATAGGCTCTTGTTTGAAAAGTCAGCGGTTTTATGTCACCCTACATTATGTTAAAGCACACAGCAATATTGTGAGGTTGCACTCTGTACTTTCACTTATGTAAAGGTAGTTATAATTGGTTAAATAGATGCAAGAAAACCAATCACAATTCAGTATGCTACTATTATAACAACATCATCGCCTTGGGTTACTTTTTACATGGTGAACACTCTAATAATGTAGTTCAATGGAACTTCAATTTCTTAAAGGATAAACAGTTTTAAAAGATATAAAATATATAAAAAAGTTTTCCAAAATCGACTGAAATGATCTACTTTGAATAGAGTCTGTAGACTAATAACCCCATGAAATGGCTTGATGAGCACAGTTTACTTAACTTTCTTTACTGTACAGTATTTGCAGGACATATTTTAATGTTTTAATTCATTTACTTTTCCCAGCAATTTGGTAAGCCCAATTCCAACTGCTTACTAGGTCCTCGTGGTGGCGTGGGTACTCACCGCTTCTGAGATGTCAATCCGCGCATTTTATCACGTGGATCGTTGTGCATGACACCACAGAGACTCACACCGTGTGGAGGCTCATGCTACTCTCTGCAATCCCAGCAGAATTTACCACGTGCCCAGGGCTGGACTGGTACTCTGGCATACAGGGTATTTTCCCAGTGGGCCGACGCACTTTTGGGCCGATCATGGGCGGACTGGCCATCGGTAGAACAGAGCGGGCCGGTGGGTCGTCTGCGAAACATGACGAATAGGCCGCGATAAGCAAATATGAGGTGACGCATTATGCAGAACGGACCACAAAACGGCGCCACAATATGCAGAAAAGGACAGCGAATACCCACCCCCCGCGCTCAACAGTTGGGCCAGTTGCCATGTAAAACACGGGATGATTTCTCTTCCCAGTCCAGCCCTGCACGTGCCCCATTGAGAGCGAGAGCCACTAATAGTGACCACGATGTGGTTACCCCATATGACTCTACCCTCCCTAGCAACCGGGCCAATTTGGTTGCTTAGGAGACCTTGCTGGAGTCACTCAGCACACCCTGGATTCAAACTCGCGACTACAGGGGTGGTAGTCAGCGTCAATACTCGCTGAGCTACCCCGGCCCCTTTGGCGGGACATATTGAAGTGAATGTCCCTTTTTTTAAAATAGCCAATAGCCTTTCAGTATGCGTCTCAGCCTTGAACCTTTTTTTGTAACTGGCTATTGCTAGTCAGAGGCAGGTAGTAGTAGTAGCGGGAAGGACATTCTCATTCTAGAGAGCATTTTATTGGTCAAAATATGGCTAAAAAAATATTTTGTCAACTTTTAGGGGTACAGAAGCATGTAGATGGAAACAACACAAACAGACATGAACTCTTTAAGAAGTCAAGCTGAATTAATTGCAATTTTTTTTAAGGAGAATAGATCTTAATAATATCAAATATCAAAACAGTGCTGCCTTGCAAGCAGTTAATAAGGTATCGTTGCTGAATTTTAACTCTACAAATCTGTATAAACACATGCTGCAGCATTATGCATGCATTGCTCTCTATTGTGATCTAATCTCCTAATAACTGCTTTAGGAGGAGGTAATTGTTTGTGCCTAATGAATATTTCAGGTGGCGCTTTGTAGGAAAATATACGGAACTTGTTGAATGCTTACGGGTGCGCTATCACAAACATGCCTCTATTCAAATGCAAAGTGTGTGCTTTTTAATCAGTAATTAGCCAATATTGAGATTGTTGTATTCTGTGGAGACCTGATCTGACAAACACAAAAACCATCACATTCATTTCTTATAATAATATAAAGTCTTATAATTTCTGTTAATTTGTTGCTACTCTAAAAAACTGTCTTTACAGTACGCCAGAATTAAATGATGAGGGTACTCGGAGAGAAATTGAAACACATCTTATATTGCACCATCTGCTCATATTATCACTTGTGGAAGGCCAGAAAGCAGGAGGGTTAGTCTGCCAATCCGTCTGGCATATTGTCAAACGCAGGCAGACGGAGTGACAGACAGCATGATGTGTGCCATTGGATGGCCATGAACTGATGATAAAATATGAGCTATGTGATGGAAATAGACATTTCTTCTTATTTATGCAAATGAACAGAACTTGATGCCTTTTATTGGGCAAAATCAACCTGCATATTCCTGCTTTGATGTAGATGTCTCACGTGATCTCCTGAGTAAGTGTGGTTCTAACACATGCATATTTGCTAACGTTTGCGTGGATACTGACACGGACAATACTGATGTATTGACAGATTCGAAAATGTAATCATTATATGTATGATCAACTTTATTGTTCAACAATTTTTTTTGTTGTGGGACACAAATGTTTTCAGAAAATGCTGCTGCTCATAAACATGACTATAAAATAAACCACAAAAACATCATAAAAAAGCATAAAAGTAATCCATTCTGTTTGTACGCTATAAAATAGAAGCCATAGGGTAGCTTGCCATCTGCACATTTTTTTTAATTGCTCTACCAGTGGCAAGAAATGTATGTGAACCCTTTGGAATTACAGTACCTGCATTTATGTCTAAATTTGTCTTCATATCTGATTTGATCTTCATCTAAGTTACAATAATCAGCAAACACAACTTTTCAACTAATGACAAACCAATTATTGTATTGTTCTTGTAAATATTGAATACACCATTCAATCAGTCATAGTGTAGGTTGGAAAAAATATGTGAACCCCTAGGCTAATGACATCAAGACAAGCTAATTAGAGTCAAGAGTTGGTAAATCTGGCATCCAATTATTGAAACAAGATTAGAGTTGTGGGTTAGAGTTACTTTTTTTTTTTTTTTACTATTCAAAAGAAGCATCTGCTGACGTGGACTATGCCTCGCAAAAAAAGATATCTCAGAAGATCTACAATCAAGACGTGTTGCTTTGTTTGAAGCTGGAAACGGTTACAAAGTTATATCTGTCCACACTTAGACAAATTGTCAATAAATGGAGAAGATTTAGTGCTGTGGCTACTCTCCCTAGAAGTGGCCGTCCAGCCAAGATTAATGAGGTAAAACCTCAATTAGGTAAAAAAAGAACCATAGAGTGACAGCTAAAGACTTGAAGGCAGCATTGGAACTATTTAACATCTCTGTTCATGAGTCAACTATACAAAAAATCAGTAACAGTGAAAAAAAAAAAAAATTGACTTTGATCCAATTTTGGTGAAGATTGGAGATAAATTGTAGGAAAACGTGGCAAAAAAAACAAACATAATATATTTTACAAGATGAGATGATCAAGATGGCACAAATTTAAAAAAAAAAACTTTGTTCAATAAAAATAGGATGAGGCCAAAAAGCAAAAGAGAGGGAGTCCAAAGCACTCAAAAGTTATAAGCACAAGTATATTTGATCTGATGGTGGCGCTAGAGGGTTTGACTGACATACTCCCAAATTGGTAAAAACACTATTCAGACTAACCCCAATGAGTGTGCCAATTTTCACAAATTTCCTCCAAAGAGTTCTGAGGGCTGCCTTTTATTAATGTAAATGTGGTCTTTTTAAACAGTATAACAAGCTATTTTCTTTCTTAATTAATTTTTGATGACAGTGGTGGCTAATACCAAGTTTCTAAAATGTAATTGTAATTATAATTGCATCTACAATTGTATATTGGCGAAACAGCGGTTACCATGGTACATTTTTTGTAAGGGACTCAACAACCTTGTACATTCTTTCTAGGACTTGCGGCAACAGCGTGTGCATGTTTTGTATTTGGCTATGGCCTCATATTGCTAAAACAATTACCATCTAAGGTGTCATTGAAAAACAACAATCTGCAACCCAACCCAAGGGATCTGTAGTTGAAGGTGACCTCCGTACCTTCCCTTTGTGTGACTGTTCCAACACTGTTCCTCATCTGGGTCAGTCACTTTGTCCTCTGCACAGATGCGGTCTGGCAACGATGACCAAAATTTCTTCGAATCCTTCAGCTTCTCCTTAATGTCGATCACCTAGAATAACACAATGAGAATTAGTTTACCATTTCCAACACTGAAAATACAATGAGAAATGAAGATTTTGCATTGATTTGAGCACATTTTAAACAGCTTAGATTGCTTGTGGTGGGGATAAGACGTGACAAACAATTTAAAAGCATTACAGTGAAAAAAATCATATTCTTATATTGAGTAAAATACCAAAACATCCTATTCCATGAGAAGGTGTTTTTTCTTGAATTAAGGCATGTTTTGTCTTTGGTACACTCACATATTTTGTACACTTGAATGTGAGAATTCTGGCAAAGCAACAAGACAAATACACTTCAAACGATGAACCCATGTAAATTCACACTGGTTGCCTTCCAGACTTCTAAAACAGACTTAAAAAACAATACTGTCACTTTGACGCTTCAGTTAAGATGTTTTCCTTGAGTGTTTCCCCTAGACACAGCGTGTGAAAGTTTCTACAAAACTATTTACTGTGGCAAGTATAAAACAGTTAATGATTTGTTGTCTGTTGCTGAACAATTCATTGTAACAACATAGCATGGCATTGTTTCACATTGCACATCTTGGCACCAAACTTCAGAGTTAGCACTTAAAAGTGAGACTATCTCTGCATAGGAGCAGGACTTCATAACTAAGAATTAAAATCAATGCTAACGCCATCAAAACTAAAAGTGTGAAATGTTGATATATTCTGGTGTAAATGTGGCTTTAACATAAAAATTATCTCATGGCAAAATTGGTAACGGGGGATTGAATGTTTTTTCTGCTCAAGTTGATCTACAGTATGCTTTCAGAAAGTCAGAATTTCACAAGAAAGTATTGCTGCAACCTGCAGCTCTCCAAAAGGGGGTGGAAACTCCAAAAGAGGGCAGGAAAACTCTAGAAGAGGGTGTGGTTCCTCCAGAAGGGGGTTGGTCCCACTCCATAAGGGGACGGCACTTCTACCACAGTTAGGGTTAGGGTCAGGGTTGGTTTAAGGGCTCTGTATGTCTTTGCTGGTGGTCTTGAGCTCCCACCCCTTTATGGAGAAGTAATTTGGAGTGAAGTGCAGAGTGAAAAGCCTTTTAAAGATTATCTGATAACAAGTCTTAATATATAAAAGGTGCATTTGTATTGTTTTATGCTAGTTTAGATTATTTTTATACTTGTAAATAAGATACTTGTACTTTATACTTGTGGCTCAGTTGGTAGAGCGGTCGGCCATTAATCACAGGGTTGGTGGTTCGAATCCCGGCCCACACGACTCCACATGCCGAAGTGTCCTTGGGCAAGACACTGAACCCCAAGTTGCACCCAATGGCAGGCTAGTGCCTTGCATGGCAGCTCTGCTGTCATTGGTGTATGAATGTGTGTGTGAAAAGGTGAATGAGTCCCAGTGTAAAGCACTTTGAATAAAGGTTAAAAAGGTGCTATATAAGTGCAGACCATTTAACATCCATCCATCTTCAACCGCTTATCCGGAGCGGGGGCAGCAGCTCCAGCAGGGGGCCCCAAACTTCCCTATCCCGAGCCACATTAACCAGCTCTGACTGGGGGACCCCGAGGCATTCCCAGGCCAGTGTGGAGATGTAATCTCTCCACCTAGTCCTGGGTCTTCCCCGAGGCCTCCTCCCAGCTGGACGTGCCTGTAACACCTCCCTAGGGAGGCGTCCAGGGGGCATTCTTACCAAACTACCTCAACTGACTCCTTTCGACGCAAAGAAGCAGCGGCTCTATTCCGAGCTCCTCACCCTATCCCTAAGGGAGAAGCCCGCCACCCTTCTGAGGAAGCCCATTTCGGCCGCTTGTACTTGCGACCTAGTTCTTTCGGTCATGACCCAGCCTTCATGACCATAGGTGAGGGTAGGAACAAAAATTGACCGGTAGATCGAGAGCTTTGCCTTCCGGCTCAGCTCTCTTTTTGTGACAACAGTGCGACAGAGCGAGTGCAATACCGCCCCCGCTGCCCCGATTCTCTGGCCAACCTCCCGCTCCATTGTCCTCTCACTCGTGAACAAGACCCTGAGGTACTTGAACTCCTTCACTTGGGGCAATACCTCCTTCCCTACCCGGAGTATGCACGAATGTAGGGAAGGAGCTATGGTCTTTAACTATTATGTACTAACATTAAATAAATTCAGTGCAATGCACATATTGTGTAACTATATGTGGTTCTTTGGTAGGTTTAGTAGTAGGGATAGGGGTTAGGGTAAGGTTTAGGCTAGGTTAGGTTCAATTCAGTTATGTTTAGAGTTAGGGTAAGGGCTGGAATAGGGTCAGGTTTAGGATTGGGGTAACTTCAGATGTAAATAAATGCAGATGTAAAGTACAATGCAACATCATGAATGTACATAATAAGTACATTGTATCAAATGCTTAAGTACATAGTAGGTAAAGACATCAAATATAAATATGGGTCCTTTTATATTAGTATTGTAGGTTATACAGTTATGTGTTGTGCTTTATGTGAGGAGTACATTCTAGGTTCAAGCAAAGTACCCCTTATTCTAAAACACCAATAACTCATCCAAAGGTGTATTCTGTTATTTATCTATATTATACACATATTGCCTTTGACACAAGAGAAAATTAGCTTGTGCTCAGACATTACAGAAATATTGATAAAATCTTGCCCTCTAGTACATCACCAGTGCTCAGCGTAGAGCTTCAGACATGTGCAAATTGATTTTATTAATGATGTGCACCGTACTCCAGAAAGCAAACACATTGATGCTTATCAGAGTCCGTGCACTCGCACTGTAAAGCTGATATATCACGGAAGAGATCAGGTGGGAGATTACTGAAACACATTTTGTCCACCATATTAAAGGGCCTTTCATATTACTTGCGTCATGGCTTCAACGTATAACAGAATCTTGGAAGTTTTGTTAGATTTATGCTTCAAGTTGCTCTCAGTAATATTTCTGTTAATGTTGTGCTGACACCAAGCAACATAGATGCAACATCATGCAAATACAGAACTTCTGATTTAACAATGTCATTGTTTTCCATTGTCACTCCACGAGTGAAAGCTTCCAGTTACATGGGATTATTGAGAGAGAGCGAGTCATATTTGGCTGAACGTGCGATTTCAATGTGGAGGCGCTTTTTGAATGTGTGCTCAGCACCATTATAAACAGATTTTTCCAAAATACTATTCTAATATGTCTTTCTGTTTAAAAGTTTAGCAATTAGTAAAAAATAAATAAATAAATAAAACAGATCATTAAAATGCATTACAATATTTAGGCTCACGAGTGAAGCATTAAAAAATACAATACAAAAAGTGGCTTTACAATACAATATGTTGTAAATATAAGCCTGTCATTGGCCTACAGTTCATAAAAATCCATTTTGCAATAGAATTCATCAATTTGTCAAAGCGCTTGTTTAAGGACGTGCCAATGTACACCGGTGGCCAGGGCTAGACTGGGAAGAGAAATCAGCCAGAAAAGTTATTGAGCGGGGGTTGAGCCCAAGGTTGATGAGCGGGGAGGGGGTGCACTGTCCTCTTCTGCATATCGCGGTGGCGTTTTGTGGTCCGTTCTACATAACGTGGTGGCTCATTTTAGCTTATCGCGGTCTATTCAGCCGTTTTGCGGTCAACCCACCGGCCTGCTTGGTTCTGCCGCTGGCTAGTCCTCCCCTGATCGGCCTCAAAGTGCGTCGGCCCACTGGGAACATGCCTGGTATACCAGATTACCAGTTCAGCCCTGCCGGTGGCAGACAAATGCTTTTGGAGCGTATCGGTTGCGTAATGTCAAAAACATACCGTTTTAGGTCGCTATGTCAAGTTAAATTATGTTCGAAATTTAGAAAAACATCTTAAGATCCCTACATTTGGATTTGCACTCCATCAAGCTGTGTTTGTATGCAACCAAATGTTCTGATCTTGTGTTGTCTGCTCTCAGTAAGTGTAGTTTGTTCTCTGTGTAAGATGTGCATTGCCTATACAGATGGAGTTTCGCTTACTGCCCCCTGGAGAAAACAGGTGGTACTACAAGCTTGAATTCTTGATCAAGAACAATTGATTCCTTATTACGGTCCAGGGACATGAGTAATTCCGTTAATTGTTTTAACAAGTTATATTTTTAGATACGCATTAAATCGACAGCCCTAAATAAAAAGTTTCTTTTTTATTATTTTATTTTTTTGCAGTGAAGAATTCGCTATTATAAGGATGCATTGTGTTTAATTCTGTTTTGATCCTCAATGTGGGGTTTGTTATACATTTCTGAATAAATAGCATTATGTAATTAGGAGTGGTGGTGGCATAGTGGGCTAAAGCACATAACTGGTAATCGGAAGGTTGCTGGTTCGATCCCCACAGCCACCACCAGTGTGTCCTTGAGGATGGCACTTAACTCCAGGTTGCTCCGGGGGGGATTGTCCCTGTAATAAGTGCACTGTAAGTCACTTTGGATAAAAGCGTCTGCCAAATGCATAAAAGTAAATGTAATTAGCCATAAGCATCTCATGCTAAGTGACACTAATTCTTGTTGGCAAAGGAAACCTGTTTACATCATGTATGCGTCATCTTGTCAGTAGATTATATTTGTTACATATAATACTGATATCAGGGGATTAAAAGGTGCCTGATGTCACTTTTTGTAGAAATAAACTGCAGTAAATGACGCAGGGGTTATATGCGGAGTCAACAGCATCTGGCAGAGGCATGACATTAAAGAATCTGTATTGACGGCGTGTCAGAGTTGGAGACCGCTTTGCCCTTTTTGAAGTGCTAATCCGTCAGCATGGGCTGAGGAGATCTGGAGCGCTTTCACATGCGGCTTTTGGTTAGCATTCATAAGCTGCTAGGCTGGATACTGATATTAACACCTTAACATGGATGCTGTAGGGGGTGATGAGATAAACACAGAAGAGACAGAGCTAATGTGACTCAGGTGGTAGAGCGTGTGAGTGTGTGTGTGAACGGGTGAATGAATCACAGTGTAAAGTGCTTTGAAAAACTGCTAAGGTTAAAAAGGCGCTATATAAGTGCAGAGCGTTTACCAATTTATTTAGCTTTTATAGTAGTAACAGTGAAAGTAACAATGCTATATTTGTAGCAACTTTTGTGAGGTAATTTCAAATCTTTCTCACAAACTTTAAATACTAAACCGAAGTCTAGGGGCCTTCAAATAGACATGAGCAGAGCAAATTCTGGTGTAAATCGTTCATAAAACCATTTGTGCGTAAATGGTCAAATTCTGCACAAGTCGCATTCTGTTTTAAGCATTACAAATGATTAACAAAACCATTCTCATGTAAATTGTCACATTCTGCATTAGCTGAATAATTTTATATAATTTTATATAATTATGTAAATTGTCACATGCTTTTCAAGTTGCATAATTTACACATTATATATATATATATTTCATAAAACATATATTGATGCATTTTGTGTAAGTTGCATCCTTACAGTGCTCTATGAAAATCATTCTTAATGATTCCATCATTACGTAAATTGTCACATTCTTGTCTTATAATTTCAGCATTCAAAATAAATTATTCAATGTAAATGTATGTATTACGGATAAGTTCATCCTTATAGGACTCTATATAAATCATTTGTATATCATTCTTGTATAAATTGTTGCGATCTTCTTAAAGGGATAGTTCACCCAAAAATGAAAATGACGTAAATATTATCTTTAAATATTTAAAATTTTTTATATATCTATAAATATCTTTTTCACACAAAGTAACTGATTTGCTTTAGAAGACATTAATGTCACCACTGGAGACAGGATGGATTACTTTTATGCTGATTATCTGTGCTTTTTGGACCTACACATTTCAAATCACTATCCTCTCCCATTCTAAGGACCTGCTCAGCCTGGATCATTTTCTACAAATCTTCAAAAGTGTTTTGCAGTTGACATGAGGGTGAAGAAATGATCAGAGAATTTTTGGATGAACTATTCCTTTAACTCGCATCATTTTAGCATTCTAGTTAAATAATTTCACGTAAGTTGCTTCACTATATTGCTCTATGTAAATCATCCGTTAACTCATTCTTATATAAATTGTCATGTTTTTAAATCATTGTAGCATTTACAGTGAATCGCACATAAAACCATTTTTCTGTACATTTCTATATTTTGCATACGTTTTGTCAGTATAATGCTTAATTAAAATAATTGTTAAATCATTCTTTATAAATGTTCATATACTTAAGTTGCAACATTTTAAATATAAATATTTGTAAAACCATTTTTTTATGTAAATTGATGAATATTACGTAAGTTAATTCATTATAGTGCTGCATGTAAATAATTTGTTAACTTGTTCATAAGTAAATATGTTTTTAAGTCGCATCATTTTAGCATTCTATTTAAATAATTCGCAAAAATATTTGTTTACGTAAATTGATGCATTTTGCGTAAGTTGCATCATTATAGTGCTCTATGTAAATCATTAGTAAACTCATACGTAATATATGCATTTTTTTACATTCTATAAATCATTCGTAAACAATTTTTACGTAAATTGGTATAGTTTGTGTAGGTTTGGTAATTATAATGCTTTATCTAGATCATTTGTTAAATAATTCTACATAAATTATCATGTTCTTAAGTCACATTATTCAAGCATTCTGTATAAATCATTCGTAAAAAAAATCGATTATTTACATAAATTGATGCATTTTGCGTAAGTTGCTTCATTATAATGCTCTATGTAAATAATTCACTAACTCATTCATATGTAAATTGTAACATTCTTAAGTTGCATCCTTTTAACATTCCATAAATCATTCATAAAACTATTTTTATGTAAATTGACACATTCTGAGCAAGTTGCATCATTATGGTGCTCTATTTAAATTATTTCATAAATCATTCTTATGTAAGTTGAGACTTTTTTATTAAGTTGCATCATTTGAGTGTTCTACAGTATATTCGTAAAACCCATTTTACATAAATTGAGCCATTTTGCATAAGCTGCGTTATTATAGTGCTTTATGTAAGTACTTTGCTTAATCATTCATACATAAATTGTCACACTCTGCATAAGTTGCATAATTTTAGCGTTTTGTAACGTCAAATCATCAGTAAAACCAATTTCAATTATTTATTTATTTTTACGAATGATTTGCAAAGAAATTGATCATAACTTTTACTAAAATTATTAATTTGCTTGTGTTTAGAAAAGAAATAGAAATGTTACAATTTTAGAAAACAAGTGTGCAGCAACTACTTTTTTAATCAGTTTTTGACAGCAATGTATTACATTAGGCCAAAATGAGAAACAAATACATTTTATTTATTTATTTAGCACAAACATATGAATGTATATTATTTATATTTTATATTTTATGTCTTTCAATCAAGGCCACTAGATGCTGCTAGGCCTCTTAGAGAGTGGGAGATAAAAAAAGCTCCCCAGACAGTTGAAACAGAGCCAAGTGAGCATATAAATAAATAAACCAACTCGTGTTTCAAAGGTGTATTAAAATACATGCCGTGTATTAAGAGAAGCCCTTTATTAGCGGTAAGCGAGTGGATGTTATTGGGGGAGCGCCACGCACAGGGACAGTCTGCAGATCACCTAACGGGCCGGCCACACAGATCATTAAAACACAGGCCCGCCAGAAGGGATGAGTAAAGGGTAGGAACTGTTACCCACTTGGGACCCATTTCTCAACTCTAGTCCAAACTGGAAAGCAGGCAGACAGCACAGTCCGATTGCTGGGCAACACTCCCTACATGTGACTCGACCTATCACGTGGGTAATAACCAAATCTCCAGCAGCTCAATCAATGTCATCATGTTCTGGGTTGAAGTATTAGAGGTATAAAGGAATAGCTCACCTGAAAATGAAAATTTGGATATCTCATCCTCAATCATTATGACTTTCTGCCATGGAACATTTTAATGTATTTTTTTAATGGATGTTCATGCTACTCTTTTCCATATAATGAGCAAATTGGGGCTGTTAACTCCAAAAAGAACAAAAAAGCATCATACAACTACTATAAAAGTAGTCTATAGGACTTTAGTCCTATATTCCAAGTCTTCTGAAACCACACAATAGTTTTGTGAGAGGAGCAAATACAATTTTAAATCTCATTTGGAATTAAACGTTTTCAAACTTGGTGCATCACAATCAGTTACAATAAATGTGAGAACCAGTGTGCTGTCATGGCGCATCAAGTTTGAATATGTGTGCATGTATAGTTACAATTTTACAGCTATAGCTATTAGTCAAAAAACAATTACATTTAAGTATGTTCCTTAAACAAAACTATTGTATGACTTTAGAACACAAGGAATATGGATTTTGTTTTTTTAAATGCTGGCAACAGCAATATGATAAGAGACCCCAGTGGTCAATTAACGGCAGGTCCAAAGGGGGGCGCTATATTCCGAAAGATGTTTGCACTGAAAACATTAAATTTTTCTTATAAATAAGTCAGGCATATGAGGTATCATTTAAAAGCTTAGAATCTAAACTTTTCAGAGATAACCATCACTTCTGCATTTCTGTTAGTTAAAATAACAAAATAAGGCCTTTATCATTCACGTTGAAAATTAGCACCCCCTAGAGGCAATGGGGTAGACATATTTACATGAAAATTAAATTCCTTCACAAAGCACCTAAATGGACAAGTCACATATCAAATGAAAGCTCTCACTCTCAGGAATGCAACTGTAATGTATATTTGTTGCTCTCATACCACAGATTGAAAGATTTTCAAAATAATCACAAAGTGAAATTTGATTTCTTTAAATCATCAAATACAAACGGCTCTCTTATGCGCCGATCACTGCTACTGTAAGCCCCAAATAGCTAAAAATAAATGTATAGCTGCTTTTACATTAGACAGTTTTCAATTTTTTTTTAAATGAAGCAATTTTTACTTGTCTGTAAGCTTGCTTGTCTGACTAATCTAATGTTATATCTTAGATGTCCAGAACAAAATATGCCATCCACCAAGAAATGCATGCTAAACAATTCATCAGAAAAATGTGTTTTTCAGCTTTCTAATGACACCTAGATTGAGCTTCTAGTCCACTCAGAGGCCGAGATATTCAATGAAATAAAAAGGGTGGTGCATGAACTGAAAGTCAGACTGAATGTCTATGTACAAACATACTTGTGAGGGCTAAAATGCGTTAAAGCGCCACCTACATTTCAGATCTGTATATTGTGATGGAATGTGATAGACATAGTGGAATTAAATAACACTTTTCAAAGTGCAATTTCAAGTGCAATGTTTACAAAGTTAGGATGAAAAAAAATCGATTTATTATAAGATTATAAACACATATAATAATATTTATGAATAATTGGAGTGTTTTTTTTTTGTGAGGATTTCTTAAATAATTAGACCAATTTTTTGCAATAAGTCGACAGAATGTGTGAATGGTGAGCTTTTAAATTTGAGTGTGAAAAAATGCACTAGAGTTTAATATAATAAATGCATTATTATTATTATTATTAATAATAATAATAATAATAATAATAATAATACAGCAGGGTTGTTATTATTATGAATTATTATTAATAATAATAATAATATAATACAGTAGTGTTCAAAAGTCTGAAACCACATTTCAAATCAGGATTTCTTTTTTTATATAAAAAAACATATAAATACAAAATAAATAATTGTTCTGAAGTAAAATAAAAGACAATATATATTATTCTGCTCTATTAAAATTAAAAACACCATTGAAACACACCAGACGCTGTTTGAAACATTCTCAAATCATGCTGGATAACATGATCATCTGATTTTAATATTAAATGTAAAATAAGAGAAATGCAAAATAAAAGCATTTTCATGAGTAATCTCCGACTTTTGGACCCTACTATAGATATAAACATGCCTTTAACAACTTCCTAAAGTAGTTTACCCACTGGACTGCTCCTTTTCACTTAAAATGGGTGAAAATTTTAGTGGGAACAATCCATCATTTTAGTAATATATGTAATCGGCACCATTTATACTTGATAGTTCTGTACCTCACTGGGGAATACAAGTGCTACCCATCATCACAGGTCAGGTCTACATGCAACATTCAACCTTCAAAAATACCCCAGCAACTGCCCTCTATTACAAAGTTTAGGAGATGGCATGTCCTGATTTATAATGATTTTATTCCCGGTTGAGTTGTTTTTATGTTGTTGCATTTTTTTCCCATGCTATGAGGTCGTTGGGTATGTAATGATATGTTAAAGATGTTGCACGACTAGAAAAAACAAGACAATGTATTATTTAGAAAACAGCAAAGGACACACAATAATCGTAGCAGATTATAGATCCTTTTGAAATCATGAAATGTGCTTTGAAGGATTTTTTAGTGGAGGAGACTTTTCCTTCAGTGCAATACAGATACAACATATTTTTTGACGTATAGCACAGAATTTGGTCGCATTTGCGAGTGATTTTAATTGAACATTGCGATGAATCAGAAAATCGATATTTTTAGCCCTAGCCGTCAGAATTGTGATTTTATGGGTGAATTATCCCTTTAAGAGCATTTTGCACTTTTTGAACTGAGTGTTTATAACAGTGTTGAGTTGAATAACAACACAGAAAGAATTACAGACTTCTGTACCAAGCAAACACAAACTTTACAGCCTCGTCTCTTGTGTCTACAGCTCACCCGACCCTCAAGCCTGAGATCTTGGAAGCCAGCTGAACCAGTCATGCAAGTCGCTCGCCTCTAGGCTCAGCATACTAAATGCGCCCTTGCTGCTTTCCAGGGTCTGGCTTTGGTGACCCTTCTTAGTCTGATCAAATGCCTGGCGAGTCATGTCCCCTCCAGCGTTCTTTGTAAAGTTTGGGGGCCCGCCGCGTCCCCTCAAAACAGCTTTAGCAGGCCGAGCCTTGTGAAGATCTGAGACTTGTATAGGTCAGAACGCCTCATTAGGACTATTTGTTCTCGCTCTCCTTTCTCCCTATGGGCGAGAACGATGTCGTGCTAATACACTCCTCTCATGCTGGTAAAGATTAGATGTGCGGAGTGGATTTGGGTAATTGGACAGGGGATTACCCAGCGTGATATTTCACTGTTTAGGTTATTCACAGTAAACAACAACATCCTCTGGTATTCGGTATACGTACATGCAACATAAAAGTAGCATGCTAAATGACTGATGAATGAATATGTTGAATTCTACTGAATCATGATTGTTGCTAATTAAATATCAACTGAATTCACAAACACACAAACAGGTGTTAGACAGCTGTTCGTAAATCTCTCTCTCTGTCACACCGCCGTCTCCAGGCGGCCTTTATCCCTCTTTGAGGCTTGATTAGCCTGATTAGCCCGCTCTCCAACCTGCCACATTCCTCCCTCGTTCTCTCAGGTCAGGGAGCCCCCAGCATGCCATATATCCACCCCCCACCCCGTCTGCCAGCAGGTCATCCCCTTCTTCCTGAATCTGGGAGGGGACAGGGGGAGGGAAACAACAATAATAATTAAAAACAGCGGATACTCACTGTAACAGTGAAGCACCGCCAAAAAAACACAGTAACATTTAAAAGAGAGGAAAAGGCCAACGCGGAGCGACAGTGAGAGAGAGAGAGAGAGAGAGAGAGAAACACTTACTCGCCAGTTCTCCGATACGCCGTAGCTTGGCCTCGGCCACTCTTCCATCCTCTAGTGGACGACAGCCGCGCCTCCCCGGGTGGATCGGAGGTAGTCCTCTGGCCCCTGACAGATGGAACACCTGCCACGTTTTTGGTGGACGGTAGGGGTCTCCCTCGCCCCTGGCAGCGGTAACCACTCCAGGCAGTTGGTTGGAAGCCCCTCCTCCCCTTGCGGTCGGCACCCGTTCCTCCGCACCCAGGCAGCCGGGCTCCTCCGTCCTTCGGCGGATGGCCACGGCTACTCCTTTGGGATGGATGGAAGTGGCGAGAACTCCACTACGGGGCATCCCTACTCCTTCCCGGATTTCAGCACCAGTTTAAAGGGATTAATGGAAAGGAGGAGGCGAGAACCGGCTTGACAATATAAATAATAGTTTAATGAAGAACTGAACCAAAAGACTCAAACACACACAGGTGTCGGGCAGCTGCCCGTAAATCTCTCTCTCCGTCGAACCGCCGTCTCCGGTTGGCCTTTATCCCTCTCGGAGGCTTGATTTAGCCTGATAAGGGGCCGGGTGTGTAGCATCACAACCCGGCCCCGCCCTCTGCCCTGCCACAATTTCAGTACTTTTCTTAAATTGCTGAATGTTTACCTGAATACTTTAAACATATTTGTTATTTTTTTTATTTTTTTTTATTTGTTTTATTGCTTTTAATTTGAATCTACATTATTGCTGACTGTAAACTTGAAACAATGTTTCCTCAACCTAGTTAGTGTTTTGTATCTGTACTGAGAATAGTCAACTCGAACTGCTTTCACTTGTAAGCAAAAAGGACACTATAACTCAAATAATCTCAAAGTAGTTGGAATCAAATTATATTGAGTGCTTGTGAATCAGAATCGAATCTGGAAATCTGTATCGATATCCAAACCTCTAAAATCTTTCAGAAGGTCACATCAACAACCATCCATTAATAACCGGATATTCGTTAATATGACACAGCATTATAACATTAACATTTTTTCAAGACAAAACCCTTGGTGGATCTGTTTTACTCTGGTTACTCGTTTTGATTTGAACAATCCATAATTTTTAGCACTGCTTTTAAAATTTACACAGCAGACGTTGGAGGTTCCTATTAAGGGCATGGCTTAGCAAGTTGCCATTACCACCTCAAGTTCCCTCTATAAACACATGCTTCTCTCCAGAGCAGATAGTGTTCACATTGCACTGTCTAGTCATCTGCTGTCTGATGAAAGTGCCAGTGAACCGACTGACACTGCTAACGCCTGCACCCCCTCCCTCCCCCATTATGTCAACGGCAACCCTCATGCTTTTTACAGCCCATCTTCTTGACGTACCTGCCAAGAGCTGAAAACTAACCCCAACAGGATGAGCCATGAGTGACGCAGACTCTTTCTTTTTATTGCCTGTCACTGTGTACTCTCATACATCAGCAGAACGCTTTAACGTTTAGCTAAACGTTTTAATTACAACCACATTCGCCTGCTCGGAAAACACTAACACTTAAGCATGTCAGAAGAGAACACATTAGTATTAAATAGATGTTTGTCAATGTCACAACATAAAGACTGTCCTTTAATACATATATTTTCCTTGATAGCATTTGACATTATGGATCACAACACTTTAAAGCTGAATTGTGTAATTTCTGAGCTACAATAATGATTGCTTTTAAACAGTTTTCCTGAATACTTCAATTGTCTTCAATTGGTTGTACAAACAGATACAGTTGTCCCGCCCCCAAACTCACACCATTGGTCGAGCATTGGTCAATGTTGATGTGTCCAGTGGTAGGGGTGCTCAAACAAACCGAGCGATGTTTTAATAGCATCACTGAGCCACATCTTTTACACATTTTGGGGGAAACAACAAATGCATTACTTATATTTGACTCTGCATATTAAACAGCTTTAAGAAATGTCCAGAAGCATCTTGTTGCAGGGATTCTGTATCACTTTCTTACTTTCTGTGGAACACAAAAGGAGTAATATTGTTTCAGTCACCATTCACTTTCATTCCATTTCTTTTTTTATCCATACAATGAAAGTGAATGATGACTGAGGTTTAAATTCTGCATAAAATCTTATTTTGTGTTCCACTGAAGAAAGTGTTATGGTATTGGAGCAGCATGAGTTTGAGTAAATAGTGATATCAATTTCATTTTTGGATGAATTATCCCTTTAAAGCACTGCTGCAAAATAAACTTACTAACTGACCACATTAATCAACTTGTCAACTAGTTCATCCTGACCAATCCCTTAAAAAACAAGTGGTGTACCCCAAGGCCCTATCCTAGGACCTTTTCTTTTCTCAGTCATTCTATGATACCTTCATCAGATTTATTATGCTAAACTGTACATTTCTATAGAGTTCACACAGGAACTTCATCTATATTGACTATATTTTCAAAAAAATCTCTTGAACTAAACACAGGAAACATAGAGGTGCTATTATGAGTCCAGAAAGACGGATGGATTTCAAACGAAACCAAAGCTACATTACACATTTCCTTAACACTGCACTACAATCACTGACTAACACCAATTGTATAGCCTTTATTGGCTTCCTTCATATTAACTGGTCTCCGTTACAGTCTACTTGCTGTTAGGGTCGAGAATTGAAAATGATGGTTTGCAGCCACCATGGCCTACTGTCATCCGCTATGGAAGAACTGAGCAAAAAAACTCAGACTAAAAGAATCAGTCAATAGGCCTCATTTAATAAACTTAAGCAGTAAGTTTGGAAATTGTTCGTAAATGACTTATGTGACAATATACATAAGAATGGTTTTACTATTTACATACAAAAACGTGTGTTTCATATTTGTTCGTAAAGCCATTTCTCTCCATTTTTCACATTCTATACAATTACACAACTTACAATTGAATGGTTATACGAACAATTTACAGTACAGCTAAATGTATTAATTTTGTGTTTTATGTTCTTATAAAAACATCCTTTCATAATATATTTCAGTCTGGTTTTTTGAATGATGTGGAAACCAATTAATTCTCTCAAGTAGAAGTAAAAATAATAATGTTAAAAAATGACTCAAGCATAAGAACGTATCCAATATAAAGAATAAGTAGTGAGTAACTATAGTTACATATTACATATGTTTACTCTCCTATATTCCAGTACATGATACACATTTAACATGCATTACAGAATGGTTATTATTGTTATTAACAATAATAATACTATTATTACTATTATTGTTAATAATGGACATTCACCACCATGTTGTTCCAAACCCATATGACTTCTTTCTTCCATGCATCAAATTAAAGGGATAGTTCACCAACAAATTAAAATGTTCTAATTTTAGAACACAAATGAAGATTTTTAGACGAATATTTCAGCTCTGTTGGTCCATACAATGCAAGTGAATGGTGACCAGATCTTTGAAGCTCCAAAAAGCATAGAGGCAGCATACAAGTAATTCATACAACTCCAGTGATTTTCAGAAGCAATATGATGGTGTGGGTGAAAAACAGATAAATATCTATAACTTTATAATACACTGTATAAAGTCCTTTTTTTACTATTAATTCTCCTCCCTGCCCAGTAGGTGGTGATATACACAAAGAATTGAATCACCAAAAACACAAGAAGAAGCACAAGTGTGAAAGTGGAGATTTATAAGTAAAAAGGATTTAAATATTGATTTGTTTCTCACCCACAATTATCATATCCATTCTATAGATTAAACCAGTGTCATTTGAATTCATTTAATGCAGCGTTTATGTGTTTTCTGTGCTTCAAAGTTTTGGTACCCATTCACTTCCATTCTATGAACCAACAGAGCTGAAATATTTTTCTACAAATCTTTGTGTTCAGCAGAAGATATAAAAAAACACATATATGTGATGGCATGAGGGTGAGCAAACGATGAGAAAATTTGCAATTTTGGGAAAAGTATTCCTTTAAGGAGACGTTAGACAGAATGCTAACCTTAATCATCATTTACTTTCACTGCATGTTATTTTTCCCCCTTATATTTTGAAAGGGAATGATGACTGAGACTGTCAGATCCTAGCATTGTGTCTAACATCTTTTGGGTTCCACAGAACACAGAAAATGTCATGAGGTTCAAAGAACATGAGGGTGGGGAAATTATGACAGAATATTAATTAAAGGCTGATCTATCACTTTAAGGATGCTTCTCAGATTTGGACAAATCTGTCAATTGGAAAAGAAGTTTGGAAACCTTTTCTAATAATTATTATGGTGGAAAATGTGAACAATGTCACAGTCCCAAATTATATATAATGTATAATTATACACTGAAGCAGGATCATGGTTTATTCATGCCTTCTGTCATTTTTTCACAGCTTTTTAATCCTGTGTAAATTTAGTTCAGTGTAGTTCCAGCATTTTCAGTGTCGAAATAATGTAGATAATCAGTTCTGTACACTAAAGGTGAATTGCACCATATCTCTGTTTGACAGCTAGCTTTCCATAAGATAAATTCTGTGCACATGCCAACCATGTACGTGCAGAAATGCTCACAATCGCGATAGGCAGGGAAAAACATTTGCTCTTAATGCAGATGTTTACAAGGATTTATACAGTACGATATGTTGCAGCGCTGATATAAAAATGTAAACTTAGAAACTGAGGTCATAAGAGCCCACAGTTACAGATTCACACTGAAAATGAAGGAGCATCAGCATGACACAGACAAGCCCACATTATTACAATCTCTAAAACTGACCTCACTGTGTTTTCTCAAGTTGTAGCTGTAATTAAAATGTTGAAATATATACTTGTCTTGATGTAAATGAAGGCATTGTGTGGAGTGAAGACATTTTTGCTTCCCGTGCTTGCTGCTGTAGTGTTGAACGCACCTCAAGTGACAGCGTACAGCAGCTGTGAAGTCCCGCTGTAGTAAGAGTCCCTGTGACAGGGCGGAGGGCGGGGCTGGGTCATGATTTTACACACCCGGGTCCCTTATCAGGCTAATTAAGCCTCCGAGAGGGATAAAGGCCGACTGCGGATGGTGGTGCGATAGAGAAAGATATCGTTTATGGGCAGCTGTCCAACACATGTGTGTGTTTGTGTTGTCTGTTTAAGTTTTTAATTAAAATATTATTTATATTGTCATGCCGGTTCTCGCCTCCTCCTTTGCATTGAACTCCTTTACAGTGGTGCTGAAGACCCGGGAAGGAGGAGGCATAAGCCGTACTGGAGTTCTCGCCGCTACCATCCACCCCAACGGTGCAGTCGCGGCTGTTCCCCGAGAACGCGGCGGGTCATTCCGTCCACCAAGGGCTGGAGGACTGCCTCCGATCTGCCCAGGGAGGCGCTGCTGTCGTCCACTAGAAGGCGGAGGAGTGGCCGAGGACCAAGCTACGGCGTATCGGAGAACCGGTGTTTTTTTATTCCTCTCTCTCTCTCCTCTTTCTTTCTCCCACTGCCACTCCACGTTGGACTTTTCCCTCTCTGTTTTCCTCTCTGTTTTTTTTTGGGGGGGGGGGGGGGTACTACACTGTTACAGTGTAGTACCCCACACACACACACACACACACATAAACATATTTGAATTAATTTGTCTCCCTCCACCTGTCCACTCCCAGATTCAGGAAGGTGGGGATGACCTGCTGGCAGAAACAGCTTAGGGCACGCACTTCCCCAGGGAAAAGGGGGGGGGGGGGTGTACGTCATGCCGGGGGCTCCCCGGCCTGAGAGAACGAGGGAAGAATGTGGCATGGTGGAGGGCGGGGCCAGGTCATGATTTTACACACTCAGTCCCTTATCAGGCTAATTAAGCCTCCGAGAGGGATAAAGGCCGACTGCGGATGGTAGTGCGGGAGCGAGAGATCGTTTACAGGCAGCTGACCGTCATGTGTGTGTTTGTGTGTTTAATGAAAGTTTTTAATTAAAATATTATTTATATTGGAGTGGGGGTGGCTTAGTGGGCTAAAGCACAGAACCGGTAATCAGAAGGTTGCTGGTTCGATCCCCACAGCCACCACCATTGTGTCCTTGAGCAAGACACTTAACTCCAGGTTGCTCCGGGGGGATTGTCCCTGTAATAAGTCACTTTGGATAAAAGCGTATGCCAAATGCATAAATGTAAATGTAAATATTGTCAAGCCGGTTCTCGCCTCCTCCTTTCCATAGTTCCCTTTACAGTCCCACTCAAAAATCTCAATAAATGGTGCATTTATTACTTAACACTTATTAAATTAAAACCAGTATGTAACGACAGGAACACTAAGCATTGTAACAAAGTAAAAGTGAATTTTGTTTTTCATCAGAAATTTACTTAAGAACTGAAAATTACCCTCCATAAAACATACTCATAAAAGTAGATATCTTTCCAAAAAGTTACTCAAGTAAATGTAACGGAGTAATTGCAGCATGTTACTACCCACCTCTCATACAAAGTTTGAAATGTATTAGAAAAGTACGAGCCAAGACAGAGATTAGAGTGCCACTTCTTTTAAATCTAAATATTTTCACCCTAGTTATCTTCTTCTTTTTTTAAAATCTCTGCCTTTAATGTATTCGTTAGGTGTCCTCTTAATTGAACAGTTCATCTGCATTGCTTCTTAATAGCCTTTGTATTTAATGCATCACCATATATTCTCCTTCGTATTTGTTATGCTGAGCATGGGTAACACTTTGTGTTGCATTATTTGCATATAAAGGGTTTTATGAATATGAATATATTCTGAACTGTGTTGGCGGAATATCTCCCACATCAGTAGAAAGGTTATGCATGCAAACATTTCATTGTCTGGTGAACTTTTTTTGCCGGCTTGTTTGTGCCAGAAAAGAGGCTTTGCACACAGAGCTGTCAGTCTAAACATTTCTCAGCTATGAACGCGACGATAAGCATGCGAGAATCGTTCTAGATAAAGAATTTCACCACCCAGCTGGACCGCACTCCACATACAGAACTGCGAAATATATTTTGTGCTTTGCTGAGCAAGCATCACAATTACTGTATTAAACAAACCGTAAGTATTACCTCTTGCATAACTCATTGCACACCATTTGTGCTGCAGACATGAATTACACATCAAATCATTGGACTTGTTGAAGAGAGGTTTTTACTCTATTACTTTTCAAAGTAATTGGAACTATGATGTTTGCCTTTGAAAAAAAAAATATCCAAGCAACTCGGCTTTAAATATATTGTGGTGAAAGCTTAATTAGTGTCTATTGACATATCCTTTTAAATAATAAATGCAAAGTAGCTCACATATTAGATCAATGCCACGATCCATCAACCCACATTCCTCAGAAACAGTAAACTATGTTAAAAATGAAAGGGCTGGATTCTTTCAAGAACCAGGGTAGATGACATAACGTGAGTGCGGGCAACGGAATATCAAAATAAATGGGGCTTTCAAGATCTTCCCAGCCGTTTTGAGCGCGCTTGAAAAGAGTTAGCAAAGATATTTATTATTCATGGTGAAAAAAAAATCTCTGACTCTGAGAACAGAGGGGTCAGCCCTAGATAAACTGAGCACATCACGTCCCATGATGACTTCTGCTTGAGTAGTGCCGTCACCTGCTCACGTGAATCAGTGCCCCAGGAGGTAAGCTGCAGTGTTGGGGAAACTTTGAAACTGTACTGTAGCTTCCCAAAGGACTAATGTCCCAGTGTAGGGGCGGGAGTGTCTCAGTTGGTAGAGCGGGTCGGCCACCAATCGTAGGGTTGGTGGTTTGAATCCCGGCCCATACGACTCCACATGCCGAAGTGTCCTTGGGCAAGACACTGAACCCCAAGTTGCTCCCGATGGCAGGCAGATGACATGAAATGTCTCTGTATGTTTATTTAAAGAGGTTTCATTCAAGCTGTCAAACCACAAAAAGTCATACTTGTAACTGAACATACACTGTGTAGGCATTATGAAAGATGCATGTTCACGCAACGTGATCACACGGGAGGTCGGCATGTTGTTTCCGATAGCTCCGATTCACTAGGATTGGTGACATTATGCTGACTCACGGACTGTCGTGATGTCCTGACAGACATGTGTGCAATGGCTCCATCTCAATTGTTTTCCCCTGTAGCGTACCCAGAAGCATGTTGCATCTGGATGCGCGTCACATCAGCGGGGAACACCGTGGATCGAATCCCGTTGTGATCGCATAATCATTGATGTCCACGCTGTGGACGTTGCATTTTCACATCAAACATCACAGTTTTCATACACTAATGGTTAAGGTTAGGGATAGGTTTGGGTTGGGTTGTAGAATTTATAAAACAGTCATTCTTCATATGTGCCTGAACAGTAGAAAACAACTCGCTTCGCGGACATTACACCCAAAAAATTATGCTAACATGCGACCATACGCCCAAGAACACTTACCGCTTTGGCCACATGGGGCAGTGTTCCAAATGTCAGTAAGTATGTGTCGATTTTACATAAAGACAAGTTGACCTGCTCTTTCCGATCTCACTATGAGATCAGTCTGGTTCACAATAGATCATCCACTGATGGCTAGGGTAAATAATCTTTGTCCTTTGATTTTGATATAAAATGTTAATGGAAAATATGCGAGTTACATTCCGTGGTGCTGTAGGTTTTGGAGCAGCCTCGAGAAATGGTGAGCCTCTGGTGTATGCGTACATACTGTATAAATATATACAATCATCTGGAAAATCGACTGATTATCGATGCTTGAAAAAGGCATCGATCCCAAGCTTACTGCTTATCCTTTGTTTTAGGGACAAGTTTATTTGGTACATTTTTGTAGTATTTTATTTATTGTCTTTTTTTCTGAAATTTCAAACAGCAGTGTTTATAGTTTGGAACATCATGAATTGCTGTAGCCTTCTATCATTGTATTTGTTTGTTTTTGTCTTCCCAAGTGCAATTTAAGGTGCCATACAGAGTTATCTCAATTGCATGCATAAGATCAACATCATATTTGACATTACAGTTGTCTGTACAGATCCACAAGAGGCCATTCGAGCACTGTTAATGTTAATGTCATGGTGTGGTGTGGTTATGATGACACAAGCGGCGGTGATAATGGCTGTGTTGGTCACACAAAAAGGCTTTGAAATGCCTCGTTAGCACTTTTTAAGCATTCCAACTCTCCACTCTTATTAGCAGAGCAATGTGCCGTGATCATTTAGACTTATGCATTTAGTTTGGCTCTCTAAAAGCTTGCATTACTTAAAGCAATCACAGTCTCCCAATCAATACTGTGCAAATAGCCATGTATGGACTATCAGGATATCTCGCATTGCGAGAGGTTTTATGGGGTTAAACTGAAAGAGCGCTTTGTTGACTTTAGTGGAGCTGCACCAAAAATGGTTACAATGTAGGCCATTCTTTTGTCCATCTTGCATTTAGAGCCTTGCATTCAAACAGTCTGTTAAAACAAACCACATGTACGTCTTTAACGGCTACACCCATGTCCACTGACAGTGGTTTTCATGCAGTTTAAGTTAACCAAACAATTCCAGCATTCCGAATCACTTTGGAATGTCAATGCACCAAAAACACATTGTAAGATGATGACTACAAAGCTACACCCGGTTGGAAATCTGGTGGGAAAAGCCAAAGTATATGGAAGAATATTAATGACAAATGTCTTTGAGACCAAAAACACACTGAATTGCACTAATTGAAAAATAAACGTATTGCATTAGCAGTGCCTGCATTTATTGGGTACGGAAAATCTGAACCATACTTTGAAATCACTAAGTGTCTCAGTGACTTCCTGAGCCTATGTCCTACAAATATGGTTTTCTATCTCTTAAAAAGTTTGCTCTCAAAAATGTTTTTGTTCTCTCTCTCTCTCTCTCTCTCTCTCTCTCAAAATAAATTCTCTGAAAAAAAAATTGTCTCAAAAATATTTCCCTATAGAAATTATTATAATTTTTTTTCTCCTCAAGAGGCAAAACATGAGAGGCGTCGAAACAGGCAGAGACATCTATCTAGTGCATGTTTACATAGGCCAACAAATTAAAAAAAATCATATTATTAATAGCAGCATACATATTCCCAGTGGTGAATGTCATCAAACAACTACAAATAACTCCCGTTGACACACTTGATGCCATGTGAAAAATATGTAACCTGAGGTATATTTATTTAATTGTGGGATTTCATGTATTAGTAGACACTCAAATATTATATATGTTTCTTTTCTTGATTAAAATTAGCAAAACATTCTTGCTAGAGTATTATACAGCGATAAATCAACAGATTAATGCTGCTTTCATGTGCTATCGGAATTCTCGTAAATACGAGCAACTGCACTAATTACGACTGGGAAACTCTGAGATCATTTTGACCCCGAGTTTCTGAGATGGGAGGAGTCCTAAACTTTCAGCATGGCGGAAGATAGTTCAGTTTCTGTAATGGATGAAAGGTTTTATACATTTTTCTCATTACAGATAATTGTTAGCACTTGCCATTTTGGTCATATTCATTTATGCATATCAGCAACTATTTGATGCATGTTTTACATTTTTACACTGTAAAAATAGATTGTATTTTGACCAAAATCTCAGCAAGCTGTCATATTTGTTTTGGTGTCAAAATAAAAGTTCCTCATTAAATATATATGAAAGAAAGTTTTTTTCCAACAACAAAGTACTTGAACGTGACATACTCATAATTATCACTTCAGAAGTGGGAAGTAGGATAATTCTGATAGCACATGAAGGCAGCATATGTACCAAAGCTGTCATCTGTCACCTTGTAAGATTTCATGCTTACTGATGGTGGCATATTGTGGCCAAGGTTGGTACTGCATGCTAATTGTTAGCTAGCAATCCAAAAAAAAAAAAAAAAAAAAATATATATATATATATATATAAAATGTGTTGCATTTTGAGTAGAAAAAAAATTGAAAAAAGTTTGAGGGAAGAAAATTGAGAGGAAAAAAAAAAGATTTTGAGAAAAAAAAAAAGATTTTCTTTTATTATTTTTTTTTTAGAAAAATAAAACTAGAACATAGTTTGAGCTTTTTGAAAAAAAAAAAAATTCTTTATGACTTTAATAAATTCTGACATCTGGGAAATAAGAATACAATTGTCTTCTGTCAAGCATACAATTGTCTAAACTATTATCCAGTAAAATATTTCTAGCATTGTTAGCTCTGTGTACTTGGAGATGGCAAGTAAATGTTATTGTAAATGGTGCTTTGATGGAGGAAAACAGTAATAAATTTGCCCCAGCCAGTGGGACTTTACATGTCAAGTCTGAGAGTCTTTTATGGCTTTTATTGGCTGTTTTTGCTAATCCAGTGTGGACCATACACTTCAGCAGAGCGCCATAAAGACACCTTCAGGTGTGATGTAATCACGGTTCCTGTCCATTCACATTTTATTGGCAACTAAGCGGCTGTGACTGTGAATTTCTAATGCAACTGTGTGGTTTTTGTTTGGCAGGACTAAATAAAACTAGTTTCTGGTGATCATATCAGATATTAAGATCATTGTTTTCTTGTTTTATGGAATGGTAAATTAATTGTCATTAAACAATTCCCAAGGACAAGACTGACTTGGATAAGTACATGTATTGACTGTGATAACTACACACCATACCTTGGGTTGGGGAGTAATGTAATACATGTAACGGGATTATGTAGTACATATATGTGTGTGTGTGTGTGTGTGTGTGTGTGTATATATACAGTATATACACACACATATACAAAGTATATAATATATATATATATATATATATATATATATATATATATATATATAAAGCAATATCACACTAGCAAGGGTGCGATATGGCCCTATATCAGCACTGCTGTGATTCGAGTAACAGTTCAATGAACGAGTACACTTAAAAAAATTTGGAAAAACTGAGTATGTAAGTTATTGGAGAAACAAGGATGGATGGATGTGTGTGTGTTTGTGTGTGTGTGTGTGTGTGAGAGAGAGAGAGAGAGAGAGAGAGAGAGAGAGAGAGAGAGAGAGAGAGAGAGAGAGAGAGAGAGAGAGAGGAGGAGAGAGAGAGATGGAGCATGTGTGATCACCTGTTGCCACTCCCAAGCAGAGATGCTGTCAGCTTTCTGAAGATCAGCTTTCTCAGTGGTAAAATAGCATACAAGTGTGGGTATTTCTCCCTATTTCTCTCTCTCTCTCTCTCTCTCTCTCTCTCTCTCTCTGTATATATATATATATATATATATATATATATATATATATATATATATATATATATATATATATATATATATATATAAAGTATAAACGTTACTAAATTTTGTCACATTTATCTGAAAACAACACTAAGTATATTATGTAATTTTGCTTCTGCATCTTGTTTTAAGAATGTTTAGATATTTGATATACTGGAAAACAAGACAAAAAAACTGCAAGAAAATGTTTTTTTTTTTTTTTTTTGCAGTGTTGGCTGCAAAACCAAAAAAAATAAATAAATAAATACACAACTCAGAAGCAAGAGACTTCAGCAAAATTTCTCCATTTGATCTCCATTTAATCTCATTGCTGTCTAGGAGAAACATCTGAGATACCGTATTATTTTTATTTAATTTTTTTTACAATAAGAGTGCATGGCTAAAACATCTGCTTAATGCATTCTATATCAGTTGTCAATAAACTGATTAACACAACAGTTAATGGGATAGCATACAATTTTAAAACATTCCCACAACACTGAGCTCTGCTAAAGAACCATCAAACATATTTCTTACAGTGCCGAGAGCTTTCCTGGCCTATTGACCTGCCTTTAAAGAAGACTCAGAGAGCGTCGAAGAAACACAAGTCGAGAGGGAGGCTGCTGTTGAGCCGACAAATGACTGAACAACAAGAGAGAGTCAAGATGAGATTAAGAGGACGATTCATTTTAAGGTTAAGACCGAAACTCAGAAGAAGAGGATGTGACTTGAACAACAAAGAACGTAGAGCGAGTGAGCGCAAAGCGAGAGGGAGGAATTTGGCTGGCCTCCTTTTGCCGGGACATGAATAGATCTTTCCTCAGGCATGACATGTGGAGAATTGCAAGTTTGGGGGTTGGTTCGGGTACGTGAAAGAGGAAGCTATTGAGATGCACCACCAGCCTCCAGCACTTGTTCCAAGTGACATCAGGGGTAGCAGAGTTCAATTACATTAAATTAATTTATCAGGCGGTTTTGAATAGCAATACGGGCAGCATTAATGAAAGATATGTTTAAATGTATTGGGGTAACAAATGCTTGGCCATGAAATCAACTTAGAATGAATATGATATTGGATCATAGGGAGTCTAAGGAAACGTTCACACCAAACACATTTTTGCATCCACCTGCGCTGTTTTTTTTTAATGGTTTTCCTACGTAAACATGCACTTTTGATGTATGTCCTCTAACATTGTGCAGCACCTTTTCTACTTAAATTTCTGAGAAATGTTCAGAAATGTACTGACCGCTCTTTTTCGAAAAATGAAAGTGAATTGGAATTGGGCTGTTGAGTGCAAAAATGAGAAAAGGACCATGCAAAGTGGTCCATACGACTCATGCGCTATATTCTAAATCTTCTGAAGCTATCATGCGATAACCTTGTTTGACGAACGCACTGAAATTTAAGTAGACATTTAAGAAAATCTTGAACCCGTCTGTCTACATCCATTTAAACATACCACCTTAGGATCCCATTCAGACCGAATAAGGCTACGTCTACATAAATCTGGATACATTTGAAAACGGCGATCTCCGTCCACACTAACGCAATGTGAAGGTTGTACAATGTGACATTTATTTTTTAACAACGCTATCAAAGTGAGAATCAGGAACAACAGCGCCGCTAAAGATAGGCCGCCATCTTGATTGTTTTGGTTGGATAGATTGCATTACTAAAAATGCATTTTCTGTCATCGTTTTCCAAAGCATATGTCACAGTCCACACTACAACATGAAAATGGCGTTTTCAAATTTATCCACTTTGGAGTGCGTTTTCAAAAAGCTCAGTTTTCGCGGACAAAAATGCCATCTCAGTGTGGACAGAAGGCCAAAACGGAGAGAAAAAGATGCGTTTTCAAATGAAAAAGTGTGGATTAGGCCTGCGTTTCTGCACTAAAAAAAGTGTGATGTGTCAGCTCAACGAAAGTATCTGCGCAGCGAATATAAAAGAATTCAGGTGTCTCAAGACTCAAGCCGTGCTTTTTAACAGTACCTAAAACATTTTGGTCTCCTGTGCGAGATGCTGAAAAATTAGCGAGACACTGTATTATTATGTAATATTTTCCCCATTTTATTTACACATTTACGTTTTGCTTTATATTTTGTTTTTAGAAAGACCACTCAAATTAGTGTCATCTCAATATAAATGTATTTTTAGTTTTTTATAATGTCAATGATCATAATTCAAGGCAAGAACAATGCAATTATATGCCCTATCTTCACTCTGCATATAGTATCGTATATGGCTATTGGAATTAAAGAATATGGGGCAGATACAATAAACAATTGCACTACTTTATGCATGCTATTTCAGTGCTGATACTTGCGTCTTATTCACTAACCACCTGCAATCACGTTTTTCATATGCTGCCAACGCTGAAATTACGCTGCATCTTCAATTGCTGCAGCGATTATGTGGGCATGTTTGTGCCGTTGCCTGATCTGCGAAATCCCTTTAGTCAATTGGGCGCTAAAGGAGCACAGTTAGCACATGTTTTTTGATTTAATCCTTTTTTCTCCCCAATTTGGCATGCCCAACTCCCAAACTCGCTCTAAGTCCTCGTGGTGGTGTAGTGACTCGCCTCAATCCGGCGTCGGAGGAAGAATCTCAGTTGCCTCCACATCTGAGAACATCAATCCACGCATCTTATCAAGTGGCTTGTTGAGCACGTTACCACAGAGATGTAATGCATGTAGAGGCTTCACACCAATCTCCACAGCATCCATGCACAACGCACCACGTGCCCCACCAAGAGCGAGAACCACACATTATAGCGACCACTAGGAGGTTACCCCATGTGACTCTACCATCCCTAGAAACTGGGCCAATTTGGTTGCTTAGGAGACCTGACTGGAGTCATTCAGCACACCCTGGATTCGAACTTGCGACTCTAGGGGTGGTAGTCAGCGTCAATACTCGCTGAGATACCCAGGCCCTGACAATTTATTCTTAGTGAATCCCTAAGCATTTAAAAAGGATTGCATATACATAGACAATGTTTTTGCCAGTTTTCTGAGGGTTTCTTATTGTTAGACTGGTCTAACTAGTCGATTACAAAATTTCAGTTTAAACTTCAGTAAAAATATTCATTGTGCACAACCCTAGTCTCAAGACGCGCTCTAAAATGTTGCCTTCTTATATGTGGCATTCATAGGCGAGACACTGAAATAACAGCGAGATGTGGTGCAATGTTCAAATATGTCTTCCTAGTGCATATTTACATAGAAAAACAATGGAAAAGGGTACCCACAATGTGTGTGGTGTGAACAGGCCGTTAGATGTGTCACGTCAGGTTTAATGTCAGTTAAATTTTTCATACAAAGCTATCGTTTGGCAGGAAGAACTGCCAGTATATTATTCAACATTTCCCCTTTTGTGATCCATGGAAGAAAGATAGTCATACAGGTTTGAAATAATATGATGGCGAGTAAACAATGACAACATTTTCATTTTTGGGTGAATGATTTAAAGTCTCAGTTAGCAACATATCTGGCAAATGGCCCAAATGCACTTATTACATTAAGGACAACACAAACCAGAGTTTCTCAAATATGGCAAGGCAAGATAAAATATCCATAATTACATGACTGAGCAGAGAGGATGTTGGTTTAGAAAAGCCCATTTTTTGGGTACTCCCCTAAAAATCTCTACTCCAAGATGCTCTGGAAATGCCCACATTTATGCCCATTGTGGTTATTCTGCTCATAAAAACATTTGCTGAATGTGCAAAACAGCATGACGCCATGCCATACAACAGGAAGAAAAAAGCCTTTACTGGTGTTTTATTCGCCCTACTCAGCCGCACGGTAATTGTGACTTTGGGGAAATAAAAAATAGAGTGGCTATCTCAATGCACGCCTCCATTAAACTGTAACTTAAACCATCTGACAAAATGTCTTTTGTGTTTCAAAGCTATTCAAGCTCTTTACTGGCAGAGGCAATTGGATGCTGTATCCACCAGTGCTCGGCTAACAGACTTCGGGTTTGCTTTTTACAAGTAGCTCTTTCTACTGTGCCACATCTTTTAGTGAAAATAAGTGCAGTTAAATGCAGCCAATTGACCTTAAATTGTCAATACCAACCATTAAAAGAGTGGGTGAACATCACGAACAGACCAATGAAATAAAAGACTGAGAAACGAATGCAACAAAGCCACAAAGGAACAGGTAGGATGTCACTTTTTAAAACTTTGAAAGCTAATAACAATCTGAAACAATCCAACATGATAACAAAGAAAATCGACATGTTGCTTCCGAATGTTCACATGCCCTGAAAACGACCCCACTCTGCCTAAGTACTGCCAAGCACCAACCCTCATCAGACATTATTTGCATCAATTCTAACATGTTCGCATTTACCTCTAGAGCTACCAGAGAAACCGGTAGTAACCTGAAAGTAACCACGTTGAAATAAACAATGGTGAGCGTGATCTGGATGTTGCATTTTCGATCTGAAATTACATTTCTACTCTACTGACGATTAGGTTCAGGGTTGGGGGTAGGGGGTAGTATTAATAAAATATGCATTACCAACCCAATCTCATGAAAATACGTACATAAATTATGAGTTGGCGATTTCGTATGTTCTAGCACAGGGGTCGGGAACCTTTTTTCACTAAGGAGCCAATTTTTTAATTTTTGGTTGATGCATTTTTTCGAAAGAGCCATACCACAAACGAATAATTTACTATTTTCAAAAACAAAGTTTTTCAATAAAATAAAATGTTTATATTGCCCATAGACAACTCAAAAACAAACAAATATGCAAATATTAATAGGTAACATGTTGCAATATGGAATTGAGTACACGTGTTTGTGCGGGTCTCCATAAAATTACTTCATTTTACTTCATGAAAAATGTAACTTCCCTTTTGGGCTGGGCAATATGTAAAAAACATTTGAATAACAATCGCCTTTAAAATATCAATATACGATTATATGATCAATGCCCAAGTTCGGTGAATATTTTTGCTTTATTGATTTTGCTTTAAAAATGTTGTTAATTTATTTTAACATGAAAAACTCACGAAAAGACATTTCTAAATTCAAATGGCACTTTATACGAAACGTAAAAAGCAATACAAATAACGAAGTGATAAAAACATCCTCTATATAACCACCTCCCTTAATCCAAACATTTACCTTCTCCAACGGATCCATTTGCCATCACGCATGTATCAGTATGCGGTAAAAGGTGAAAATTACTAGCATACAACTTAAGAACTAAAGACAATTATAAATGTAAAGATAATTAAAATAATTCATAATAAATAAGCCTAAAAAATTCTTGTGTTCTCAAAAAATGTGTGTTCTTATCAAATGTGTTTGTATTCCGTTTTGGTCATATTTATGCTGCCTTAAAGAAAAAAAATAGAACAAAATTTTAGATTCAAGGTGAACGTGTCTTGTATTACCTTGTGATGTAATCACTTTCGTCTTTGTTTATTTAATACAAAGATACCTGTATATATTACTGAACCTGCAGAGTTGTGTTCACAATGTGTAAGAGCGAACTAAACTCTCAGTACCTCATGAGGTGATCGGAGATTACATTATATTTGCAAACAGTTTTCAGTTGAATGAAACAGAGAAAAAGGAGTGAAAACTCTTTACATGCGATTGTTTCACGAGACAGGATCCCGTTGCACCCCTCTGAACAGTAAATCAGGCACGAGCAGTGACTGCTTTTCTTTTGTCTGTTCTTAAAAATATAATAAAGTGTGTTTCTTCAAACACGTCAGCATTTCCTCTCATGTATCACTCCGAGACATCTTACAGGTCACCCACCTTTTGCAGGTAGATGAGCAAAATTACTCGTGCATGAAATGCATTTTGAGGAGCTCATGAACTGGATTGAGTCTCGTTGCATTTTGCCGGTGCTATATCACACCCTTGCACATAAAAATTAACAAACGTTCATAAAATCGCTCGTAGAAAATGCTCTTAACAGCTAAGATCAATAGTTATTGGGAAACGAGTCCCAGAACTCTATGCATGTGCTTGTCTTGGAGAAGCACTCAGAGCTCACTGTGCGCACATCAAATCAGACGCACATCGGCAACTTTTCTTTCATCTATTCTTCAAAATACAATCATGTTTCGTCAAACGCGCGTCTTTGCGTCTAATTTATTGTAATATATCACTCCAAGAAGTCTTTCAGGTCACCTTCCACAGTGGCTGGTACATCATCAAAGTACTCGGCATGAAAAATCTGCATTTGGGGGGTGTTCATTTCAAACCTTGTTCAACAGGAGTAGGCTGTAAAATTCGGGAGAAAGGAAATCAAAATAGTGTCATTGACTTCAAGCTTTGCAATCGCACCCACTCTTTCTGTTGGAAAAGTCTTTCTAGAAAGTTTTAAACATTCATGTATTGGTGAATGGCGAGAGACCCAGCAAGCCACCTGATTTTAACAAAGAGCCACATGTGGCTTGCGAGCCATAGGTTCCCGACCACTGGTTTAGCACGATGTTCTTTGCATATACTCATACGACTTCATATTCCCACTTTTATAAAGAAATACCAAGTGTTGGACTTAATTCAAACTATATTCTCTGAAAATTAGCCGTAATATCAAATTTTGCAGTATATTATTGCATTATTGCAAGTCTTTCAGCTTATGATATCTAAAAGCTTATATAAATATTCAAATGTATACCAAAATTTGAGAACGCAGGACTGAAAATTAGATTGATAGTGATAGATAGGGGATAGATAGTAACAGTTTCCGTTACTATGGTTACAGCGTCCTCTCTGATTGGTAGATCTTAATCACATTGGGCCATGAAAGAGGTCCTTGGTTCAACTAAGTCTGAAAACTCTAGTTTAGATAATCAAAACCCTTAGATTGAACTTCTTGAACTACGCTTGATGCACAGTGCACAGGACACACTGTTTAGTAGACAGACTATTTTGAGGGATTTAGTAAAACCTTTAAATAAAAATGAATAATATTGCTACTCAGCCTTTGAAGACTGAGAGTTAATCTTATGAATTCTGAAATATTAACACCTTCATATTATTACTAGTGTAGCACCCTGAAATTGACTCATGATATTTGAAAGTTCAGCAGGGTTTTTTCTATTTTAGGATTTTATGAATGTTATTCGAGGCACTGACCCATAGAGTCCTGGCATGAGTTGAGGTCATAAAGCACCTTCGTTATTTCGCAGGAAAATTGCGCTTGGTATTTACAGGCAAAAATGCGCCACTGGCATCCTTTATGAGAACACAAATCCAGTTGTTTGGTCAGGCCAGTTCTTGCCAAGTCCAACATAAAATCCCTCTGCCATTTGACTAAAAAGTTATTCCCTTAATAACACTCAGTGATGGTAAATAATTCACCCAGTATTCTGGTCCTTATTCATGACTTTGACTTAACTCTACAAACAGGGCTCCAGACTAAAATGATTTAGGAGCCATTGGCTCCTAAACTGAAACATTAAGGAGCCAAATGGCTGTGTTGTGTTGTGAAAATTGGATCTTCTTGGCCTTATTTGTGCACTTATGCAAACCCAGCTGTCATTGGATACACTGTCATCTCAGTAAACATGGTAATTTTGTACAATGCAAAGGTCCAGGGATGCAAATTAGGAGCAATCAGTGTTCAAAAAAACATACTAAATCACGTAGAGTGAATCTTAACTTAAGATGACATTTCAGCATTCAGTTCATTCACCAACTGACGTGAAAATGTTGACCATACAAGCTGATTTGTAGCTAGTTTGGGGAAAAAAGCTTGTATGACATCTTAAAAATCAATGGCCAGGGCAACCACTAGTGCATACTCAGCAAAAACATTATCTTCTAACCTACTCTTCGTCACATGGTTGGCATTTGGTTTTTTGACATACGTGAAGACATTAGGACGTCAAATGATCAGTCAAGCGAGCTCTTAAGCTAGAAAGAAAATTATTTTAGGAGAAACAGAAAGACACCAATGAGACTGTATAAAGCTACAGTATTAATTGAACATCAACAACTTAGCTCAGATCGTTTGGTCTTGGAAGGATTTGGAGGGAAACGTTTGGGTTCATACTTAGATCTCATACTTAGATATTTTATTGCAGACTTTGTAATGTTGGCAAACCTGAGCACAGTTTGGGACATAGTCAAGATCTCTTCTGAAACTCTAGAGGAGATTTGTGATATATCTAGGGTGTTTTTCTCTAGAGAAAGGCAGGAGGCTCCATTTAATCTCATTGCAGTCTAGGAGAAACAATTGAGAGTTTATCAAGATCTCTGTTAAATGGTAAATGGTCTGCACTTATATAGCACATTTTAACCTTAGCAGTATTCAAAGCGCTTTACACTGCATCTCATTCACACACCAATGACGGCAGAGCTGCCATGCAAAGTGCTAGCCTGCCATTGGGAGCAACTTGGGGTTCGGTGTCTTGCCCAAGGACATTTCGGAGTCATGTGTTATTTCTTGTGTATGGGTTGGATTGAGATTGCATTTCCTATGCTGGTCCAGGCTGGTTTATTATGGTTTGTTGTTATGCTATCTGGTGGGCCAACAGAGCCATATTGTTCATGAAAAAATCTGGTAATGCTTTTAGTAATGCTGGACATCTTTCTGGTTAAGCTTGTCAAAAATCCTTATTGGAACAGCTTTCAAAGCACAACATATGCTGGTTGTTAAAACAAAACTGTGAAAAAGTGTCAGGAATAAATCATTACTTCAAGACTAAAGCAATGAAAAGCTTTTGTTATCCACATGTACTTTAAGCACTATAACTCACTGACTCTGTTTAGTGTCTTGAAAAGCCTCGTTACTTTAAATGGCTTGTTCGGGCGCTCTCGTTCACTCGGGTCCCAAGAGGAAGTCTATAAGTCTCAGGGTAAGTGCTTCCATTAAAACTTCAATAAGCTATAAAAACCAATGTAAATTCATTTCCTTAATCATACTTAAGATACTTAGGTAACGTACTGTACAGCGAGCTGCTTTCAGTTGCACAAGTGCTCTCAGAACAACTTCCATATTCATAGATAACAAGGCCTTTGCAAGTCTCTTATCCAAATCAATTTAGACATCAGATTTTTGTTCCAAAACCGAGTTCTCCTTCTGTCACTCACTCGAAGTGACACAAGGGGTCTTCCTGGGATGCCAAACATACCTCTGAACCTGAGAACAGGCCAATGTCAAGATGGCAGACAGAATTTGCATGCCCCGCCCCTGACATACGGGTATAAAGGGAAGTGGGGCAGCGAATGCCAGTCAGAATTTTTCTTCGGAGCCGAACGGTTGTGAGTTTCACTCACCTCTACTGGCGATAAGAACTGCTGTTGGATCTACGGAGCGTTTCCAGCTGGCGTTCTCGCTCTCTCTGCACGCTGTGCAGTCTATGCCCCTGGGCACTTTGACAGCGCTTTCATTGCCTGAAAGAGTGTTTCTCCTCCTAAAAAGAGTTTATTTCCTCTAAAAGAGTTTGAGTTCCCACTCATAAAAGACCAATACACAGCAGGCGGTGAACATCCTTTTCAGGACGCGTCTTTTTAAAGATGTCTTTCCGCCTCTGTGTAGTTCCTGGATGCGGTTGATTGATCTCCACTGCTGACGGTCATAAATGCTGCTTTGCGTGTCTGGGCTGCGATCACATGCAGGCAGTGTTTTATGAATGGTTTATGTTCTCAGTGCGAGAACATTGCCATGAGGCGGACAGAGTGGTTGCGACCCACTTGTGTCCCGAGAACACTGCCACCTGGCGGGACCGCCCGGTACTCCCCTCCAGAGCCTGTAGAATGATGTCATCACTGACCTCAATCCGTGGCTCTCCTGCAAGTTCACCAAGCCAAGGCACTCAAAGATCTGCACCTGGGTAGTTCTGGCCCCGACGTGCTGCAGGAACTGCGCTCTACCACCGACCTCGCTCTCAGAGCCACGAAGGTCACAGCACAGGCACTCGGGCGGGCGATGGCCACCCTTGTGCTCTGCCATCTTTAGAGACCCCCCTTCAAGCCACTTGATTCAGTTGAACTCAAGGCCCTCTCCCTGAAGACGGCCCTCCTGATCACGTTAGCCTCCATCAAGAGGGTTGGGGACCTGCATGCGTTCTTTGTCAGCGTCACCTGCCTGTGTTTGCTCCGGCACATTCTCACGTTATACTAAGGCCGCAACTGGGCTACGTGCCCAAGGTTCCTACGACCCCCTTCAGGGACCAGGTCGTGAGCCTGCAAGCAAGTTGCCCCGGGAGGAGGCAGACCCGGCCTTCTCATTGCTGTGTCTGGTACGTGCTTTGCATATCTATTTGGACCGCATGCAGAGCTCTAGATGTTCTGAGCAGCTCTTTGTCTGCTTCGGTGGATTGTGGAAAGGGCACGCCGTCTCCAAACAGAGGTTAGCTCAATGGGTCGTTGATGCTATTTCCTTAGCTTATCACGCCCCCTTGCGGGTTCGAGCACACTCTATGAGAAGTGTGGCATCCTCGTGGGCACTGGCCCATGGCACCTCCTTAGCAGACATCTGCAGAGCAGCGGGCTGGGCAACACCCAATACCTGATTTTGCAATCTCAGGGTTGAGTCGGTCTCGTCCTGTGTTTTGTCAGGTCCGAGCTCGGTAACTCGGTGATGCGGCACAACTGACCGGGTGTTCCGCTTGCTCACAGCGCCCTTCACCAAGTTGATCCAGTGCACTTTCTATCGTTAGCGATGAGCAAAACGATAAAGTCTCTCAGGAATTTTATCAGCTGTTGTCCGCACACGGCTACCACCGGACCTACCAACAATTTAGGAAAAAGTTAAAAAAAAAGTAAAAGTGACTACATTACCATCAAGGTAAAGTGGAAGTGGTTCGACCAAATGGACGCTATCTAAACCGTCGAGCAATGGGAGGGAGAGCGCCCTGGACAAGCGTTGATTCGTGATGGAGGATGGCATGTTTTGTTATGTTAACTCGATACTCTGCTTGAAAGCTTCACTTTATTTAGTTGACCAGCTACTGGAAAGCTTGCTTCTAAAACTACCGGGCCAATTTAGCTGTTACACTTGTGTAAACTCACCATGCACCAACTGCTTTATGCAGTAAAATGAGCTAGTAGCTAACAGCTAGTGGTCGTTTTATTATTTTGGTCAGTTTGTGTCATGTTTAAGATGATGTCACGGCAGTAGAGGCGGCGCAACTATGACGATCAGCCTATAATCCCACCCACGATGAGATGGCACTAAACTGCAGTGGAAATGCAAGCTCAGAAAAGTAAAGCGAGTAGAGTTGAGGCGAGTCGAACCGTAACATGCAGAGGAAAAGTGCCATTAGTGGTAACAGTGTAACTATACTTTAAATGTAATTACATCCAACAACACATATGCACATAATAAGTGCGCTTAAGTACATAGTAGTAAAAGACGCCTAATATAAAATGGGTCCAGAAATAGTAGAAAAAACAATTAGCAATTTTTTTTTCATTTTCTGAATTGTCTTTATTTCTAATGCAATAAATAATAGCTATACATTGTTTGTGACGACTGCCATGTGTTTTTTCTAAAATTATTATTGTGTTTGATTTTGAAGACATTTTTGTACGAAAAAAATATTTTGGTACTGTATTTGTTCAGCACTTACAGTCCAATGTAAAATCTCAGTCTTGAAGCAAAACCATTTGAAAAATGCTCCTTTAGGCAAATTTCTTGAAGCGACACAGCTTTATGTAGCCACATTCAACCTTATTTTACAAAATGTCAGCTGATGTGAGCATTATGGAACAATGAACAAAGAAACAACACAACAGGATACTGTTCAAATCTTCTCACTGTCAAAAAATATAATTATTATTATTTCATTTGAAGCATTGTATAGTTATTTTATGGAGGATGTCCTTTTGCTGTAGACCCCCTTTCTTGCACCGTTCCTTCTCAAACCCTGTACTATAACCTACCACACACTTCAGTTCACAAAGGTAAGAAGTAGAAACTCTTTTACAACTCAAGTCATGTACACAATTATGAAAATAAATAAGGTGTAGAGGAAAGACCCATGAGTGCTGTTGCCAGACGCACAGAAAGAATCAACAGAGCTGCAATGCTGTGTTTCAATGAGAGGAGAATGCAGACAGTGCATCTTTGAACTTAAGTTAAATACAGACATGTTGTAATTACTACATAAAAGACTGCTCGCAAGTATTTGATCTAATTAGAATTATTTACGATAACTATTCAATGTGCACTTTAAATTCCAATCACATGAAATGTACTGTAAACACGGGGCACTTCCGTTTATAAAAAAAAATATATAATAATAATATTATGGTTGGTTGGGTTGCAAAAACAACATTGTGGATGGAAAGTGGACAAAGAATAAAGTGGACCAAAACTAAAAATACTTTAAACATTTGTAAATATATTATTAGTGTTGTTGTTGTGTTTGTCATTCAACCCCTGTGCAATATTTGTTTACAAAGTCTTAAACACGTATAAATATATTTTATTATTAAAAATATGATTATTAATATTATTATTCTACTCCTGTTAATATAATTGTAAAAAGTTTTAAATCTTTTTAAATCTTTTATTATTATTGTAAACACCTGTGAATTGTTTACAAAGTATTTAAAATGACAAAATATATTCTTATTCTTCTTCTTCTTATTATTATTATTATTATTATTGCTATTGGTATTGTCATTCCCCTTGTGCAATATTTGTCTACAAAATCTTAAATATGTATTAATATTATATAATAATAATAATAAATATAGGTGTAAGCAGCAAATAAGGGGCCAAGCACATCAACCATTAATAAAGTAAATGGAGTGTTGGTGCCGTAGTGGGCTAAAGCACTAAATTGTTAAGCAGAAGGTTGTCGGTTCGATTCCCACAGCCACCAACATTGTGTCCTTGAGCAAGGCACTTAACTCCAGGTTGCTCCAAGGGATTGTCCCTGTAATAAGGGCTCTGTAAGTCGCTTTGAATAAAAGCATCTTCCAAATGCATAAATGTAAATGTAAATCAACCATTAATAGGCACAACAATGGCAAAAAATAAGTAATTAAAGCAATCTGGTCATGATTTTAGGCAAAATGGTTGAAAATCCATGAACATTATCAATTGCAATGGGACATAAATGCTTCTAACTTTTTACCAACAGGTGGCGCTGTCACTAAATTGATGACACATAAAGTTTCGTGTCAATACGCCAAAGCATTGCCGAGATAGAGCCTGAAAACCATTTTGGCACCATGCCATCAAATTCATTTTTGTGTTATATGAAAACGGTTTGGTCTATCAACACAAAATCCATAAATTCTTGTCGGCATGGCCTGAAGTTGGTCTTATTCGATTTTGGTTAAAATCTGACAAACGCTCTAGGATGAGTTCGAAAAAGTATGTTTTTAATTATTTCAAAATGGCAGAAAGGAAGTTCAATTGATCATGGTATAATTGCTATCCACGGCATGAACTCATGACAATAGTACAAAGTAATCAAATGTTATTAGTATTTTAATAAAATTTGGTATAACATTTGACCAGAAGGGGGCCCTGTCCCAAAACTTTTTGAGTACATTCAGGGCATTGTGACATTAACACATAATGAGTTTTGTAACGATAGGTCAATGCGTTTGAAAAATAAAGCATTTTAAAACAAAATTAAAAATGGGCAACGCCCAAAATTGCTTACATAGGAAAATTTGGCATCATTAGACGTGATAGATCGGCATCCAGATTTGTGATTTTAGGTGAAACCTTTCAGAAGTTATATGCAAAAATATGCATTTTTCATATATCGTGACCACTATGTGCACTGTGCCAAAACTGTGCAGGTACCCTCAAGTCATGGTTGTCGTTGCGGAGATATAGCCTCACGTCCAATTTGGCATGCTGTATGTCGAAATTCTTTATGCATTATTCGTGAACCATTTGACTAATCAACTTGAATTCCATATATTTTTGTCAGCCTGTTCTGAAGGTGATCTGATTAAATTTTCAAGCAAATCCGACAAATGGTCTAGGAGTTAAAAAAAGTAGGTTTTTCCAAAAAGTTTAAATGGCGGGAAAATTTTCAAGATGGAAAATGGCGACATAGGATGCAATTTGTTCGTCTCGAAAATTTTGATTCTAGCACTTACGGTTCAAAAGTTATTAGCATAAACGTGTGAGCATTTGGACAGTTGGTGACGCTAGAGGGATTGAGTTAGAGACTCAAGGTATATGTTGTTTTATCAGTTTGTATTTTTCGTGGGAATCAAACCCATTTTCTTGGCATTGCTAGCGCCATGCTCTGCCAGTTGTGCTACAGGTTAGTTTTGAGACAAGCTCTAGCAGCATTTGTTGAATATAAGCCTATTTGACTAATCTGTATATTATTATATAAAGTATTATATGATAAGATGTCTGATTCATGTTTACCTTTTGTTATCAGACTAAAAGCTCACAATAATGCTCATTTGCACTCATTTGTCAACAATGGCAGTGATTTCTGCTGTTGAAGTTTTTGCATCGCAAACAGTTTGTGATTCATTACGGCTATAAACTGAAAACAAGCAAATGGTAATGATCGTCATAAGTTAGCAAAAGACACATGATCAGCCATCAAACTTAATCTTGTGGGTTAAAGTCCATTAGGCAAGTCTGAGATGGTCTGGAATGGGCCAGTGGTGTTCTGAGTTTAATAGGCAATTACTAAATGGATCTTTGAGCGGGTCTGGATAATAAGCAGAATCCGTTTCACTTGCAATGGTCAACACTGTTCTTAACGTTTATAGGACACAGTTTAACTCAAACAGCAGTATGGGACAAATGAGAATAGAAATATGTTTTGGTGTGTTTGCAGTAGCGAGAGAAACACATATACAATATAATGCATTTTTCATTCCTTTTCATTTTCCAGCTTTTGATTACAGTCCGTGGCATTTTTTCATATTGCACTTCATCAGTCAACAATTTTAAGTCCAGACTGTTTTCGTTCATCTCAGTAACTGTACAGTGCTGTGAATTAGCTGTGTTGACAGCCGTGGTAATTCGCTGCCACTTCACATCCTTTCTTTTACTTGAAACTCTGGCAGAGAGACCAGCAAAAGCCATTCTTTTCAAGCCTTTATTTCAGTATGTGCAATTTCAACTACCAGTTACATTGGCTATTTGTCATTTAGCAAACACTTTTTGTTCCAAAGCGTTCACCATTTCCAAAGCGACTAACTAACTACTAATCCTACTACAGGGACTGATATTTTCAGATAGTTCTCCGCTATGCTATCACCCATATCCATTTATAAAGGGAATTGTACTCAGAACTTAAGAGTGTGCAAATGTAGTATACTCTAGTGCATGAGAAAATTCAGTACAATTCATACATTTATTCAACATTTAGCTTTAATCAGAAGGTGCCCTGTTCCAGACCTTTTACAGAAGCAGACATTTAATAGCCCTCCAAGTCAACAAGTTCCTTAATTCTCATCCGGCTCAAATAGAGAGTGCATTATGAGCCTGGAAACAAAGTCAGTGGTAGAGAGATAGAAGATGTGAGGAGGAAGAGATGGAGAGTCTGATAGCCACAAGACAAATGGTAGAGGTAAAGTAAGAGAAGTGTTAGACGGCTTACGCTGTGTTGCATTGTTCTCCAAACAATCCTCTGGGATGCGCAAGCAAAAAAACAGAGAAAAAAAGGGATTTCATTGAAAGCGTAGATGAGAGAGAGAGAGATAGAAAGCATCCGATGAGAAATATGCATTAGACAGGAAAGCAATATGTACGATTACATTTGATGAATGGCATCACACTGATATTCCATCTTATTCACCTCGGCCTTCGGGAAAATAACTATACATGCATCCTTTTTCAGACAAATGCTTCCTTCTAAATCAACATTTATTTAACCATCATGCATCTCCGTAAGAAGATTCAAGGGTTAACTTGAGATTCATTCAATGATGGAATGAAAAAAGTCATTTGCCCAAAATGGATGGAAAGTCATCTGAAATGAATTCCATAAATTAGCCAGAGGCCAAAAAATGATTACGCTCAAATGCAATCTTGCTCCACTTTTAAGTCAAATTATATAAACATATTTTCATGTATTCTTGTGAAGTTTTATTAGTCAGAACACTCAATTCCAGTGAAGTATCTCAAGTACTTTTAGAAACTACTTCATTGTAATTTACTACAGCTTATTTTTAGAATATATGAATACATGTATTAATAATAATAATAATAATAATAATAATAATGTATAATACATAACAATAAAGTATTGATTATTATTATTTATTTAAATTACATGATTACTCATTCTGTATCACTTACAAAAATATAAGGTACCACATGCTAATACAATGGTTCCATATGCATATACTATATTCATATCCCATATTCATATGTCAAATTCATATCCCATATCAATATTCCATATCCATATACCATATTCATATCTCATATTCATATCCCATATTCATATATCAAATTCATATCCCATATCAATATTCCATATCCATATACCATATTCATATCTCATATTAATATCCCATATTCATATCCCATATTCATATCCCATATGCATATACTATATTCAAATCCCATATTCATATCCCATATTCATATCCCATATGCATATACTATATTCATATCCCATATTCATATCCCATATTTATATACCCAATATTCATATCCCATAGTCATATCCCATATGCATATACTATATTCAAATCCCATATTCATATCTCATATTCATATCCCATATTCATATCCTATATGCATATACTATATTCAAATCCCATATTCATATCCCATATGCATATACTATATGCATATACTATATTCATATCCCATATTCATATCCCATATTCATATACTATATTCATATCCCATATTTATATCATATGCATATACTATATGCATATACTATATTCATATCCCATATTCATATCCCATATTCATATACTATATTCATATCCCATATTCATATACTATATTCATATCCCATATTAAAATCCCATATTCATATCCCATATGCATATACTATATTCATATCCCATAGTCATATCCCATATTCATATCCCATATGCATATCCCATATTCATGTCCCATAATCATATCCCATATTCATATCCCATATGCATATACTATATTCAAATCCAATATTCATATCCCATATGCATATACTATATTCAAATCCCATATTCATATCCCATATTCATGTCCCATAATCATATCCCATAGTCATATCCCATATGCATATACTATATTCATATCCCATATGCATATACTATATTCAAATCCCATATTCATATCCCATATTCATATCCCATAATCATATCCCATAGTCATATCCCATATTCATATCCCATATTCATATACCATATTAATATACTATAGTATTTAAATGGAATTCTAAGGAACTTCAAAGAATAACATGATATTACCATAGTACACTGTAGAAAGTGAACATGTACTGCTGTACTCTGCTTCTACCTTATTTAATTTGTGAAGACTAATTTAGTTGGTGTTTACTAATATAGGTTAATTAATTTCAGTCATTAAAAATTATATTTTTGACGTGAATAAAACCAGTTATTTAATGTCATACCATTTATTTTAATTTGACAGGAAACAAATGTTACCAAAGGTAACACCATGGTGCTTTTAGGTACAGCCAATTATTATTGAATTATGCTCTCTAAATTTAAATAAATTAATACAAATCAAAACAAACAAAACATATAACATTGAACATGTTTCAGTTCATTGAACCATACAAAAATTTGATGTTACCTTAAGGAGCTAGTTTTGAAAATATGACGATGATGATGATGATTATTATTATTATTATTATTATTATTATTATTATTAATATCATTATTCAACCCGGTGCAATATTTTTTCAAAGTCTTAAATATTTGAAAAGAATATATTATTATTATTATTGTTATTATTATTATTATTATTATTGTTGTTTTTGTTTTTGCAATATTTGTTTACAAAGCCTTAAATATTTATAAATATTCAATAAAATTGTTATTATCTGATTATTGATTCTAGCCCTAACCCTAGAATCAATGTGAAATATAGTATTAAATTAATTATGTGTATGCACATTTAAAGTTTAGTCAATTAAATTATTTGTTTACTTAAAAGTTTTAAACGGCACAGTTTGGTCATTTTCAAAGAAGTCACATTTTCTTTGGAACTATTAGACAAATGTGATATTTAACTAAATTAAACATACTTAAAATCTCATTTAATCCATTTTACTGAACTTTTTCCAGGAATATTTTATTCCTGAGAAAATAAGACCCCCACAGATTTCTCCTGGGTCTGAACCCTAAAGGCCATTACCACCCACTCGTGCCCTCCTTAACAGCACCACCCTCCCTGCCACCCACTTACCAGTCTGTCCAGGCTGGTGCCAGCTGCCGTAGTGGGTCTCTCTTCAGGGCTGTACGGTCTGAATCGTCTGTTGAACACATCCGAGATCCCGCGGGTAGACCGTCCAATTCCAGCTTGCTTGGGATGACCGCATCCTTGGAATACCTATAATTACCACACCGGAAGGCATCAGATTGTGTGGTTTGGGTATAAAAACAGAAGCTATTTAAAAAGGTGAAAATTAAGAATGAGGTTGTGGTGATCTCGAAAGAGCTGTAGATATTTCGCATCGGGTTGTTAAATTATTCAGTGTATAAAGTTTGAGACACATTTTTCAAACACTATATCCTAAAGGGATAGTTCACCCAAAGATTCAAATTTTGTTTTCATTTAATCACCCTCATGTTGTTACAAGCCCATATGGCTATATTATAACAGTATAAAGATAAACAAATAAATCAAGAGCAATTATTGAAATGCCTATTCCAAATGGAAAGGACCAATGTGCTTTTTCACTAGGATTTCTGCGTGTGTCGATCGAATGAGAGGCAACAACTTTTAAAACCATTTTTAGTCTGTTGTGTTGTGTGAGAGAAATATGTATGCTTTGCGTTCACATTCTGACGTCTTGTACTGTAGATGCAATGAGTTCAGGGTGAGCTGACAGTGATGGAACATTTTAATGTCATGTCTTGCTCTCATGGCAGAAGGATGTCTGTGCACTGATGTTGCACGATCTGTCACTATGATTACCGTTCTGAGTCTCTGGGTGACATGTACATGCTGATCTGCATGATTCTGTGTGAATATTCAGTCTGGTCCTGCTTTCAAATGTAAATTCCTTTTCGTTCTTTATTACTTCCTTTCTAGAGTTATTTCTATTCCTTTCCTTTATTTAGTTCTTTATTCATTTCTTAACTACATACCTATATAAAGAAGGAAGGAAGGATCCTGCTGTTCTTTTTCATTCATTCATTCATTCATTCATTCCTTTCTTTCTTTCATTCTTTCCTTCCTTCCTTCCATTCTTTTTACTTTCCCTTTATTACTTCCATTTTCCCCCTGAGGTTTTCTCCTTCCTTTCTTCTTATTTTCTTTCTTTCTTTCTTTCTTTCTTTCTTTCTTTCTTTCTTTCTTTCTTTCGTTCTACCTTCATTCTTTCTTTCTTTCCTTCCTTCCATTTTCCCTCTTTCCTGCTTTTCTCCTTTATTTCTTCCTTAGTTTCTTTCTTTCTACCTTCCTTCCTTCATTCTCTTTCATTCTTTCTTTCTTTCCTTCCATTTTCCCTCTTTTCTCCTTTATTTCTTCCTTATTTTCTTTCTTTCTTCCTTCATTCTCTTTCTTTCTTTCTTTCTTTCTTTCTTTCTTTCTTTCTTTCCTTCCATTTTCCCTCTTTCCTGCTTTATCCTTTATTTCTTCCTTATTTTCTTTCTTTCTACCTTCCTTCCTTCATTCTCTTTCGTTCTTTCTTTCTTCCTTCCTTCTATTATTTTTCCTTTCCTTTCTTCATATGTTCCTTCTTTCCTTCCTTCTTTTTACCTTTTCCTTTCTTCCTTCCTTTCCCCCTTTCATTTTCTAATTTTTTTCTTAATTATAATCTTTATCCTTTCCTTCCTTCCTTCTTTATTCACTTCCTTCCTTATATCTGACCTTTTTACTTTAATTTTATTTCCTTTTTCCTACATCCCTTCTTTTTTTTTTCCTTTTACTTCCTTCTTTCATTTTACTTAAATGTTTCCTTCCTTCTATTCTTTCCTCCTATCATTCCTACCTTTCTTTTTATCATTGCTTCTTTTTTTTAAAAGTGTCCGGTATTTTAAATCACACCAGAATTTCAAATACTGCCTTTAATTTAAGATAATTTATAATAATAATAATAATAATAATTCTATTACGGTACTTTTACTTTAATATAGCAAAAAATGAAACAAAATGTGTGTGAGTGTGTGTGTGTCTATGAAATGTGTGTGTGTGTGTGCGTGTGTGAGTGTGTGTGTGTGAGTGTGTGTGTGTGTGTGTGTGTGTGTGTGTGTGCGTGTGCACGTGTGTGTGTGTGTGCTTGCAGACATACCTTGGAAGAAACTTGCATACTGTTGTCCTGCATGATCATGATGGCTTCAGAGATCTTCACGTCGATTGGCTCCATGACAGCTTCGATATTAAACGGGCCTTCCAGTCTATCAGTGACCAGCAGCATGGCATCTGTCACAACATGAGAGAAGAACCAGTGAAGCACTCACATACATGATCATACCTACAAAACACACACAACACACAGATTTGAAAAGACCACTCTTGCTTTTCTATATCCACATGAAAATCATGTAAAGAAAAATAATTCATAATAAAATAATAAAAAATAATAAATAGATTTTGCTGTTTGTGCAGTTAAACATTTGATGTTTTGAATTGTACTATTTCAGTATTTTAAAGTCAACATCAAAGAACATAAAACGCTCATAACAAGACCAGGAACATGTTTCAAGAAAGTGCATTAAATCAATTGTGATTTCATGTTGTCTGTTATGCAAACACACTAATTGAAAAACTCAATTGTTAACATCTAAGATCTACAGATGATAATTAACATTTATAATCCTCAAACTAATCTAATTATGCCCAAGCATACCAGTAAAACTTTTGAAGTGTCCAACAGATGGTAACATGGTAAATATCAGACCCTTGAGAAAGCCATTGAGACGGCATGGATCAGTACACAGTAAAATGTATATTTTCCCTCTAAACTCCACTGAGTTGTATATACGACTGTCACACAGGCATAAAAACAAGTAATGTAGTGATTCAATTAGTGTCAGTGAATTGATTTTATCCTTTGGGTTGTTCCTTGCACTCATATTTTGAAATCTGTAGACGTATTGTTTGTCTACAACGTCCCTTGTAGCTAAGCAAATGCCATAATGTGTTTTACATTGTGAAAGGCAGTGGCAGGGCAGTAATTTGTATTTTTCCCTAAACATTACCTTTGAAAAAGCCAAGATATATGCAATATACTGTATATATAGTATTATATGCTTCAAGTCAAGTCAAGTCAAGTGGTTTTTATTGTCGTTCAACCTTATACAGTTAGTACAGTACACAGCGAAACAAGACAACATTCCTCCAGGACCATGGTGCTACATAAAACAGCATAGGACAAACACAGAACCACATGAGACTACACAGACTAAATAACATACCTATATAAAGTGCACGTGCAAACGTGTGCAAAAAGTAAGGGACAGTACAATAAATTACTAACAATGAACAGGACAATGGACACAGTGAGAGACAGTGCAGCGCCGACCAGTACACAGTAGTGCAAAAAGATGACAGTTTCTAAAAATGCCAAATGTAAACATAACATACTTGAGATTAGTTTTCTACGCACATAGCAGTTATTGAGGTAGCAGCCAGGTATAAAATGACAATAATTAAAGTGCAACTCAGGACACGTGTGTGTGTGTGTGTGTGTGTGTGTGTGTGTGTGTTTGTGTGTGTGTGTGTGTGTGTGTGTGTGTGTCAGTCCAGTCTTTGAGTATTAAGGAGTCTGATGGCTTGGGGGAAGAAGCTGTTACACAGTCTGAATGCTTTGGTACCTCTTGCCAGACGGAAAGAGGGTGAAGAGTTTGTGTGAGGGGTGTGTGGGGTCATCCACAATGCTGCTTTTTTGTAAATGTCTTTGATGGAGGGAAGAGAGACCCGATGATCTTCTCAGCTGTCCTCGCTATCCTCCGCAGGGCTTTGCGGTCCGAAACGGTGCAAGTCCCAAACCTCAGTAGTCCCTCTATAGAATGTAGTGAGGATGGGGGGTGGGAGATGTGCTTTCCTCAGCCTTCGAAGAAAGTAGAGACGCTGCTGGGCTTTCTTTGTAACAGAGCTGGTGTTGACGGACCAGGTGAGGTTCTCCACCAGGTGAACACCAAGGAATTTGGTGCTCTTGATGATCTCCAATTAAGCTGTCTATTGTCTGTATCTGAACACATTGTAGCTTCCACTAACAAAAATACCCAGTCGTATCATGGTACCACTATGTTTTTAGTTACCATTGCTAAAACATGTAATTTAATAATACCACAGTTATCTTTTTTTTTTTTTTTTTTAATCGATCATGGCATAGCCATGTTTATTTTTCCTATACCATGGAAATGCCATGTTTTTTATTTTCTGGACATGTACCATAGCAACACTTTTTTATTATTATAACATGGTAATATCATGTTTTTTATAATTATTTTTCGTTTTATTACTATTATTATTATTGTACCATGGTAAAAACATTTTTATTTATTTATTTATATATTTTCTGTAATTGTAATACCTATAATAATAATAATAATAATAATATATATATATATATATATATATATATATATATATATTTATTTATTTTTTTTACCATGGTTTTCAGACATGGATCACAGCAAAGCCATGTTTTTTGTTTGTTTGTTTATTGTTATTATTATTATTATTATACTATGATACCATGTTTTTTATAATTATTATTATTATGCCATGGTAAAAAAAACAAAAATATTTATATATATATATATATATATATATATATATATATATATATATATATATATATATATATATTCTGTCATGGTAATACCTATAATAATAATAATAATAATAATAATAATAATAATATATATATATATATATAAAATTAGATTTTTATTTCACCATGGTTTTCAGACATGGATCACAGCAAAGCCATGTTTTTTGTTTGTTTATTTATGTATTATTATTATTATCATCATCATCATCATCATCATCATCATCATTATTATTGTTATTATTATGTCATGCAAAATCGTTCTTTTATTTATTATACAATGACACAACCATAATGTTTTTGTTGTTGTTTTCATTATAATGAGAGAAAACCCATGTTTATTATTATTATTATTATTATTATTATACCATGGAAAACCATTTTTTTATGACATGGTTTACTGTTGTATTTGGACATGGTACTATTTTAATAAAAAAAAATGTCTATGGTTACATAGAAATGCCGTGTTTTTGTGGATATGTACAATTATATTGTCATGGATATTTAACATGCAATAGCATGATATTCTTTGAAGTACCTTAGAGTATCATGTAAATACCATGGTATATAAATATGGTAATCATTCAGTTATATGATATACTGTATATCAAAGTACCATGGTATCACCATGACTGTAATTAGGTACTGCCAAATTATATATATTTATATTTATAATTAATTTATTTTTTTATTTATTTTTGCAGGGGTCATCACATCATATCAAAATGTGTGAAATTTGAATAAAGGTGTGTAATGTTATGTTTCTTAATCTTCTCTGATGATGACACATCGCTCATAAATAGCACTCAATTCATTAAAATGGGGGATAAACAAGATTTAGAAAGTGCTGAGCGTCTAAGACATTTAAATGTCCCTTTTGAAGGTTACAGTTATGTTTGCATATGAAATTTGCAAATCAACCATTGCCAAGGATAATGAAGTTTGAGAGTTGAGTCATTGTGTAAACTCATCAAATATATGCTATTTATAATTTTAATGCAATCTCTTTGAAGTTCTCTGTAAAACAGTTTTAGTAAAAGTAGATAAACTATTGGCACATTCTAATTAAATGACAACAAGCAAACAAACATCAGAAATAGGGGAATTGTTTTACAAATTGCATGGCAAAAACTAGAGGTGAATTGAGGCCAAAAATGAAACTAATCAACAAATGAAGACCGTATTCAGTATCTCAGTCAGGCAGTTTAGCAATACACAACTAATTGTGCAGAGCCAACAAAATAATCACATCAGCAAGGTCAACACTTGGATCCAATTTCACAACATTTTATGTGTTTCTTTCTTTCAGCAGAGCAATTATATTAAAAGACCATTAAAAACTGTATAAGATAAGAGATGCTTAATAAACTTTGACATGATAACAGGATACAGCATTTAACCATACAGTGAAATAGATCAGCTTAGCATAGGTCAGCATTCAGAATTATTTCCCCTGACATCATATGAGAGTAGCAGCTCAAGGGTGGATTCACTAAGAATCAAATGCGCTGCTAATAGTTTAGTTTATTTGCATGCGCTGTTGCATCCCGCTCGTTGACCGGAAAGACTTTCAGCGCCTTGGCTGTCGTGAGCACGAGGGCCTGAAGGCCTCTGAATCTGCAACTGATAAACCATCCTCATCGCGAGCCCCGAACGAGACATTAAATCCTCCTGCATCGCTCATGAACTCTACCGGGCAAAACGAGCGTACTGGAAGATGGGAGGACCACGGGGACTGAGCCGGTGGAAACACTCCCATATCCACATCCAGATCGCCACGGTGCTCACTGACCCAGCCACCTGAGTTTAAATTCAGGACAGACCAGGTCGGGAAGCAGCCGCGGTGGCTCTCTGCTTCACGAAGAAGGAACCGCGACCACAGCGTTCTCATGGGTATGTTCCCACAGTGAGAACATGACCAAACCACGAAAGATGCCTCGGTCCAGGGGAAGCACAACACTCGAACTTGCGAGGGTGACCGTTGATACGCGCCATAATTCCAGCAGCAAATAGCGAGGTGACGGGATGAACACACATGTGCGCTAAGTGCACGCCATCTCCTTTTATACCCGTATGTCCGGGGAATATGAATAAAGCAAAGGTGATTGGGGCTCTCAAGAGCGCACCCCTAGTGTCACTACATCGACACAAAAAATCAAAAGCTTGTGAATCGGAATCAGATTGAATCTATCTAGTCTCATACATACACATAGATACTACATCTTAAATGAACACTAGAGACACTACAACAACTTTCACTTTCACACAAATCACAAATAAAACAGCATCTTATGACATCTAAACATTTTTACTACAGCACATAACTAACTATAGCACGATACATTTAATGTTTGCATTACAAAACCAACTACATTTACAAGCTTGCTCATGTGTGATCAAATAACTGATTTGCGATGCAAAAGACCGGTGTACGATCCCTGAAGAGCAAGCAAGTCGACATCTGAGCAGAAAGTGTCAAGGAAGCACCACAAAATGACGTGAATTGCGCTTTTCATCTCGCATTTACTTTTTATGACACTATCGGTTATGTTTAGGTTGAATGTTTAGGGTAGGGATGTAGGTTTTGTTCATTTTAAACTCAATAGAGCATTAACCTCATCCAACCATCCATCCATCTTCAACCGCTTATCTGAAGTCGGGTCGCGGGGGCAGCAGCTCCAGCAGGGGGCCCCAAACTTCCCTATCCCGAGCCACATTAACCAGCTCTGACTGGGGGACCCCGAGGCGTTCCCAGGCCAGTGTGGAGATATAATCTCTCCACCTAGTTCTGGGTCTTCCCGAGACCTCCTCCCAGCTGGACGTGCCTGAAACTCCTCCCTAGGGAGGTGCCTAGGGGGCATCCTTACCAGATGCCCAAACCACCTCAACTGACTCCTTTCCACGCAAAGGAACAGTGACTCTACTCCGAGCTCCTCACGGATGACTGAGCTCCTCACCCTGTCTCTAAGGGAGAAGCCCGCCACCCTTCTGAGGAAGCCCATTTTGGCCGCTTGTACTCGCAACCTAGTTCTTTCGGTCATGACCAAGCCTTCATGACCATAGGTGAGGGTAGGAACAAAAATCGACCGGTAGATCGAGAGCTTTGTCTTCCGGATCAGCGCTCTTTTCGTGACAACAGTGCGACAGAGCGAGTGCAATACCGCCCCCGCTGCCCCGATTCTCCGGCCAACCTCCCGCTCCATTGTCCCCTCAATCGTGAACAAGACCCCGAGGTACTTGAACTCCTTCACTTGGGGCAATACCTCCTTCCCTACCCGGAGTACGCACTCCATCGGTTTCCTGCATTAACCTCAAAAAACTTGAATTTTACTCACTTTTAGCGCCACTCAGTGGACATTTCCCCTCAGAACTGCCACAATACGTGCAAGGAGCCGCTTATTATTATTTTGCAAAACATTATGCCAAAATGTTAGCTAAAAATAGAACTTAATGGACAAAAATCTAAAGCACAAGCAATAGACTAGACCATCCCAGATAAATTCCCCATTTATGATGTCATTTTGCACAAAATACTAACGAATTGTGTCAAATGACATTTATGATGTCATTTTGCACAAAATACTAACAAATTGTGTCAAACCTTGTAAAGCCATAAAGGCTGTACCTTCATACCAAGATGGTACTATTACATATACCAGAGTGCAGTGATGAAATAAAATCAAACCTAGCCTGAGGTATTCCTTTTCACAGTGTACAATAATTTATTAATGAGCGCCATATATAGAAGCTCATGCTGAATTGTTAATTAAGGAGTCAGTTCGTATAAGCAGCACTGAGGACAGATATCATATTGCAAAGTTTGTTTTAATTACTTGGAAAATTTGGACCAAATTTTAGTTACTTATTCTGTTCATCATGTGCCTTTACATCCTCTTACCTCCCTAAAAAGCCTCTAGTTTTTTATTATCACACACTATGTTTGGGAATGATTTTTCTCATGGGTGTAAGAGGTGATATGAAGAGGCAGCCTTGCAAGGACAAAGACAGGGAACAAATCTTAGCCGTCCATCCTCTCGTAGACCAAATTAATCTCGAGTGGACTACGGCACAAATCAATATAGAAGACAGATGATTTGCCAATCTCGCAGTTATGTCATTAAACCTCTGTGTTATTAATTTGTGCTCGCATGGAACCTATTACAGCAAACTGGATGATGGCATTGATCGGTGTGAGCTTTCGATATAAGAATGGAGAGAAAAGGTATTTGAACTTTTCATTAGGTTCTACCCCTCAGTTGAACTCATAAATGCTCCTGGAAACAGGGCAAGATGGATATCGTGTTTCATTTTCGAAAAAAGAGAGAGAGAAGTGGGTGATATAAGGCTTGATTGTCAATTAGGGTGTTGAAGAGGTGTACTGTGGGTAGCTCAAGGTGAATGAGTGACTATGGCGCGTAGGAACCAAATGGAATGACACCATAATGGCAAAAGCAATTAAAACTTGGAAGGCATCATTGGCGCGTTGTGCTATAATTCAGGTCAGTCCAACGTAAGTTACTCACTGAGGAAATGCTTTCAGCTGCCACTTTGAATAATAATTGGTAAAAATGTGAGTTGGATATGTAAACACTGTGTTAAAGGGAAACATAAGATTGTAAAGTGATGTATAACAGTTTCAAATATTTATAACGCAAAGTGAAAATGGATGTAAATGCAGTCAGCATGATGCATGGAATGCTGTGAATTTTCTCAAACCTAAATGGTTGTTTTTTTCATCAATCTGTTTTTACAAATAACACACAAATTATCATATTGTTCTTGTAGATATTGAATACGTCATTCAAACATTCACAGTGTAGGTTGGAAAAAGTATGTGAACCCCTAAGCTAATGACATCAACTAAATATTGGAGGTGTGGGTTAGAGCTACTTTGACTTATAAAAAGCACTCAAACATTTTGAGTTTGCTATTCACAAAAAGCATCTGCTGACGTGGACCATGCCTCCTAAAAAAGAGATCTTAGAAGACTTACGATCAAGAATTGTGGCTTTGAAGCTGGAAAAGGTTACAAAGGTATAGCAGAGATCTTAAATATTCATCTGTCCACCATTAGACAAATTGTCTATAAATGGAGATGATTTAGTACTATAGGTACTCTCCCTAGAAGTGGCTGTCCAACTAAGGTGACTGAAAGGGCACACCGCAGAATGCTCAATGAGGTAAAAAAGAACCCTAGAGTGACCGCTAAAGACTTGAAGGAATCAATAGAACTGGTTCATATCTTGGTTAATGAGTCTTAACATTAAACAACATTAAACAGGCATGGTGTTCATAGCAGGACATCACGAAAGAAGCTGCAGCTTTCTAACAATGCTGCATGCCTGAAGTTTGCCAAAGACCACTTTGACACTCCACAACGCTACTGGGAAAATATTTTGTTGACTGATGAAACTAAAGTTAAATTGTTTGGGAAGAATTCAGCACTACGTATGGCGTAAAAATGGCACCACATACCAACATGAAAACATCATCCCAACGGTGAATTATGGTGAATGGAGCTTCATGATTTGGGGCTGCTTTGCTGCTTCGGGGCCTGGAACGCTTGCCATCATCAAGGAAAAACTGAATTTCCAAGTTTATCAAGATATCCTATAGGATAATGTCAGGGTGGCTGTGCATGTAATTTGACTTACTGTCTCAATACAGATAACTAAAATTATGATTCTATAGATTCCAATATGACTTCCTGTATACATACGGGTAGTAAACATCTCACAATTTAAATTACAATTTAGACTGCATAAATTCACATTTTACTTCCTGTATTCGTACAGGTAATTAAAATGATGACTCTAACCCTCTTTCCTTCTTCAAAAATCCCCTTTAGCGAGTAGCAATGATTGCATGAGCATGCAGAATATTAGAGCGGTATGATAATGATTAATTACATTTATGTATTAACCTCCCAAAACTAATTTGAATTAGAAGTGAGCATTGCAAACCTACAGGTGCATTTATTAAAAGTCCTTTCATTGCGTGTTCTTTGCGGCTTTAATAACCCCAGAGTGGTGTGAGAAGACTGGTTTAATCCAGAAATCTCTTTGAATGGACCTGCAGTGGTGCGGTTCTCTCTGCCCTAGCTGCCACTCTCTGTTTGGGAAGTGGCCTTTGATGAGCACTTGTGTTTGTTTACTCTGAGGACTCAAATTGCCCGTGATGCTTGGTTAGATTTCCATCAGGAGCTTGCTCGAGGTCACAGTGAAGGGCTCTACTGGGGACTGTGAAGTTTGAGGCTGCTGTGGCAATCTAAAACCTGTCTAACAATCGGTTATTACATTCAACTGCTGCAATATAACCATTTCAGTTGATAGAGTTTGATGATGTAACTAGTTTTAGCCTGTTTGAAGAGTTAAGGTGGACATGACATGGAAAACCACATTTTCCTTGTTCTTTTGAAATAAAACTTTTGATGTACCATGTAGTACTATTCCCAGTCCAACCAGATAATTTATTGAAACTAACCTGCAAAACCAGCTCAAAAATCAGAAATCATACGCAGATGTTAATCAATCACAACAGAGATAATTTACACATATCATATGGAGGCAGTAGCAAAAACAGCCTGTTAACCCTTTATGTTCTGAGGGTGTTTTTAAAGATTTCCAGTTTCAATGGCATACCCAAAATTAAAGGCTTATAACTCCACAAAAAAATAAAAGAAAAAATGGCTGAAAATCAAAGTTTGTGTCTTATTTTTCTGATTTGACACGATATACCTCAGGGTGTAAATAAGTTGGCTCCGAAAAACTGCTTTTGCTTTGTTCCCAATCATGTCAGCTGTGAGTAAAATTTGGTGTTGATGCGTCAAAGCAATCAAAAGTTATAGCTTTAGTCAAAATTGTCATGATTTTAATGATGAGTTTAAAAAATGAGTTTCATTCTGTGCCATTTGTGTCATCATTAAGTCTGTGTCATGTACTTTGTGTCATCTCCTGGTGGCCATATGTAATTAGAGTGATTGATTGCATGACTCTCTGCCCAAATATGGAGGACTGTCACCATTGGTTGGAGCAATCTGAACCCAATCCGATTGGTTTAGTGTTCCATGACTCTACAGCATTTCCGATGATGCAAACTGATTCAGGAAAGCGAATGTGTTTGTAGCCAGATAGTCAGATGATGTGTGCACATTGTGCTTCATTCAGACTTGTGTCTGTTTTTTAACTCACTGCACTTACTTATATATGTACTGTATGTATGTATTTGTTTTCTTTTTAATTTGTATTTACTTTTGTGTAAATTAATGTTGTACCTCATATTATAATTGTAATTATAAAAATAATCAAAACGTATTTAAAAATGACAGAATATAAAAGTGTAATGTATCCACATTTAATATATATATATATATATATATATATATATATATATATATATATATATATATATATATATATATATATATATTAAAAGACAAAGCGCTTGGTTGATATTTAGGTATGTATGAAAATGTTTACATATCATTTTTTCATTTCAAGTTAATTTTAGAATTTATTTTAATTCATTTACATATTAATTAATGAATTAAATGTATTTAATGTTATAAAATATTAGAATATTATATTATTTAAATGTATTTGTATGCAGACACTTTGACTTTTCTGACATGCTATACAAATAAAATGTATTAACATTATTAGTAATAGTAGTAGCAGTAGTAGTATCAATAGTAATATTAGTATTAGCAACAGTAGCAGTAGTAATAGTAGTAGTAGCAGTAGCAATATTAGTAGTAGTAACAGTAGAAGTAGTAGTAGTAGCAGTAGTAGTAGTATTATC